>VZTH01000252.1:0-151726 GCA_013397815.1 Aleadryas rufinucha
CCTATCTTTCGGGCATCACTATGGGTGACATTCTTACTGCATTAGCAACTGCAAGCCCGGATTCCATACACTGAGCATGGAAATACTGATTTGTATCGTGCAGTACCTTTGACTATCAGTTCTGCATAGTTGGATACACCAACTCCTCCTTCTGTCCGGATCATGCAGCGATAGTTGCCAGCGTCCCGCTTCGTGGCATTTACCACGCTAAAAAGAGCCACAAATCGTCGGGCGTTGAACACTTTTATGTCCTTCAAAGGTGCATCCCTTACATAAATACCCTAGGAAAAGAAACAAAAATAAAGAATATTATTAGTCATATTAAAAAAACCAAACTGACAACCAATTTTACTTCTCTCAAGTTGCCCAGGAGGAGAGGAAAGAAAAAAGTAGAAGTCTGTATGTTACTTTTACAGGTGTGAGAGTGAGACTTTACTGCCTTTCCATGTGAATGAAACCATTCATCATGAGTAGGCAACCACTAATCTGTAACAGCTGCTTCCAACTCTTTATAGATTAACTAATAGAAAGATTTGAGAGCAATGTAACATTTACTCTCTTAGCTTGTGTTACACAAATATTTAAATTTATTTTTTTTAAAAGAACATGAAACCCAGGATAGTCAGTCTGTGCCTTCTCTTCCCTCCCTCCATCTGCTGCTTGGCATACGCAGTTGCACAGAGACATCAGTGGATGGTTCTCATAGCAGCACCCACACAATGGGGTTATCAGCAACTCAGGTATAAGAGACCAGGCACAGATTTACCAGGCAAATGACCTGAAGCTGTCTCCACCTCTCCCTTCCTCAGCATGACACTGGAAACTGGGCAGTTTCTATTTCAGCACAGTGTCTAGCTGTCAATTCAATATATCACAGGTATGGCACAAGAAAATGAGCCTTGTAACAGCTGAGGAGCACAAGGAGTGAAAAAGGGAGGGGAGAGGACAGAAGAGGGCAGAGATGACAACTTGCCACATCCTTTGACACAAAGATAATGGCAGAGAGGCTTGGCTCTCAAATCCTCATCAGAACTCATGCTCCACCTGACCATGAAATAGGATACTTGCACTATGAACACTCAAAAACCCACAGAAAATGTGTAATGATTGAATTATGAAAGCTGGATGAAAAAAAAAAATTAAACCCACTACCAAAATCTACTGACAACATTAAACAAGAAAACAAGATGCACTTTTCATACAATGATATGTATTCCAACAAACTGAAGGCTGCAGCCACTATCAAAACATGAAGAGAAACTGGAAAATCCCAACCAGTACTTCACAAAAACCACTCTCTCCAGGAAGGCACATGCACAGTCTGATGCTACCTAATGACACCAGCTACATTTAGTGGGTTTCTCTAGCTTGAGGAGCTTCTAGCAGGTCAAGGGTCCTGCCCTATTAAGCTTCTATAAACCAACAACATAGCTCTTGATGCCTATTTTTCTGTCCTGGAGTTTGTAGTTTGTCCAGCAGGATTTAAGACATACAGAAAATACTGATCTCATTTTATTATGATCTTATTTGCCACTAAATTGGAAGTGCCCTTGAAATACCAGTTATAACAAAAGAGTTTTAAACAATAGTCACACAAAATTAAACTCATCCATAAATCACAGAACCAAGTCAATCATGCTGCTAATACCAAAGAAGCAATATAATTAACAATAAACACTAAACAATTAACAATAAACAATAATGCACAGCAAGATAGAGTTATTTCCTATGCCAAAGAAAATGTGGATGATGCAAAGCTTATGTAAAAAGAAAAAAAAAAATTGTAAGATGTCCAAAGAAGAATGTGCTATCATGCCTTAAAAATTACTCAGCCGTAAATCATTACTTGAGAATTACTTCACATAATTGACAGCTCCTTAAGATTCCTCAAAGTTTGAGCTGCTGATAAAGCAGCTTCTCTGACGTGGCATGGCAGTCACCAAAACCTAAACTTGGAAAGAAACATTTCGAACTACTATTTCAGAACTACTATTTTTACTAGTTTTGCCACTGCAATTCCTTCTAGCGAGAATGGCTGCAGATAACAGGAAATAAGCAGTGGGTTAATTAGGATTTTGGAGAATGAATATTTCTTAAAAGCAACATTATTTCTCACCTAATACATTAACTTATTAATCCTGATTACCAGAAACTGCTGATCAATCACAAGCCATATGCCAGTTTCAAAGTTATGTTACTGCAGCTTTCAGACTCTTGAAGGACCATGTACAATACCCAAATGGTTACATTACACCCACCAATATTAGTCTTCCCATTTTTCTAGCTGCAACCTCAGGAAGCCTTGTGCAGGCTCTTTATCCTGCCCAGAAATAGGGTAAGTTATTCTCTAGGGAAAAACATACTGCCACACACTGATTAATTCTTGTACCTAAACTAGCTCAGCTCATTTAGAGTGTGAACAAACTCCTCTGCACTCCAGCCCGCACGGTACACGCTCCCTTCCACATGGGGCATCTGCATCCAGAATTTACCAGGACCCTTATGAGTTACAATACAACTGAAGAACTGTGTAAGTATTTTAAAAACAATTTCTTGCTGTTCCCACAGAGAAAGAGATGAAGGGAAAGGACTAGGCAATGCCACGAGACTGTAATTTCTGCCTTAATTTGCAGTTCATGAAGATAGGGGAATCATAGAAAGACATGCATACACAGTCCCCGCTGGCCCCACGCAGAGAACTGTCTCCTGCCACACTGTCCCCTCAGACCTCCAAGTGGCCTGGCAGAAATCCTTAACTTCACAGTCTGGGTGTTCATATAAACTGCCAGCAGTCCTTGAAGGCAATCGCTCCAATACCCAGCCCCATAGGACATATTTCCCATCTTTGTCATGCCTATTTAAAATGGAAATTGGAGCTAATCAATGCACTGTAGCAGTTACAATAAATTACTATTTCACTTGGGTCCCATAATCTTTTTCACCTTCTGCTGATTCTCAAATACACTAATCTTGCCTGATTTTGAATGTTTTAACTGCTGTTCTACAACAGGAAATTTTAGTTTGATCAAATAATTGGCTTACATGGCTTTGTGACACATGCCATCTATTCACATACCAATAATTTTAACTGAAAAAAGAGAAGCCAAAGCACATTTCAGGAGGCACACATCATTTTGCTCAAATGAAAAAGCTAGAGGAGCCTTAAATGTAACTCAACTTGGCTCCACAGATGATTCGAGCATTTTTGCTCTCTACTAAAATCCAGGTGAGAAAAGGTTATTAATGGTGGCTTCAAAATTCATGAAAGAGCTCTGGAATAAAAAGCCATTATTATTATTACTATAACAAAGCCTGAAAATATATGGGAGATTATTATCAATAAAGATTATCTTGACTAACTTCTCTTGAACATTACAAACTTATGGAGGCAAAGTGTTGAGTGTCTAATTATACGTTAGAACTCAAATAGTCCCACAGAAATTACTAGCATTACATTTTATACTAGAACTCAAAGGAGAAGAAAAAAGCCAAATTTTTTTCTTTAGTCTCTTCAGGGAAAAATATTTTCAAGGAAAATATAGTGTCTGGAACAGAGAGAGACTAAGAAACATAATTGCTTTACTTTCCACAAGAAAAAATGCAGCCCAAGAGAGCAAGTTTACCCTCTCTTTTGGGATGACAGCAAATGAGTAGGAGAGCTGCCTAATTGATTTAAGCCTAAGCATAAAGGAACAGTAATGAAGGTAATGAATTCAAATATAAGAAAAGTTCAATCTATAGGCATTGCAGAAGACAGTTAAAAAGGCTGCAAAGAAAAAATTAGAAAAAGTAATCCCAGACTCACAACTTCTCCCAAACTCTTATTTCAGCAATGGACAAATAGTAGAAGACTATTTTTAGTCTGAAAAAATGCTACTTACAATTTGATATATGAACACAGAATCGTTTCTGTTTTAACAGTACCCACACATCCAGCTTCGCTCCCTTTATTTGTGATTCATGTTTTGTTCTCCCTGACCTACTGCAGTGACTTCAGTAAGCTACCCAGGTATGGTATTTTTTTTCCAGCATGTAACAGGCCCATTTAAGCTCACTGTATGATAAATTACAAGCTCTCAATGCTAATTGCCAACAGCTATTTTCTTTAGAATGGCTAGAAATAACATATCAAATGAACACTTGTTTATCAAGCATACTAGCACATCCCACTACAATTTCTTTAATAACAATTATTTTTAGTAGCATTCAGGAAAAGTAAGTTTTTATCACTCACTAATGCAATAACCTGAACTCCTACAAATAAGAGTTTGCTTATGATATACTGTTTTACTAGCTAATAGTCATTAAAACTTTAATCTCAGGTTTTTTTAGATTCTGAAATTTACCAGTAGGTCTTGCAAACTCCCACTTTTTATATGAAAGCCTGAGTCTTCCCAAATACATCATATTTTATTGAAAAATAAACAAAAAAAATGACAAGTCCATAATTTACTAATCCCATTCCAGAAAGGAGGATAAAATTCATGATTTACAACACAACACTATGGTACTGGTATCAAGACCTATTAGAACAGGTTGTTGGAGCAAATTTGTAGTATCCTATTTTCTGGCTGGGGCTTATTTTTTTTTTATTTAAATACAATTGAAAAATAAATATGGTTCTTTTAACTTTACTTTAGCCCTGATTTGCCACAGAAAAGTCTGAGCCTTTACTACTGATTAGGGCTGTTAGCTTTTCCTGCCCCTGGGACTTAGAGAACTGTGTGGACAGGACACTTCATTCTTTGGAAACAGAAGCTGCCATAATCATTTAATGTTAGACCTGCTTGGACTACAAAGGCCACGTCCCCAGGGCAGAGCTATCTCACCTCCTTAGAACACAAGAACTATGGCTACAGAATAAATACTGAGATCCAAAACCGAAAGTAACAGATTCCATTGGCTGCTGAGAAACCTGTGCATTTTCAAATGCTCAGAGAAAGTTTGTAAAAAATACCAAACATATATCTATAAAAATGCTACTTAAACCAACTAATGAAAATATGTAACTGACAAGTCACTTGTAACAATAAATTTTCTATTAAACAACAAGTTATTTCAAATACAGGGTTATAAAAAAAATAACCTTAATTTAACTTCAGGATATACGCAGCTTGAAAAACCCATATTCCTTGTACTAGCATATTAAATGCATACACAGACACCTTAAAACACTTTAAAATGCACATTATTTTTCCATTTTAGGCAAGTTAGAATGAAAAGAAATAGGTTGATAGTTATTTAAATTCCACTTACTGGCTCTTTTAGGCAATGAACTAACTCTAAGTCTTTTAAATGAACAGCAATTCAGCAGCAACAATCTATATATTAAGCCTTTCAGAAATACTTTTAACAAAAACACAGCAGCAATTCAAAGGCATTGAACTTCTGGGATGTTATATCCAGTACTACCACTGCAATAATCACTCTGAAGGCATCTATCAACAATTCTGTGAGAAGAGAGTTAAAAGGAAACATCAGTCAGCTTCTGTCCATACAGGTAGATTAAGCAGCTTTTCATACATTTAATAAAAGAAAGAGTTTGCATTATCCCACTTTCAAATATGCACATTTATGAAATTGTGATTAGTTATACCAGTGAGATCTCAAGCAACACCAGCAAGGCCAGAAGCAATTTTTGTTTAAAATATGTATAAAACTAAATCAAATAGTAATTAATACCTCAGGAAAATTGCTTTGCAGAGTTCATATAATTCCAGTAACAAAGATGGTTTTCTCTACCTCTGAATTTCTAGATTTGTGTTCATAACCAAGACAACCATTTTTCAGTCTAGATTAGAGCCATCACACATCCTGTGATTATCCTGTATTTATTCCATCTGTCTAAGTTAACAAGTATATTTCATTCAAGTAATAAGGCCATGCTGAAAAAAGATTATTATTGTCCTATTTGGAATTATTCTGCTATGAGACAGAATTGCACTCTGCAAGTGTAACTAATGGGCATTCAAGCAAACTATTATTATTTTACCTTTCAAGAAAGGTTTCTCCTTTCAGTATTTTAATGTTTGATAACTGAGCCTTTTCTTCAAATCACATAGCTCTCCAGAAATCCCTGTTTATTGTGACTAAACCTAAATACTGGCTGGAGCTGTCAGGTAATACGGTAAAATATTATTAAAGTTACACATCGAGTAGTCACATTATCAAATATTAAGCACTGACATCTATTTGAAGACACAGTTACAAATACAGAAAGTAAACAAAGACAATGCATTTTCTGGAATCATTAAACTCAGTGTAATTTAACCAAAGCAGTTACTCTGTACTCACATACTGAAATTGTTTTATATCATTCTGACAGGAAAAAATCTGCTATTATTACACAGACATTTTAAAAGGGAAAAAAATCAAACCAAAAGCCAAACCCCTATTTTTTATTGTTACATTAAATTCCAGAACAGCTAAGAAGAGTTTATATCCTCTAACAATTTGTCAGTGCTCACAAAGTATGTAAAATTCCAAATCTTCTTTCCATTCATTTTTAATAGCACACAATAGAATACAAAATGAGTTGTAGGAAACTACAGCCTCAGAAACATCTGGAGAAAACAAAGTACCAGGAAATATCTCTCTAACAGGGAGTTTAATACCTTGGATAGAAATTACGGCAATGATCCATGTATCTACTAAGCATTTTGCTGAACTTGCAGCTCTACTTATGAAGTCACTTATTCTAATACTGTATTTTAATTCTTTGAATAATGTAAAACTTAGTACTTCTCATCATCCTTCTACTTGTGTTTAAAATTCCAAGAGCTAGGACGAATACCTTGCTAAAACCTGAAGAGAACACACATAGGATTTTAAATACTCTGGGGCTTGGCATTCTGCTAAAACCTAAGGCATCAGTGGATGCCAGCCTTATGGAGGGGCTAGGAAGGAACAAAGTGATGAGGAGAAAGTGAGGAAGTAGAGTTCATTAGCTTGATTTTCATCGGTACACACCATACAAAGCACAGTAATGCAGGTCTTTGTCTGCCTTTTCTATGCAACTACATAACAGGAGATTTAAAAACCAGTGCACTCATGTCCCACATTCCCTTCACTGCAAAAGTGCTAATCTTGGGAAGAAAGGCAGCATGGGAAGAAGAAAACTCCAACATGCAAGTTCTGGGGCCAGCCTGAAGTCTATTCCAAAATTTAAAACAAGCAGAACAGCAGGCAAAGCAAAAGCGATACTGAGCCCTACAAAGTAGGTAAGGAAGAAGCAGCCAAGAAGGAAACACACATAGATTTGATGATGACAAATCATTAAAGGCTCAGCTACTGCCTCCTGAAAAGATTCTTCCAAATGGGAGGAATGAATGGTGAGAAGAGAGGCAGAAAAGAATACTGACAGTGATACTGACCTCAATACTGACAGTGCAATTTGTGAATAAAGACAACCACAGCAGTAATAATCAATAGTAGGGAAGGCACAAGCTGGTTCACATAACAGGGAAGCTGATGTAGACAGATTTGGCTGGAGGTGTTTCAGTCTTAATTACTTGGCCAGTCACAGTTTAACAGCTCCCACCCCCAACACTCATCTTCCCCAGTGGTCTATTTCCTTCCCACCATCTTTTCCTTGGATTTAAATTAAACTTTACTTTGGTTCTCCTTGCCTCAAAACAGCTTCAGTGGCCCTTATTCTTAAAAAAGAAAAAAAAAGCGGGGAAAATAAAAAAAGCGCCTCTCCTGAACTCCAGTCTGAACAAGATACCTTCCAGCAGTAAGTTTGTACATTTTACCTACAGTGTTCACGGTGAAGGTCACTGTTTCTTCCTCCCAAAGGTCCAACACAGCATAGAAAGCTTACTGAATTTATTTAATCAGTTTCCTAATTTTTGTGTGTCCTTAAGTGATTCTACTGCTGCTGAACAGTGCTTCATATCAAGGCAGTATTCAGGGTCCAGAAACAGGCCAACATCCTGCACTTTTGAAAGGGAAGTTGAATTTAACCAGCCCAGTGTGGCACAGGTCAACTGTTTCATTATCTTCTGTGTTTCAATATCTCAGGTCTGCTAATCACTATTTTATTATTTAACACTCCAGAATAACTGGAAGACTAACACATCATAGTGAGTTTCTGGAAAAGTGAACACTTCTTGGGTTGCTTCATGTTTAAAATCAGACAAGAATTTCAAAATAAAGGTAATCCTAGAACAACTTTTCTTATGGGTCACTTCATCAAATGAGAATATATATGAGGATGGAGGAAGGGATAGGTTTATGTGTATCCCCTCTGACTTATGTCCATAATTGTCTGCAGACAAGCAAATTTTCTGCAATCAATGTATGCAGTCAATTCATTAATATTTGGTAACTTCTGAGTACCTGAGACACAGATCTAAAACAGGGAGAAAAGGAAGAAGAAACAAGAACTACTACCTGTTACCACAGGTAAGTATTCTTTCCAGAGTTCAAGTTTTGTATCATCCTTGTAATATAAAACTAGTAACAGCTCTCTTGCATGGTACTTCTGACAGTCTTTATAGATATAACATGCAACTTCAGCGAATGGGGAAGAACAAAATCCACTAATTGTTCAGGTCACTTGCAAACAAACTTTGCCAAGCTTTCCCCAGGTCTCTTAAGGTTTTGTGCTGTTGTCCATAAGGAAGGTCCCAGTGGATTTAACAGTTTACAGTGTACCTCTAACAACAACACTTCTACAGCTCATCAATGTTTCAGATTTACTTTTTCTCTCAAATCTCTTTTGAACACAGGAGATTACCAAAGAGACAGCAGACAAGGAGCAATATTTTTGTGATAAAACAGCTTTTTCAAGACAGAAACGTTAATGCCTCTATTAGAAGTTTTCAGACTCCACATTGCCTTCATAAGCAGGAACAGTTGGGTATACTAGTTGGACATCAAATGCCTATTTCTGTGTCACGAGCACACTCTTGGCAGAGCAGACTCCACCTCTGCTAGACAGCTGATGAAGGAAGGCCTTTGGAGGACACCACCCATTATCACTCCTTGCAACCTGATGGATGACCAGCATCACTACAGAGATAAGCATGTCCTCCCTCTATCTACAGTACTTTTTTTCCTAAGGGTTGCTTAGTGTTTTGGGTTTTTAAATAAAATAATCGAATTTTCTTATATCCACTGAAGTTTCTTCTTTGGCATGACTACCAACATGGTCTGTTGTGCTTATTGACCTGAAGAGTTTCTGATTTAAGGATTTTGAGTAATGTCATAACATAAAACTTCACAGCTGTTCAGTCAAGTATTTTCACCAGAATATTTTGGGTATTTTGGGTAACACTTCCACACCATTTAGGAATGATGGGGCTTGTACAAAATGACTGAAGTGACATTTATTCTTCCACCTACCCCTATCTGATTTATTTTAGTATTAATAACAAAATTCACTGACATTTCTTCACGGTTACCAACATTTGGCTTTTTTGTGCCAGGCACTGCAGTCTGGGTGGATTGGGAGGCTTAGCCCGTCAAGCAGCTTTGCTGGCCAGGCTTCTTTGGTGTTTCTCCACGAAAGAATATAAGGCTTATATTTGGCCTCACTGTTACGGTGGCACCATCTTATACAAGTCATGCAAGGCTGTAGATTCAAGAGTAGCTACTGCACCATCAGGCATCTGAGTTTTTTCAGCTGTGCCTTTCACTGCTCATAGTGCTAGAGTGAGAGGAGTATACAGCACCTGCTGTACCACTTAGTGTCCCTGAAGCTAACCCATAACAGAAAGCTTGGTGTCCAAGGGGGAAAGTCACCTTCCATGTACATTCCCACCACACTCCAAACACATTCAGCTGCACACAGTTTACTAATAAAATCACTAGACTCAAAGGTTCCCAATGGTCAGCTCCGAAACCTCAATGACATGAAAACACTTCACACACATTTTGCTTCTTGCATATGTTCACTGGGATTTATCATTAACAGTCCACAATTAACAATTTCTCCTATTCTCTGGTATCACTAATAATTGAAGATACCGTAAGAGACATCTTAGCATCAGAGAAGCATTAATAAAATCTATATTCAGACAATAATAAAACCAACATGTAAAAAAAGTCTATTAGATGCATCAGACAATTCATATATAAGGCACATAATGAAGGAAAAGGTTTTGCCAAAGATCACAGCTCCTTAGACACTGCCTAACATATCACAAGCCTCCTATGCTCAGTTCTTCACAGAAGATTTTCTGCCATATAGTAAGATTACTGTGCAATTACTGAAAAACAACTAGAATTGATTAATAACAATTAATAGAAAATACCAAATATACACTGCAAGAAAAGTTCTAAATATATACCAGAGTGGAGAGGGGGACACACAGAAATTAACATTCCAAAACCTGGAAATAATATTAAATATCCACCAGAATTAAAAAAAAAAAAAAAAAAAAAAAAAGTTTAACTTTCATCTATGCAGTAAAGTGTAGTGTCCCTTCCTACAGGACATTAATTGTTCTTCTAACAGTAAAGTCATCTCAGGTTATCTACTAAAAAATATCAGGATGCACAGGCTTCAGGATGCATGCAATCCTGGTAAAATCTTTAGCTGACTGATGTCATTAAAGCTCTTCTTCGAGGCTATGGACTAGACAATTTGCAGTGCACAAGATGGTCAGACCAGTCTTGGAAGACTGAGCTATTGATGAGCAGGAGGAAAAATGATCTTATGCACTCCTGTAGTACACAAATGCACCTACTCATGAAACATCAAATACTTTAATGTACAAAAGAACATCTTTAGGCCTATTTAATTGTAGAGTTTACATTAATAGTTCCACCTGTTTGTGTTACCAAGTTGTTACATATGTATATGGTTTAATTTTAACAGTTAAAGTACTGCTTCATTATCTCAGTACTCAAAAATGGCTGAAACATTATTTCCCTCAAGTGCTTCAAAACTTGGTACCAAAAATGATAATTATGTGAAAGTCTCAGAGAATTTACAGCACAAAAAAAAATTTTTATGGAAGTCCAGAACTTCGTTCATCTTCTGGGATACTGTATGCAATTTACATAAACAAGCACATGCATACACCCACAAACTGTTTTGTATATCCTATAAATCTATTTGATTTTCATCATCTGCCAAGAGTCATTTCACTGGCTCTACATTCTTACAAGGATGTTTTTGATATCTCTCATTTGGGCATGTGTATATTCCTGAGGAAAACAATTTGCTTTCCAGAACTCCCTCTGACACAGGACTACATCTCTTCCTTTGAAAAAATAATAAATAATGTATACAGGTAGTTTTGTATATAGATGAATAAAATCTTTCACAGTCTTCACACTTTCAGCAAAAGATTACTGAGGATACAAAAAAAAAATACACTGAATAAGGTGAAAGACAGCTTTCAAGAAAGAAGAAAAGCCAAATCTAAGAAATAAACTATTTACATAAGGTAGAGGAGAGATTGGCCATTAAAGTGATACTGTTCTTAGTTTCTTGGCTGCAAATGAAGTAGTACACATTCTGCATGCATAAACCAAGGTATGAAAGATTTCACCCTCTCCCCTTCCATCAAAAAATAGTCTCTTGCTACTGGCAAATCTGATGATGCTGCTTACTACAGCTGTCAGACATATCCTGAGATCCTATTGTTATCTGCTCCTCTTCAACAAATTTCTACTTTTAGTTCTCTATGTCTGCAATAAAAGTTATGTGTTTGAGAATTACATTTTAAAGTAGCTATTTACATTTCAACCATGTTTTAGAATAAAGCCAGGAAAAATAAATTATTGCAGTGAAGTGATGACCTCTCTTTTTCATCAGGTATAGCTTTCCACTGTTTGAGGAACCTCTCTCAAGAAAGACTACTCACACTGGTTCGAAGCATATGTCTGAAAAATGCATTTGCAATATCAAAATGTTGTGTTTGATATTAAAATGGAGTTTCATTATACCCGGGTATGATTTGACAGCAATTTCCTGGAAATCATACTGTAGATCATTCTAAGAACAAGTAGCACACAGAGGCAACTGAACAAACCCACTGCAAATAAGGAGAAGCAGCAGATGAGGATGGGAAAATGAAGAGATGGAGACAGGCCTGAGAAGCTGAGGAAAACCAAGACAATTCTTTGCAGCCAATACGCTGCATCAAAAGCAAGTTACTTCCAAAAAGGAATTCTACCCTCTCTCTCCTACAATACATACTTCTGTTTCCTGTGCCAATTTACTAAATACTAATATCTTTTCAGAAGATAATGTCTCAGCTGCTTTCATTTGACCATTAGCTGTTCCGTGTTCCACCAGTTCATTTCTTTCCAGCAGCTGGAGCACAGGAAGGAGCACATGAATGACATTTTTGCTCAACCATTCAGTAGGAGAGAAAGAGTCCTCCCCTACAGGCAATAACCTGTGTTGTACACAGATGTGAAAAACAGTATGTAAGCAGATTAGACACACTTGTTAATAATAGACATTCAGATTCATTTTTAAGGCATGTTTACATTTAGAACATAAGATAGTGGAGACATGAATTCATAAACATACAATCTAACCAATGACCTTATTAACCAGACACTCATTACAGTGACAAAAACAAACTTGTATGATACTGTGTTGTACTCCTGAGTCCTTTCATTTGAATTTAACCTGAAATGGTATCACTGAAAATACCCACAATTTATTGTCAGATTACCTGACAAGCTTGTGATCATAGCTCATGAACTAGGGATTATGACTGCCTAGCAGAATGAGGAGAAGTGTTTTTCTGCACCATGCAATAGGTAAACAGCTTTCTGTCTTCCCTTTCCCAAAAGAGTAAATACTGATCACAGCATCATGAAACAAATTTCATGCCTCAGTGGTCTAATTTGGGCAGCTAACATATGAATTGTGATTCCCTCAAGGCCCTTGCAATTGCAAAAAGTTCTACAGTACTCCATAAATTAACAGACTTCATGTTCCATAGGGAATAAGAGTAGGAAAGACTTGAAAAGAGAAAAAAAAAGTGAGGGAAGTAAAGTATGATTTATGGATTTCACTTAGGGCTGCTTCAAGGCCTGGTCATTATTAAACTGAGAACATCTATGCTGTTTCCAACAAGTACTCAGGAAAGACATGGAGACTAAAATAACGAACCAACTCACAACTATTCATTTGTTTTAAAGAAGATATAGCCCTCACAGTCCAGCAGACTGCAAAAAGTAAAGAATTTGTCTGCCAGATAAATGTGTACCTCTAAATTTCAAGTCTGCTGCATAGAAGCAGAGAGGTACTAAATAAAAGAGACAGAAGTACAGTAGTGAAATCCTGCCACTACTGCGGAAATATCACTGAATTCTGTGGGTTTGTGATTTCATCTTGGCAATTTACCTGTACTTCAGACTAACAATGTGAATCTGAAAAAAAAGGACAGGTACTGGAAATCATTTGGGAGCATATTATCTCACAGTATTCTGAATTTGTCAAATCCAAACAGATTAGGCCTCCTGATATGACTTAGATGGCAGAAATGCTGAGAAGCCCCTGATAATATCACTCAACTGTATTTATTTATTTATTTACTGTGATTTGCCCTTAAGGTTTTACAGATGTAATGAAATAAACCACCAAAAGCACAGTAGAAAAGGCTTAGTCTTACTGGTAAACAAACTAGGCTTGTCATAGGGATTGCATGATTTGTTTGCAGTACCACTAAAACCTGAATCTTTCCTACCTGAGTGCTATTGTAAATGTTCCCAGACAATGGTGTTCATTTTATTCTGGCTCTAGTGTACATAAGAATGTCTTTTATTAAGATTTTTTTTAGTTAATATTGGTTTTAGTGCTACTAGGAATGAAAGGATCTTTTAATGTCCATTTAACCACTCACATGATGTAGAAGACACCGTGTTTTCTGACAGCTGTTACTGATAGCTGCATTGTACTCATAGTCCTGCAGCAGTGTCATGAGATGTCATACGCAGGCATATACAAAATTCCTCAGCACCACACCATGAAACCAGGGAGTCAGGTGATGAATGGAGAGCTGTAGGGGCTGGAGATTTGTTACCCGATAATGACCTAGTGCGCTAAAGTACAGCTGATCCTGTAGGGAACTGTTATCTCATAGCCTCCATTTGCAGCATCCCACACATGGAGCTGTTTGATCAGTGTTACTGTAAGTTGCAGCAGACATCTGTGGAAACTGGCAAACAAGCACAAAAATAAATCCAAGCTATCCAGGAGATCCTGTCAACTTCTAAAACATTCTTATGCAAAGGCACACCTGGAATTTGCACAACCTTAGGCTGATTACCAGAGGGACCTGTAGTTGTACAGGCAGAATAAATAAACAGCGGCCCTGCAGGAAGATAAAATTCCTCTAAAAGTCCATTTGTCGCTACTTTCTTATCCTTCATATAGAAAAAAGATAAATCTCATGATCATGTGTAAACAAGGAATCAACTCAACTAAGCTCAGCAAGATATTCTGGAATTTTGTTATGCTGTTAATAAAATTATTTTGTATTACATAAAATCTAGAAGGGTATTTAATTTCTACAATAAAGATATTACATCCCAGCCTGAATTTATGTGTGTCCTAAATTCTGTGAAAAAAATTAAAGGTGAAATGATACCGTCCTGAAACATATGGGAAAAACTGAATGGCATGAGGATTTCCTTATACTGAATTTTACCTTAGTTTTACAATAGAGCATTACACAAAGTTCAAAGGTTCTAAAAAGGATATAATTGATGAAATAGCAACCCATTATTTTCCCATACATGCTAAGCCCTTTCACGACTAGAAAAATCATTCTTTCAAAAAATCTTGGTGGCTTAGGAAAGACAGGAGTCTAATTCTATCAATTCAACAGTGTAATACTGTCTCTAAGGGGCTGGAGTACTAGAAAAATATCAGCCTTGTATCACCAAGAGGTCAGAAATACCCATGCAAACCCAAATAAAAAGGAGATTTTCATTGCCTTCACTGTATTTGATCAGGTTCTCTCTGAACAGACATAACAGTTTATCATTCATATACAGATAAATATGAGGCTTTGCTTTTCAAGTGATTTTACTTATTTTTTTGTGTGTTAGACTTCTTACAACTACTCGGCTGTTTAACCTGTCACACTTGAGTAATCTACGAAATGCAAATGCAATGGAAAAGGATAACTATAGTAAAAGACTGATAACTATAGCAAAATAGAGAATTTCATTTCTAAGTCCCACCTGTTACCCCTGCAAATTTCACCTATCCCTCTTTCTCCACTTACTGCAGCTTCACCTGACTGATCTCCTCAGACACTGTTTAATTTATTTTAATTGTCCTTACTTCCTTCTCACAGACAATGTCTTTGTTCTGTCATGTTGGTTGTCACGTATGGAAATCACTGGGATCTGGAGGCTGGTGTATTCCCAATGCTAAGTCCAAATATTGACTATTGTTTGCTGTAGGGAACAACTCTGTAACAACGGCAGCAAGACAGCAGTTACACTTGCACCCCCATTATAAAAAGAGATCAAGCAAAAGGGCATGGATTTGATACCAGGCTACACATATGAATAAGGGAACACTGTCTTTACTGAAAGAAAATGAGTTAGAGACAGACTTTAAATCGAGATCTGACACCCATCTAGAAGCTACACTTTGATTAAGTAAAAAATAATGGACTCAGTGAATAGAAGATTCTTTGGCTCTGTAATACAGAAGGTCAGATTTGACTGTCATACTGGTCTTCTCTACACTTAAACTGCAAGAAGGCAATTTTAGCTGAAAGTACTAAACAGAGATAGAGGTAAGCCAACAAAATCATTATGCATAATATTGCAGTTAGGCAGCACAGACATTATAAGAAAATCATGTGTTCTTCCTTGGGGATTTAGACTTTACTCATGATTGCCACATGTAAGAAAAACAGTACCTTTATTTTTAGTAAGACATTCCACTGAAACCAGGGAGGAAAATCTTCCAGAAGCATTTTCTACAACAGAATACCTACCATGCAGCAGTTCAAAGGCACTATAAAATCTAATATTGATGAAATGGACAGCCCTATAATTTTTCACATTTTACATTCCTTTCAGAGTCTCTCCTCTCTCCAGATCTCAGTGCATTAGGAAAGAAAGAAATTACCTGTAACCAGAGTCTGTCACTTGAGTCTGTTCCACCATTGGCAGTGCATTGGAAAGTAGCAAACTGTCCTGCATTGACTTCCACACTCTGAAGACGCAAGAAATGGGGAGTTTTTGCTGTTGGAAAAGATAAAAGTGTTGAAGTTATGCAAGGTCAAAGTACTGGCTACAAAAAATACACCAAGCAAATGAAATAGTTCTGCTTTAAAAGGTTCAAGTCATTGACTACACATTAGATTCTAGGCTGGTTTACTTCCATGCCTGGGAAAGAGCAGAATAGAAGGGTGCTGTTTAATTATTCCTGCTGTGTAAATTATCTTAGCTCAGCATCCCTCTTGTAATAACAATCTATTAAATAAGATCATACTGGAAACTAATAATGTTTTGAAGACAAACCTATTAGATGCTTACACTACCAACTGGACAAGGCAGTAAGAAGTTAAGTGATGTTATCAGGGGACCAGGTTTTTCTTTTTAACCAAGTACAATGTTTGTAGAAGAGATCCTTTAGAAATGCAGCCCACCAAACTGCTAGAACACTGTTTACCAACTACCTCACCAGCTACAGCTGTATTCTTCAAACACAATTCTTTTCAACAACACTGCAGAAAAAAACCCAAAGCACAACACATATTCTCCACACCAATGCTCATTTTTCATTTAGAAAGAGAAAACAATCCCAGTAAAAGTTAAAGCAATATACCTCCAAGTAACCTAATGAATGAGACTGATATTCAAACAAGAACTATATTGACTGAAGGAGAAAAGAGAGTGTGTGTTTTTGTTTTACTAAAAAGACTCAACCACATAAAACAGAAAAATGTAGATATTTTATACAGAAACATATCCCTTAAAGCACAGTATTCCCCAACCTATTCAAATCCTACTGCAGACAGGCAGACTTCTTGCACTGTCTATACTAACAGTTAAGCCAGGCTTTGAACATTGCTTTTCAACATGAAAATCTTAGTGCCAGCAGTAGACTGGCAAACTAAATACCTATTTTCTAGCAGAGCATTACAATCATTAAAGTGTTGATCATGTTTTCTTAAAAAGCCTTATTACTGGGCGAAATTGCATTTTTAAGGAATTTATAAATAGCTAGCGTCAAGAAAAAGTTGCTAAATATCCAGTGCAAGACAGCATATGAAGGAGGAAATGGAATAAAATAGCTCCAATTAATATCTAAACATGGGATAAAATATTTTCCTAACTACCCTTAAGGCAGATTTATTACACATACTGCCTTGTTTTTCTTAAAACCTTTTCCAATTAGGACAGACAGACTTTAGGCCAAAATAATCCACTTCTGCCTATGAAACTATTAATGTCAGACTATTCAGTAAAATTTTTCAGTATGTTCCCCATTTCTCAGCTGTCATGTTTTGTTTTTTGTTGATGTTGTTGGTTTTGTTTTGTTTTTTTTTTTTTTTTTACATCTGCTTTTACCCCACTAGATTTTACTGTTTCCGTGGTCTTCTTAAACTCTAGAAAACTAGATTTTCTGGATTACCAGGTATGGCCCAAGTGGAGAAGAACATTGGGTTTTAGAAACAAACACACACACACACACACACACACAGACATACATACACGGAAAAACCTACCCACCTACGACAACCCATCCCTTTCATTTCTACGTGCCTACAATCTGTCTTCTGCTTGGTCTTTGTTTTTACTACCCAGGCAACTGCCTATCAAATATTTTTCCCATTTCAATTTTTGTTTATAGAGTGAATAATTCCAGAACTATTTTTTCTGGGAATAAACAGCAAGAATATCATAATAAGCTTTATAAAGTTTTAGACACAGAGTAGTTTTACTTCAATTTTCACACTTTTTCCAATTTCTTCAGACAACTTAACTGGTTTGATGTCTTAATTTCTAACATTTTAATTACTTCATCAAAGAACTTTTCATTAAAGCTTTTGCATTTCAACACTGTTATGTTAGAACTCTACATGCTATGGGCTATAACTCAGTCTCCACATTAACAAGAGCTATTTGCACATTTTGAGAATTGATTGGTACAAACACACAGATCAAACCTCTCAAAATCTGTATACAAAAATTAGTAAGCTGCTAAAATGCTGCTTCAGACTTATCCTACCTGAACCAAGGATATAAATTAAAAATGCAAAAGCACATATACTTTCTAACAAGATGAGAGCCTGCTGTGTTTATTAGAAATAAGTGACTCAGAAATAACAGCTGCTGATTCTGCATAACTGTCTCTGTATTTGAAGAGATGTGTTTGTGTCTTCTTGCCATTAACACTAAAACCATTTTTATGAGGTGCTTCAGTACTACCTGATAGAGCACTATTTATTTGGAATCACAGCTCTTACTTAAAAGCCACAACAAATGCATGCAAGCACAATATGGGATAAGAGGAACAATCACACAGAAGTTGGTGTCTTCTTCCCCACTCAGTCATTTATTTGGTCAGGAAGATTACAACCTATTATTCCATGTATGATCTTAATAAATCTTATTTAACAAACAGCATATATGTGAAGTAATGATTTATTTAAGTAGTCTTTTCAATTATGTCTGGATTACTACATTAAAGCTTTATTTACAAGGTTTGTTTTGACAATTCAGTATAATTAAGTAATACATATCCTTAATAATGAGATAAAGAAACATATCTGAAACATAAAGAAGTAAAACAGTGCAGAAATTGAGCCATGAACCTTGGGAAGTACCCTAAGTAGCCTTGCTTAGCAAAGCCTCAGCCCTCAGAGCCAGCTGAGTTTTCTTCCTTCTAAGCCTTGGAAAAAATAATTATATATAGTCAGCTGCTGTGTTGTTCATCTGCTCTCAGTAATGTCTCAGCTTGTGGCTGCACTGAATTTTTGATGCAGACAGAAAACTCATCAACAAATCTTAGAAACATAGAATCATGATGACTTGGTGATTTTGTTCTGAAAGAGTTGCCATATGGCCCGGTTTGGGATCGGGGCTCATGCTAAGTGCTGTACACAAGGTGCACATAAGAGAGATGTCTTTAAAGCCAGTAAGGTGCAATGATGCCATGTTAGCAACACTTTACATATACCAGCCTATATTGACAGCAGTGACACTGTTTTCTGACATTTTCCCTATCTTTTCCTCTACATTTATTGTAGCATAGTGGCACATTCATTTTAGGGGGGTCTGGCTGTATAACACAAGACAGGTACTTACTACATGGGTGTCCTAAAACTTTCACTTCATCAATAGCCACATATCCAGAGTGACCTGAAGTAACCACTTCAAAAACAACCTGAGAAGCAGAAAGAGAATTTCAGTTATCAGCTCTGGAATACAGGGAATATTAAAACAGTCTGTTATGGAAAAATACATCAACTCTTTCAATATGTTAAGAATATCTGGAAAACAAAATACAATCATAAAACACTCAAAATGTGTTGTTATCACCACTAAAATTAACCAGAACTTAAATTACATTTTTTCATGTTTACATCATTTTTTGAGATTTACAAGCAGGATGATATATAGCTCACAGTAGAAATAACCAAATCTCCCCAGTATTTGGTCTGCCAAAGTAGTTATTTAATAAACACCTTAAGTATTAAGATTGGTATTTTATTTTCAATTCTTTCTCTTTCAGAACGAACTGCTTTTATTTTAAAAATTACAATTCTGTAGTATACAGAGATTTGCAGGGTATCAGACACAAACATACCTATTTTCAGGAATGCATTTTCCACACTTTTAATCCTCCACCAAATGCAGTGAATTAAGTAAAGTAGATCCATTTGCCACGGTTTGTTTAATGGCTATAAATAGGTCACAAAATAAATGGACCGTTCTCATCGTTTGAATTGAGTACACTCTAAAGCAAACCTCTCCAAAGTTTGGCAGACTTAGCTTTGAACATCCCAAGAATGTTTATATGGAATAAGAGAAAATATGCCAGCAATGTTAGCAGGTACATTTCCAAACCAGTGCTCGAGAAGCTAATGCTAAAATCCAGGTTGTGATTTTTATTTTTTTCTTAATATTTCACTTTTGCTCAGGAAGTTAACTCTAACTGCCTCTTGTAACTGGTCTTAGGAAGCACCCTGAGGAAGACAAAGCTCAGAAACAATTTTTCACATGTATGTTATACTTGACCTTGGAACAGATGCACATACTATGTACCATATCCCTTACTGAAGGATACAGAATGCAAACAGCTCCATAATATATCACAATTTCCTGATGTTGAATAAACACTGTCAGAACACCAACTCTGATTTTAAAACAAACCTTGAGGTGAGAAAAACCTTCACGCCCTTCTGCCTCTGCCTTCTCCCTTCTTTCTCATTGCTCTACCTGCGGACACTGATCTGTTGTTCTCTCCCAGATTTCATCTTCCTAACCTGTGCCCATTTCTCCCTCCCAGTCTCACCGGAGTAAAATTGCTGTAAATATGGCCTTAACTCCACATGGCTGAAAAGGAAAAAGTTTTCATTCTAGTTCTGCCTCCTATCTACACAAAATTCCAACCTACAGCGCCAGTGTTGCCACTACATGAATCATGCAGCAAGAAAAAACCACAAGGTGTCAAAGAGCAAAGTCCAAATGCCGTCAAAGAAATTTTTCAGAAACAAGTTCTGCGAGAAGAGGATTGCTCAGTCACAAGCCTCAGTCTGTGGCCTTCTAAATGCTAGATGGCACTCTACTGGCTCTTAAAGTTGGTATCATTGATCCACAGCAACAGGCTGAACAGGGTATGAATTTGGCTCCCAGCATTTAGTAGAACATCCAGAGCAACACCATTCAAAATTTCAAAGGATCTCTTTCCTACAAAGAAGAAAATCTCCTGATGGAATTGGTCTTAACCATCTTGGGAAGCAGAAGTTCTTAAAAAAGAAAAAGAGCAAAGACTCAAAGAATAACTTGCATTTAGAGACTTGAAATAACTTTTCTAACCATGATTATTACCCTCATCTTAATAGCCTTGAAATGGAAATAAGTGATGTGCACAAAGTAACCCTAAGTTTTAACAGCAGTGCAAGACCCAAGAATGCAGCTCCTGTTTTCAGTCACTGAACTTTGAAAAAAGAACAAGCATTTCTCTCTACTAACAAACGTGACAAAGCTGCACGTTCTCCATTTGTGTTACAATCTCTGAAAAAAAATAATTATGCTGGTGCCCTTGAAAGAAGGCAGAGACTGATCTGTTTCCTGAAAAGCTACTAAGCCTATTTCAAGCAAAGAACATCTGAAAGACCACAGGGTATGAGAACCATGGCATAGCCCCAGGAACCCGCAGTTAAGGCAGAGACATTACAACACGGTGGAGGAGAACAGGGAGTAGACCACCAGGTATGAAAAATGATGGAAAAGTTTCCCTGGGAAATATGCTGCCACAAAGTAAGTCCCTGAGATAACTGAATCTAGGTGTGGACGCAAAGACCTGCCTGCAAAAAACCAAACCAAACCAAAACAAAACCAAACCAAAAAAACCAAACCAACCCCCCCCCCCCCAAAAAAAACCCAAAAACCAAAACAAAACAAACAAAAAACAAACAAAAAACCAACCAACCAACAAACCCAAACAAAAACAAAAACAAAAAAAAACAAAAATCAACCCTCTCTTGTGGAGCACTCATTGTAAGAGCAGCTGCACAAAACTGTCTGAAAGGCCTACCTGATCCATGATTCCATCACTACAGAGTAAAGCAGTTTTTTTCAGGTTCTCAACTTTCAGACATGCTAAATTCTAAAAAATACCCTGAGGAACTGGCACATGCACACCTGTGGAGCTGCCAGCCAAACCAGTCAAAAGTTTTCTGCTAAAAAAGTTACTGCCAAATAATAGGGACTTAACTATTTTTTAGAAATGCTGCATAAGAGTGTCTTCTCTGAAGAACTACCTGACTTCCAGCAAGACCAATAACCTGAGATTTAGAAAAGAAAACATATGTAATACCTGAACAGATCACAAAATAATTTCTGTAATTCATGACAGGGGAGCTTAGCCACAGGCTCTCTGAGAGGCTTTAAGTATATCAGTACTGCAATCTACTCACAGACAAAAAAAGCTTGTAGATTCTAAACACAAACCAATTCCTTCCGTTCATAGGCAGAAACTATAACCTTGAAACGACGGAACCAGAATGGCTAACGACAAGAACAGAGAAAAACTCAATGTCTGATCTAAAATACCCTGCTGTATCTCTAGACAAACTACCAAAATGTCATTCCACAAAAAAGCCAGGCAGTGTATCAAGAAAATGCCAGTTGGACATACAACTGAATTGCAATTATTGACATTAAAGAGAGTATGTTCCAAAGAAAAGTATTACAAATTGAAATGCTGTCGGTTTAATCATGCTACCATTAAAAACAATAGCCAAACTGGTATCAACTTTAATGACTATAACTTTTAGTCTCTTCTGACACGGAATATGCCATTTTTAGTGAATGGAAAGAGGCACTAAAGTCAATAGTGACATACCACTGTCAAAGAGAGATGCTGATTCATACATAAAAGAAAAAATATGCATAAATACAGACTGGTCAGAATGGAATGACAGCAGACCTGAGGAGAAGGACTGGAGGATGTTGCTGCATGAGAAGGTCAGTATGACCCAGCCACATGCACTTGCAGCCCAGAAAGCCAACTGCATCCTGGGCTGAATCAAAACAAGCATGGCCAATAGGTCAAGGCAAGTGATTTTCCCCCTCTACTCCATTTCAGTGAGACCCCATCTGGAGTACTGCAACCAGCTCTGGGGCCCCCAAGAAGGACAGGAAACCTGTTGAAGGAAGTTCAGACAAGGGCCACGGGGATGATGAAAGGGCTGGAGCATCTGTCCTATGAAGACAGGCTTAAATAGTTGGGGTCATTCAGCCTGGAGAAGAGAAGGCTCCAGGGATCATAGAATCATAGAATGGTTTGGGTTGGAAGTGACTTCAAGGCCATCTAGTTCCAACCCCTTTGTCATGGACAGGGACACCTTCACTAGACCAGATTGCTCAGAGCTTCATTCAACTTGGTCTCATTATGGGACACCACATGATAGGTATACATATAACCATATATACATCTTGGAGATCTTTCTATGGCCTTTCAGTACCTAAAAGGGACCTACAGGAGAGCTGGACTTTTCACAAGGGCATGTAATGATGTGACAAGGGGTGATGGCTTTAAACTGAGAGAGGGTAGATTTATGTTAGATGTTAGGAAGAAAATCTTTACTGCGAGGGTGGTGAAACACTGGCACAGGTTTCCCAGAGGAACTGAGCCCCATCCCTGGAAGTGTTCAAGAACAGGTTGGATGGGGCTTTGAGAAACCTTGTTTTATGGAAGGTGTCCAAGCCATAGCAAAAGGCTGGAGCTAGATGATCTTTAAGGTCCCTTCCAACTCAAATCATTCTATGATTCTATAACATGACAGTTTATTCCAAGTATAGTAATATAATCCCTCTTCTGTTCACAGGCTGTGAAATACTATCAATTGCTGTAAACAAATTCAGTATTTTGTTTTATTTAAATTGATGAATGAACATTACAGCATCAAATATCTGCTAACTAAGCATTTTCCCTTTTTAAAATAAAAAAGGCATTTGATCCCATGCATTACAGGTTTCTGAAAGTCCTGGTAAGAGTGCTACACACTGTGAGAGAGACAGACCTGAGTAACACTTGTGGGGACCCATTTATTCACTGAAAAGCTTACAATAGGGATGTCAAGACTCTTCACAAATTTGGATCAGTTTTCCTAGTAATTTCACTAGAAATGAAACCTAGAAACTTAATTCACATTCAGTTTTCTCCATCATTTAGCATTTGAAAAGTAGCTTGGCTTGTAAACATTAACTTTTTTACTCCCACCTCCAAACTCTGCCTTGTCTCATGGCTGATGCAACACCTGCAGACAATACGAAAGACTCCAGTCAAAACAGAGAAAACACTCCAGAAACGTCAGACTGGGTGGCCCTCAGATTTTTTTACCTATTATTCCGCCACCTTATCAGTCCGGAAACAACTGGTTAAAACACGGAATTCATTTGCTCAGGCAAAACTGCTGAACACTGCCCTGAGAGCTGTTTTACACCATTCTCCCTGTCGCAGGCCTGCCAAACAGGAACCAGGGAAGCGGCTTAGCACTGCACTGTCCCTGATCCTCCCTGCTTCACTGAAGAGCAAAATTAGCTTTTCGTTCCTGCCACTTCCCCTTGCTACATATGAACAAAGAAAGGGGGTCTGCTCACCAACATAAATGCTTACTGCTGAAAATGTGCGACTCAAGATAACTCGTTTGTTCCAAAGAACAATAGAAATAAACACGTTTTGTTGCCACACAACCTCACTCTGTAAATTCCTGCCTTTGTTGCTGTAAAATTACAACACTTTCAGTCAAAAGGTGGATTGTACCTAATACAAACACTGTCCTTCACACGACTTAAAAATAGCACTTTTCAAAAACAAGAAAGAGAAAGGAGTATTTAGAAAGCTGCTGAAGCTCAGGCTACAATCCTGCCCCCCTGCATCCCCAGTGGGCAGGCAGTGCTGCATCACACACTGCACTCTCCTCTCTGCCTGCTCTGCTTTACCGCATGGAGCACCGTTCTTTGACTGTACTTTACAAGGCACTGCAAAGAGTTTCTCTCCAGAAAATTGGCATTGACTTGTACCCCGTGGGTTGAATTCTTCTCCCCTTTCTGACTCATCCTAGGACTACCTGCCTTATCATCAGGCCACAATAGCAGCAACTGCTTTCTCATCAAAGCCATGTGAAGGGAGGTTCCTGACCCAGTCCTTCCCAGGCCCCACAGAGGTCCATCACAGCTTACTGATGTGGGCTGCCTAAAATGTGTTCAGGCCTACCTGGCTGGGAATTAGCTTCTTGCCATTTCCCTCTCCACCTCTCACTCCTACACAGCTACCACCTGGCCCTCACACGTGCACTCAAGCACATGAAACAACATTTTGGTGGTTGCTGCCAATCTGAGACCACAAAGAAACAAGCAAGCCAGACTGAAAAGTGAACTCCTGACATTAAGGCTTACTAAATCTTTGTCTTCTCTTTCTGTTTTTAAACCAGTTGCTGTCTTGTATTTCTCCACTGAAGGCCCAAAAGCTTTTCTGGTTTAGGAACAAGGGACAGGAGAAAATAACAGAGCCTTGTGCATGTGACAAAAAATGCATGCCTCCTTTCTTGTGACCATTTTTAGACTGCTGGGGTTTTTTAATTTAGGTATGTGGTTTACCCTGGCGCATCTTTCTCAAAATAGCTATTCCCAAAACACATAAGTCAATGAAGAAGAGCTATTTAAGATGCCTGACACAGGTTTGTGATTCAAAATGCAATATGCATTTCAAAGTTTCTTTGGAGTTCAAAGCACAGTTCAGGAACTGTATGTGTGCAGTTGAATGCAACACACACAACACACAAGAATGTGAGCCTGACCTTTACTGCACAGGAAGCTTAATGCTTTGTCCTAGATGAGGATTTAAGTACACTGCATGAGCCAAACTGCAAGCAAAACATGTACAAAGCAGGTTATAAAAAAAATGTATGTTTAAGTCCAGATTTTAAAAGTTAGGTTGGATCTACTGCTTCTTATTCCCTAAACTCCTAATTTACAGGGGAAAGTGTCAGAATGGTAAAGGGTAAATCTCATCTCTGTGAAGTGATACCATGTAACTCCTTTGTGTCCTTACTAAAAAGGATCAGGAATTACTGCCAGGCTCTTACCCTGTTTTTTCATTTCAGCTTCACAGGATTTTATGTTTAAAGATGGTGCAGTGGCACAGACAGTTGTGTTACTCCACTGGAGCCTATTTTTAATCCTTTCAATTCCATTTCTGGATTTTAAATCTGCAGTGTTTGTTGTTTTGTTTAATCAAGATTTGTTTCAGTTCACTGCTGCCATGACTGACTTCCAGCAAAGTACAAAGCAAATAATTCAAAATATAAAAACTGATAGGGGGACGGTGTGTGACTTGCAGTAGCGCTGCGCTAAATTGCTTGCTTGAAGGGTTAGAAGCAGGGAACACAAGCCACTCACCAGACTCAACTCCATAGTAGCATTTTGCATACTGTAAAGTTCCAAAATGGCAATACTTCTAAAATGTAAAATATATTTTAAATACTACTAATTGGTCTGAGAATCATTAACTAACCTAAGGAAAACAACTCTGAAATCATCAGATTCTACTCCTGCTGAAAAATCCAAATGATAAAAAAATAAAAAAATTCAAGAAAATAAAAACATGCACCAAAAAATCCCTGTCACCCTCTCCTTACCAGATGAGCAGCCTTTTCATGACTTGTATCTCAAAGCATCAATTTTTGAGCCTCTCAACCTACGGAGACCGCTCCCTAAGAATCTAAAAACAATCTTGCCACTAACCAGAAAAATCTGTGTAACGTTCAATTCTCTTGTTCTGCGTACATTCTAATTCTACTCAAGTTAGGAGGAGGGTGAAGGTCTTAGGAATTATGCGAAGCTTTGTTTTGTTTGCAGGCTGTCTCCAAAGGCATGATAAACTCCTTGATGCTCTTGCTTAAGATGCACCAAGTAGACAATAGCTCAGTAAAGCAAACAATTTCTCCCGTGACCAATGTTAAAAAGAGGAAGGCAATGCTTCCTCAGGGGAGCACTCCTGAAGCGATTTTATAAAACAGAAATAAGACAAGTACCTGCAGAAATACACCAGCTACTTCGAAACAAATAGCTCAGAGACCAGGAGGCACAGCAGAAAAGAACAAGCTGTGCTGATTATCTTGGACCCTCAGAAGGTGTTTGGCAGCTTGAAGCCACGTTACTGCAAGTACACTGTTATCACTAACTGGACAGCAAAGCAGACATAACCTAAAATCAATGGCAGATGTTAGGCAGTAGTACTTGGAAGATCATTAATTATGGAATTAACTACATCCTTAATCATCAGAATACTTGACAAGTTAAATAATCAGCAAGTAATCCACAATTAGTGTTGTTACATGCAGGCTATAATTGTGATTTGGGATATATATGTAGTACAGCTTACCTATGGTGTGAAACATATACAAATAACTACCTGGCAAAAAGAGAAGGGTACATTAAAAGAAATTAATTATTTTGTTCAAAGACTGTACTTCTAAAGAGCTGATTCTAAATAGAAACCCAACCTGAAAAGTTATTAACAAGCTTGGGCAACTGGTGCTACAATAATAAACTACTGTTAATTATTAAATCTTTTGAACATTTTGCTTGTACATGTTTGCAATACATGGTTTAAACCAACTTTAGAAGTTGGATTAAAATTCCCTCCATACTACATAATCTGATTTGTAGTCAGCTACCACTAGTGGGAGTTATTTTGCCCACATTTTTCAACACCAAAACAGACACAGCACACTGTGTTTTTAAAAATATTGAATTGTATAAATATTATAACTCTGAAATGTCATCATATGTAATTTGTCCTCAGAGTTCTGTAGTATATTTTGGTTTCATTTGCATCTAGACATCTTGCAGGTGTTCTGCTAATGGAATGGAATTATAAAACATTGACAGATACGGATGGCTACACAGATTATGTGATTTAAAACACAACAAAGACAATCACACAATTACATTGCTTTGCCCCTTCACCTATTAATGTCACGTCTTCTCCTGGAGATTACTCATCAGGAAACTGCCAACCTTCATATAAGAAAAGTTAAAAAGGGCTCCATCATTCCTTAAAAATCTTCTTTGCAGGCTTTTCTTAATTATGTTCAATAAGGTCAGACAAACTCAGAAAATCACTGGGAGGAAGTTTTGTACTTTTTGGAGGTTTTGTGAGGAACACATGGATTTGTGCCAAAGGATGTTGGAGTTTTGGACTCAAATTGCAGCTTAGGAAACAGACTTGGTACTATGTTATACACCCATCAGATGAGTTCTGTGCCTTCCCCACTACTCATGCAGTCACCTGAGCTGTCACCTAACTTGGAGCCATATTCTCACAAGATCCATGTGTACCCTCTCTCGTCTTCCTGCCCTTCTCGCAGCTGCTTGCAGCTAACTTCCTGCCTTCCCCCACAACAAACTCTGTGAAGAAGAAAAATATGAAAACTGACGAAAAGAGTTCAGAAACAATGAAAAATTGCAAATGTCAGCACTCAAGTGAAGAAATTGCATCACAAATCTCTGAGAGGATAGAAGCGACCAAAAACGGAGACAATTAACCATAAGCTCTTAAAATGGTGACAGCACTTCCTCGAGAATAAATGAGCTTATTTACAATAAAACCAGTGAAGTTACAGTATTTAACAGTGATTCCCTGCACCGCCATGGATATTAACATAGCGTAAGATGTTTTGGCACATCAGCTAAATTGTAGTACCTAACTAGGTATTATTTCAGATTATATGCAGCAAATGCAAAAAAAATGACTTCGTGTACTCTACAGTGAAAGAAAGATTATGCAAAAACTTCAAAATTTCCAGCAGCAAGGAGAGCACATGGAATCCATTACAGACAGGCTCAGGCATCTATTACACTTCAGCTGATGCATGGTAATCTGCTAAACTGCAATGCCCCATCCAAGCATGTAAGGGTTCACCTACGAATAATGGTGAACAGTCCAGATGGCAGGTCTTGAGGAGAAAGAGGATGGGAAAGGTCATCCTTCTGTTTCTATGGCCAAATACCATATTACTCAGACATCAGTTAGATGCATCATGTTGTCAGAAATCTGACACATAGTATTATTAATAACATTAGTAATAAAATTTGAAACTGTCAGAGGTTGCGTGTATTTTTATGAACATGTTAATTTACCTTACAATTAATAGTCAGAGTCAAGGCTTCTTCTATTAAAATTCCCCTGTCCACATCAGCCTTTCGATTCAGAGCTAGAGTGCGACTTTGAAGCACAACCCTCTTCTTCACTGACTGCTGATTCCAGAGCAGTTCTGCTGCATAAAAACCAGACTCCTTTCAGAAGACAGGAAACTGGAAGCTCCTCTGCTAATTCACTATACAGATGGGGACATTGCAGACTGAGGCATAAGTGACACAGTCACACATTTACTCAGTATTCAGTACTCCTGAACCACCCACCATGTTCACAAAACCTTCCAGTAAATTCCACATTATAAACCACTGAGTTATATTCAATGTCAGCCACAAAACTGTCCATGGGATACTCTATCCTCTTCTCCAACCATCCACTGAGGCTAACAGCACAAGCTGGTCCTCATTATTTCAGTCAAGATAGAAAGGCTTTTTGGCAGCACTGAAAAGCGTTCTCAGCACTGGCATCAAATTGGTAACATGAGGTCTTGACGTAAGCTCAGAGAATCATGGGAGTGTCCTGAGTTGGAAGGGACACTTAAAGATTATGGATACCAACACCCTGCTCCTCACAGGAGTACCTAAAACCAAACCATATGACAGAGGGCATCACCTGAACACTCCTTGAACTCTGACAGGCAACAAAATACACACTGCCCTTTCACCCTGAGAGATGTATGACTAAACTAAGCTTGGACTCTGTGATCAGGATACAGCCTCATGCTCCAGAGAGTCAGGTAGCACACAGCTTCTCCCACATGGCTGAAGTGAACCTCAGCTCTGCTAATATGCCTGTCCTTCTGGAAAAGGCACCAGTATTACCTCATCGAGACCGCAGACAATTATAAAAGATCCACATCATAAAGTCTGCTGAGATGTCCGTAAGCTTAGCTTACCCTGAATCCTCTCCAGGAAGTCCTGACAATGCAGTTGCAGCAATTCCTAGGAACCTTGGGCAGAACAGTGGATGCAAATGTGGGCCCTGGGAATACCAGCTATCCAACCTAGGAACACACTAGCAGAAGCAGGAGGAAATGAATGAGTATGCTC
This sequence comes from Aleadryas rufinucha, assembly GCA_013397815.1. Lineage (NCBI taxonomy): Eukaryota > Metazoa > Chordata > Aves > Passeriformes > Aleadryas > Aleadryas rufinucha. The sequence continues at coordinate 29,890 of VZTH01000252.1, forward strand.
CTTCGTGTCTGCAAGTACTGCATCCACTGCCAGGCATCCCACATTCCAAGAATAAAATGTTCCTGGCACTCTGAACTCATCTTTTGGAGAAGGACTTTCAGTTTCATTGTGGTTGAAACAATCACAGAGAAAAGGACGCCAGAAAGTTGTTCAGAATTTTCTTTTCCTTAGAAGAAAAAGGGTTCGAAAGGGACAGATTGAGTTCACTTGAGACATCCTCACAGATCAGATGCTGCAGCCACAGAAAGGAGTCCACTGTAGCCTCCCAGAGTACCTGCAGTGGACACTGCCAAACTCATCATGAGAATATGATGGGCCAACAAATACCTGGTTACCTGAAACAGCAAATGCAGGAACAGAAACAAGACTCTGCACATGTGACACTGGTAACTGGGGCACGGCTGTAGGAATTAGGGCATCCCACTCCAGAATAGCATGGTGGAAGAGCAACTAGGAGCAACTCCTCCTCCTAGGGAGGCCTGCAGTCAAAGAAGCCCCATCTTTGGGTTGGCTTTTCTTCAGAAAGCTTCAAACCATAAGTATGGTGACCATATTCAGTACAGGGGAGCAAATAAAATACAATTCAAACTTTCCAAACTTCAAGTGAAGATGGAGGAGCTTCAATAACATCTCTATGCTACTGGTCTGCTCTTATTAAACTTAGATTTTTTTTGTACTGTACTTTCACAGGAAGGAGAAAAAACACTGAACTACTATAGAACAGTAAGTAACTGTATAATCTGTAAACCTTCCTACAGAAAAGCAGCACCCTAGTGAAAGTGAAATTCCTCCTGAATCTTTAGGATACAATCAGAATCCCATTCCTATTACAGCTACTATTATATTTATGTTTACCTCTGGACAGAACAAACAGATATTGCATTCAGAGTGAAGACTTGAACTGAGGATTCAAAGGATTCTGCTGGTTCTAAAGCAACAAGTATTGCTGATCTAAATCAAACTTGAAGACTGTACTGTAATAAAATCTATTGGCATTCAATTCCAGCATCCCTAATGAACTGAAAGGAATGAATTTATTATAGAGAAATAGAGTTAATTGACTGAAATCAATGGCAAAATTTCTAGATTTTTTTCTACATAATTAGTTCATCCACATTCAGAGCATGTGTGCATTTCATACACTTCTATAAATATATGTAAACATATAAACACAGCCATATGCATGTAAAAACAAACATTTAGCATCACGTACAAAAATGTAATTAAGAAGAAGATCAACTAGACATACTGAAAGGTATTTTGATTTAAAGTTAAAACAATGATTAAGAACCAGATGGCTATTAAGAGAAATGAAATTTCATAAAAAGTAAAACATACCTGATAAAAATTGGGCCAGAAAGTACTAATTGCCAGTTCTGCTCTGTTCCAAGTAGCAGTGATAGATGTGTTCCAGACTGGGCTACCAACAGGACCATCATTAACCTTCACATACACATTCAAAGTGCCAGGGCTAGCTCCACTCTTGCTTGAAACATAATAGTGAAAATCAATACAATGTGTATCATTTTCTTTCAGGTGGGGCATCAGGAGGTGAGCTTTCTGTCCCGCAAATCTCCCAGATGTATTCACCAACATGAAAGAACCTGCAAAAACAAAGTGACTGATTCAATTTCTTCCTTATTTTTCTCTTCCTAATATGGTAATATCTGTAAGTAAAGCATAATTTAAAAAAAATAGTAATAATTTAACCATTTTTCTTTGCTTCTACTAACATAACAGTAACTTGTATTTGGAAGGTATTTAATCTCAAATTACTTTTGCAGAATCTCAAAACTCTTTTGTAAAGCTAGTAAATAGTACAATCTTTATTCTACAGGTGGGGAAGGAAAAAGACAAAAAACCCCCAAATGCTGAAGCAATCTGCACTGTGATAAATCTACAGATGGTAGTACAGAATCAACTGTAGTTCTCAGCTATCTGAGGGCTTCTGTATGCAAAGTCTCTGCTGGGTTTGCCTGGCAAGGCTGTGCTAGTGGGAGAGCTACAGGAATGGCTTCTTGTGAGGAGCTTCCCCATATGTCCTACAGAGGCAGTGCCAGCCAGCTCCAAGACAGCCCCACTGCTGGCCAAGGCTGAGCCCATCATTGACGGTGGTAGTGCCTCTGGGATAATGTAATTGGAAAGGTGGGAAAAAAAAAACCCCTTCAGAATTGCAGCTGTAGAGAGGAATGAGAGCATGTGAGAGAAACAGCCCTGCAGACACCAAGGTCAGTGAAAAAAGTGGAGGAGGAGGTGCTCCAGGCACAGAAGCAGAGATTCCCCTGCAGCCTGGGTGCAGATCATGGGGAGTCAGGCTGGTCCCTGCAGCCTGTGGAGTCCATGGATGGAGCACGCATCTACCTGCAGCCCATGGAGGGCCCCATACCAGATCAACCAGATGGCCAAAGGAGGTTGTGACTTCCTGGGAAGTCCACACTGGAGCAGGTTTACTGGCAGGACTTGTGACCTCGTGTGGGACCCATGCTGGAGCAATCTGTGCCTGCAGGAATGCATCCCATGGAAAGGGATCCCACACCAGAGCAGGAGAAGACTGTGAGCAGTCCTCCTACTGAGGAGGAAGGAGTGGCAGAGACAACATATGATGAACTGACCCATTTCCCGTCCCTCTACACTGCTGGGAGGGAGGAGAGACAAAAAATTAATGAGTGAAGTTGAGACCAGGATGAAGGGGAGTGCACTTGGTGTCCAGCCAGGGTCAATCCACCACAACAGTTGCAGCAAAATTTAAGAGAACTTTTTATATTCAGATGATTGGATGCAGTATGTGATGCACACAGAGTCTCAAACATTCTCAATTCCTTAGCCTTCCTCTAGCTAATCACAAGTTACCTACTTGACTAAGTGTGACAATTGTCTCCTGTCTTCAAAAGCTGACAAAAGCATGAACAAATGAAAATACAAGTAAACCAGTAAGCTTACAGGTAAAAAAAGGGTGGAGGTGAGTTTTATATTATGGCCACAACTTAAAACAGCAAATGACAAGAAATATAAAAGTATTCAAATAAAGTTACATTCAAACAACTCTCATATGAGCAGCTAGTCAATTTATACTCTATTTTTCAGTGCCTGTTAATGTGTTTCATTGAAGTGTACCTTCAAAATAATCGTGGTGCAGAACTAAGAAATTTGAAAGACTGTAGAGATGTTAGAAAAATATAACATGATTTCTGAGACATTCGTATTTCTGGGTTAAACAAACGGAAAGGAAAGAACTCTATTAACAGGTAACGTACGATATCACAGAAGGAAATAAAATTCAGTGTCTACTTTGGAAAGAAAACATATCAATTAAATGCATGAGATAATTTAAACCCTGCATTTCTCATAAGTCCAGAAATGAATGTTATAGTTCCCTGCTACAAATGCATAGCTAAGTGTTCTTATAAAAATATAAGTACACATACTTGTCACATAGTTTTCAGAAACCAATTTCTAAATTTTTTTTCTTTTTCTTACTTTGACGGGTGACAATATCTTTTAATGAGATCCAAGTCATTTCGTGAAATGGAATGTTGCAGAACCTTTGTCCACACTGCATCTTTATGTTAAATAGGTTTAACTATTCAATAACAGTAGTTTTGCAGTTGAATTTAAATTATTTATTGAGTATAATTTCCTTTCTAGACAAGTTCATAGAAGTGACAAAAATGGAACTTACTTATAATACAAAGGAATATAAATATTTTACTTCCTAAAAGGCGTTACTCTATATTTAATTCACAGTCTGTTTGTTACCATAACATATTGGGACAAATACTTATTCATTAGTAACATAAACAGAACTCACTGAATATGTTTTTTTCTTCTTAGAACAGGCAGGAGAGAAACTAATATTCCTTCCATCAATCAGTACACGCTCTGCCGTTCAATTAATTTGTTTACATTTAAAATATAAACCCCTTAAAATAGGTATAATTTGCTAAGTTATAAGAACAATACTTAAAGCATTCATGAATTTGCTAAAAATTAACTGGCAAACTTTTTTACATGGAAACTATCAATCTGTTGTATCCTGTGAGGTAGCCCCAATNCAATCAAACAAATAAACTACAAAAAACTCCCACAGGATACTTTCTGACAGTGGATGAGTTTGTCAGAATTGCTTATCATATACTGGGGCACATAAGAAATACATATTAAAAATAACTGACACTATACACTGGTATATCTACTAGGAAACAGTTATCTGACAGGACAGAAGGATCCCACAAGAAAACATGCAAAATTATAATCAACTGAGTACTCATTCCTAAGAAGAAATGGCATGTGCACATCTTAGTATAAACACACTCATTTTATCACACTTATTTAATTCCCCTAAATGTGCTTCCATGTGTAAACACATGGATGATGAAAATTTCCTCAGTCAAGAAGTTTAAATGGGATTTACTTGGGTTTAGTCTTAAGGACTATGTTTATGCACTACATGCAACGTAGTTAAAACCTAATGGTGCTCATCATTCATTAAATTCAGGCTTCTTTAGTCCACAGTCCTGCCGAATCACCTGTATTTCATCGTTTTAGCTAAGGAGTTTAAATCAACAAAGCAGTGACTTTCCTAAAGTCACTACTGTTGTTTACAATTCCTCACTGAAAAATGGTTCAGCAGTAATTCAGCAAATATTTGGTTCATGTAAATATTAATTCTAAGAAGATGCAATACTTGAAAAAAGAAAATACAGATTTGCTCCAGAGTAACTGGGCAATTGAATATCCTGGTAATTCTCATTAACATAAATGGAAATTTTCTGTGAAATACTGGACACAAAAATATGCTCAAAAGATAGAGTGACAGAAGAACTGAAAAAAGAAATGTTTAAAAAAGAAAATCTGACAACTGGAAAAGCAACATACTATCCTACAAAAAATGATGGGAATGGCACAAAAGAGATTTTCCCGTCACTTCTGCAAGTTTTCACCACGTCACCTCACCTTGTTAGGAGACACTTTTTATATTGGGAATGTCAAACACAATGAAATTGAATGCAGGATCATTTTTCATGCATGAAGAAAATGTGACTAGTGAGCAAAGAAAGTTACTTCGTTGATTTTTCACCAGTCTTATACATGGCTGAGGACAAATTATTAGCCTTCCTAATAAACATTAAAAAAAAGTACTTGTATTTATCTTATTCGGGCATCACTATTGATTGATTTTGACTCTCAGTAACTGAAAAATGTGCTAAATGATGGAGAGCAAAAAGTCTGATTTTAAAAACAGATATTCTATGTATTACTTTATTAACAAAACACCCTTCAGGTGCAGAAAGGTGTCAAAAATGCTGTGACTAGGCAGTTCATAGAATCATAGAAAGGCTTGGATTGGAAGGTACATACAAAAGGTTACTTTTTATTAGCAAAACAGCATTGCCTAAATACCAGACAGCCCTACAGCCATCACTCACAAGGGATTGTAACTACTCTGAATGCCCAAGACTAAGTGTGGGACTGTTCAAGACACTGGAATTGCTGAGCATGAGCAGTTGAATTGTAAGGCTCAAGCATAATGAATACCACTTTCAGACAAGGCAGACTCAATATATGTATTCTCCTATTTACTGTATTCCATAAACATGTGCAGACCACCTCAGAAGCACTGCAGAAAGCAGAAGACCTGAATTTAACAACTCACCTTTCACTTTAACTCCCAAAGCTTGCAAACAAAGTAGCTTTTGTCTTCAGTGTTTTTTCATACTATTTACTAATATTACAGAAAAAGGAAAATACATTTTCAGGTAACATTTGAAAATTATGGGGCTGCTATAATTTGAGAGAACTCTCAAAGCACGACTAGCACTACCTAAAGAAGCTGGAACTTTCCTTCAAATGTGCCAGTCATCACCCAAGTAGGTATGTGCACACAAACATCAGAGCCACCTGCACCCCTGAACTGGCATAATGAGGTGTCCCAAAAAACACCAGCTGAGAATCTTCCCTTCAGTGCCTCAGCTAACATCCATCAGTTCTGCTCATTAACTTACAAAGCATTACTGTCTCCAGGTGAATTTTAAGTCTTCTTTTGAGCAATATATACTTATATTAAATTTAACATGGTAATTTTAATCATTATTTATTACTCATCCTAAAACCATCATTAATCTCAACTTTCAAGCTGTTTATCTTTCAAATTTGCAACTATTCATATTCTTGGAAAAAATCCATTAAAAATCCATCATAAGTCCTGTGTATTTTTTTAAAAGATCAATTCACTTCTACCCATAATGCCATCTTCGTTTTAGCAGAACAATTAATAAGACTAATAAGCCTTATAATTCTTCCACTGAATTCAATTCTTAAAATTCTTCCTCATCTCATATGCATAGACACATCTCCCATTATTTTGTTAGAAATTGCTTTGATCAAGCTTGAACGTGAAATCACGTACTTCTGAATCCTGTATTTTTTGCAGCCCCTTTTCCAATAGCCAGTAATATTAAAAAAACCCCTGCTTTCTGTTGAATACTGGGTTTTTTTCCAAGCCTTTTCAATATTTAATGATTTTGACTACTCACCCTGTAATTTGTTTTTCTGTTTTATTCACGACTATTCTATGCTTTCAAACACTGTACTGACATTTTGAAGGCTTCTTATATAACTTATATTACCTCTTGGCAAAAGGCAAGCAATGTATAGTAGGGCCATATAAAGTTCACAAGCTATTAGAGAAAACAACTGCATGTGCATAAATTCTGAGAGAGTTGTCTCAAGTTTCAACTTCTGAAGCACTCACTGCATTTCAGGAAAAACAGAAATCAAAGTAAGAAAATACTTCAGGACAGGCAGACCCAGACTTAAAGAGACTTTTAAAACACAAAGCTTTCCAACATCATCTCCTCAGGTCTAGAACAGGCAAATTCAGGTTGAATACTCTAAAGCAGGGAATAGGTATATATTTGAAGCAATTAACTGAAATTAACTGAAAGTAATTAGAGGACAATGTTTGGATCTTTCCAAAGATCATGGAACTGTTTAGGTTGGAAAAAGAATAGAATATTGTCAATATGGAACAAAGTTAATGCTGGGCTTGTATAAAACCTTCTGAAGTGCAGGGAAAAGGATCACATCTGAATTATAGTTCCACTCATGAACACAACCGGAAAGTTTTCTGTTTGTTTAGTTGTTTATTTGTTTGTAACAGGAAACCTGACTTGCCTGAATATAAAGTAAGTGCATCTACAAGGTAATTCTCCCCCCGTTTGATAAGGAAGGTCAGGTGTGGTGTGGACTACAAAATCCCCAAGGAATTGTGCTACTCTTCTTGATCCTGGAGAGCCACCTTAGATGCAGCCCAAGCCTGAGGCAGTAAAGCAGTACCACCACAGATGTAAGGTTTCCTTACCACCCCCAGTCACCCGGAAACCCACATCAGCCAAAGTGTACAACTACTTGGGAGAGTTTTTCACTTTTAAAGGAACCATGCTCCATTTGGGCTTCAAAGAGGGAACTTTGATGCAGGGCAACATTCTTGTTTCATTTCTGCCATCCCACATTTGGCCTATCCCAATATGCTCTGCAGCTCCACCAGTATCTTCTACAGCCAGGGAGAATTGTGCTACACACTGCTAAAACTGAGAACTGATTTGTAAAACACACTCACAATAGAAAGCTTCCCCAACAAGGTATGCAAAGTTTTCTTCAAATTCTCTCAAGAGTCCTCATGATGCAGTCAGCTGGATTTCTTTAAAGGTGACCTAATGTATTTCACCAGCTATAACATTTTTTAACTTTTATGCTATGACTGGATTTCAAACATGCCAGAGCTTTGAGACAGATCTGTCTGTACCTTTTCTTTAAAGTGAACACACCAAAAAATACCAAAAGGACTTGAAAGAAGTGATGTTTTATTAGAACATAAACTTGAAAAACTGTCTTCTGTCTGAAAACCCAGATTCTTTAGAGAGAGAGAGGTAAAATATAGCTATTTGAAAACATACACCTTTTCTGCCCAACCATGTCTTTGCAACAAGGGCCCTTTTCCTCCAGACCTGCTTGGCACACTAGCAATCTCCAGCAGTCTTTATGGATTCAACAAACTGTACTTGTTCTCCTCTAGGTCAACAGAAAAATCTTCCCCGTTCTCATCATACCTGGCCTAGTTTTGTGTTTCTTCCCCATTACTCCAAGAAAACTTCCCAAGTGCAAGCTCTCCAGTCAGCACATCTATTACTGCCTATCCTATTGTTCCCTGGAAAAGCTTCTCCCATGGCCAAGTGCTCTCAAAGAAGAAATTCTCTTCTCCCCATCTGAGAATTTCCCCTAACCAAAAAGCACACAGTTACCAACCATGAACTTAACCACAGCATATAACATGCATACAAAAAATTATTTTAAAAGACACCTTGAACCACTCGTTGTCACACCCAGAATGACAATAGGTGTGCATGAAGCATTTTTGCATGTCCTTTCTGTTTTCAAGGAAATGAGACCAAGTTTCCAACGTCACAAACAGAATAGAACTTGTTCAGCACAAAAGCTCTCTCCCTGCCTCAGAGGCTACATTCACAGATGTTTCCTTGCCTTGTTTGTTCCTAACAGGGCACAGCTCCTCTGGTTGATTGTTTAGCCTGTGTACCTGCAATGAGATTGGAAGAGGTCCGCTAGACACATCTGCTAGATCTACCCTGAACAAAAGTAAGGGAAGTCAAAATACAGGATGCGGTACATAAAGGATTAAAGGTTAAGGATAGAAATAGCAACAATCAGCATTGTAACAGACAAATGGGTCTTGCTAAAAAAAAAGAGTGAACCATTGGGTGTACAGTTGAAAGAGACTGCAAGTATTGCTGAAACTACAACAGCTAAAGATGCAAGACTTCTGTGAAGTGCTTAACACAGTAAGTGAACTGATTAGAGCAGTGTAAGAGAACACAGAGTGTATTAAAAGCTGAGTAACTGAAGCAACTGTTAATGAAGAAATTCCAGTAAACATAGATGAGGTTCTGCTAGTGGGATTTTTTGCATCTGGATGTAAGAACAGATGTAAACCTGTTTCTGGGAAAAAATGAAGTTATACAAACATTGGCAAAAAACCCACAAAGCATCTGAGTGGCCAAATCTAGGCTACTCTCAGGAACCAGGGTGAGTCTTCATCTCCCTGCCTGACAGACACAGGGCTGCTACAGTTCCACATTCCCAGATCCAGCTGCTGGTGTTCCCAACACAGGCAGACAGATATACAACGATAAGAGAGAGACATGGCCTGACAGATCAGATAGAGGCAGAAAAACAGTGCCTTTATCAGCATCCCTGTGAACACACTGAGCACTCACACATAAAGCATTGACAGCCCTGCCCTGTTTCTCCTCTCCAGCCCAGGGGAATCTCACTCTGCGAGGGGAACCCACACTCTGCTCCTCCCCAGGCTCTAGCCCCCACACCCAAAAGCCCCTGACTTTGGGTGCCAGGAGCTGCCAGCAGCTCCTGGCACTCAAATCTCTTCTCCCATTCTCCAGTTAGCTTGGTTTGACGTTTATAAGCATTCACACACCTGCTGAAGTGCATGCACGGACAAGATGGTAGAAACTGGATTTAGTAAGAACACAGGTTTGCAGAGATCAAGCATCAGGCAGAGTCTCACCAGCATACTGAGTGGTCAGATACGTACACAAGATGACTCTTTTATCCCTTTATCCCTCTGTTTCTCCCATGCTTGCTCCTTCCCAACCCAGCTTGACTCCTGCCTTTGGTCCCCACATTAATAGCTGTACATGCAGTGAGAGCAGCACAGAAAATGGCAAGCTGTGTTTTCCAATGAGTCGTTTACCCTATCAACTTGCATTTTATTATAACTCGGCATTCAAAGCATGAGACAGTTGTTCTGTCACAGAAGATAAGTATCTGTAAAACTAACCAGCACATGCTAACAATTACTGCTGCCGCCCAGAAAGTCTCCCTTCTTTTCTGAGCACATTCTCTTTGCTGCACCACCAATAACACTAGTCATTATTTTTGTAAACCATTCAACCATGCAATTCAGCATTTAAGAAACAGTACTCAGGAGATAAGCAGGAATCCGATTTAACATGTTCCAGGGGAGCTCCTGGGGTAAATCAGTTACTTTTCAGATAAAAGCTTTGGGGAAGTGAATGTAAAAAGGAGGGGGAGAGGGGGAACATGGCTTGATCCTGCATGTTACTCTTATCCGAAAACGACCATCTCCAAGAACAGGGTTAAGTGCTACTTGTGCTCTTCTCCCTTCCCAGTGACAGGCTGAAAGGTTTGTTAAACACAGAGGTTAATATAAAAAGCTTCTGAAGGCCTGACGACAGTGAGCTTTACAACTTTTACAGAAATACAATTTTCTTCCAGCTTTAGGTTGCTAGGTTAATGTTTGGCCAACGATCATACCTATGTATACTCTTCTGAATTCTATATCATCCAAGCAGTAAGTTACTTTTCATTTAAAAGCTGACTGCCACTGTACTTTCTTCACAAAGCGTTTTCTGGAAAACGTTCTGCCTCCTGGCTGATGACTAATTTCCTAACTACTGATAAAAAAAATTATCATCATAATACCATCAGGTATGTAAACTGCTACTAAGTTGCTGCACCGATTAGTATCCGCACTAACACACCACACCCAAATGACATGCATATTTTGAATTACACTCAAATGTCTGACAGTTTTTCACAGATCTGTAAGACAGAAAACAAAAACTACTATATTGCCTATGGCACTAAATCCCACAACAATAGAGAGCCTTCTGAAATCTTGCTTGACATATCAGTAATTTTAGAAGCATATTAGCCTCAAGGGCTTTTCTGTTACTGGAGTAATTTACTCCTGGTTTCATAAGCGTGAATAAAGATAACTCACAAGAAATCTACCTTATCTATTCAAAAGAGTAGGTTAAACATTGCATTGTCATCTACTGTAGATCTGTGGAGTTGTTTTGTTTTGTTTTTATTCTACCCTCCTATTTTGAATCAAAGCAACCATCTTTGTCTCATCTGTTCAATACACTCATCTGACAACTCCCTTAGCATGAGCCATGTGTCACTTCAATTCTTTTACTTCCACATAAAAAATCTTGCTCAGAAATTAGAAGCTCACCAGTATAATTACAATCAGAGTAGCTTCCCTAAAACATACTTTTATGCTCTGTTTTTCTAAATTGAATCACTCATTGAGACTCCAAACCATAACTAGTGGGCTTTCTTCCCCAGTTAAACTACAAATTACTTCAGATTAGTATTCACAGCATTTTTCTTCCACAGAAACACTTCAGAGACCTTAGACAAGACTTGCTGAGTAAAATTTTAAGAACATCAGGGCCTGTGTTTCACTGATGAGCAACAGGATGGCTCAGGACCTTTACTCTTGAGCTCATGTCCCACAGGAAATCATTGTTATACCAGCACAAAGGCACACATGCAACCCATGGCAACTACAGGACAGTTTAAGCCTTAACGGATCAGCTACTGCACTTTCTGCAGGCAAAGTTATACACTTTAGTCAACCTATACTGTAACAATATGAAAGCTTTAAAACTGATGGAATAGCATACCCAGTTGGAGCTATTACTTTAATCTTAAAGAAATCACTAACCAAACAAAAAACCCCACCACCATGAATTTAGTGTGCTTTTAAAATGAAATTTAACACTAGTCTACACCAAGATTTATATATGCCTGTGTATGCATTTATCAGCTTGGAATATTGCCTTAGTTGGATTTTGTACAGGAATTAGAGACCCATTACACCCCCACTTCCCAATTTCTTTCTTTTTTTTTATTTTTAAATGCAATTATACTTTCACCACGAAAACGGCTGACAGCATTTTCTACAAATTGGTATAAAAAGCTGTATTTCACTTAGGTTTTCTTGTCTTAGGGATCCTGTTACGCTTGGCAATGACAAAGAGAAAAATGACATATCTTAAGAATTTAATTTGTTTTTTCCTACCTGATTTCCAAATTCTAAAGCAAGTGAAAAATAAAGAGGTATTTGTTATCCAAGCTATAAGTTATATGAAAGGGTTTGACTACATGACAAATTAAAAAAAAATATTTAAAGCATAGAGATTGTCTTTCCTTAAAGAATATATTGAACTATTCATTCAACATAATAGCAGCTCTAAAATAAAACTCTTTTTGCAAAAAATACCTTGTAGGCAGGAAGAAAAAATACTTATTGTTGGCTATTTTATTCTTGACATGGTAACCACTACAGTACAATCTATCTTTAAAGGCTCTTATCTAGAAGAGATTACGTCACAAACTACATCACAAAGAATGAATACTGTGCAGGTTGCCAATTTATCTGTGTTTATTCACACAATAATTTCCTTCACTGTGGCAACCGGCAGACTTCCCAAAGCCATCTGCACACTGATAAAACGGGAATTTCACTTCTCATTCTTTTAAAGAGACTTTTTCCAAGCCCCAGATAGAGTTGGTTTTAAGTCTTGTACTACTACAGCTATTTTCTACGTCCTAGTTAGTCTCCACTTGTATCCACCTCAAATATAGCAGAAAACACCCCTAAATCATTTAACTAGTGTACATAATAGTGAACATATTTACTGAATGAACTTCATGGTGGGCTTTTTTCCTGTGCAGTCCCATAGAGGATACAGTTTAAGGTACTTATTTTCAAGTTCCAGTCTGCTAGAGATGCATTAAAGATATTAATTTGGGCCTGATTCATCACTGAAATAAGCCGTCCAGTTTCCATGACTCACAATCCCAGGAACTGAGATTGTCATTCAAGAGAACAACAGAATTAGGGTGGTTTTTTTCAAAAAGGGAAAGCATAAGACTCTAATTAACACAAGGGCTTAACGATGTGCTTAAGTACCATTCAGGAAAGCACTTAGATACTTAATTTGTCTTCAATAGGATTAAAAATTCAGAAGGTACATGCATAATACTGCTGCAGGATGTTTTCTGGAGTTCTGAGATCCTGCTATTGCAGAATCTGACATTTCACAGCTTTATTAAAAATTGCTAATTGACATGCCATTGTATTAAAGCCACACAATTTTCAAAAATTAAATTTTACACTAAAGGTGGCTGGTGGTCTGTAAGAAAATTTAAGGATTTCTAGCAGTGCTCAAGAAAAAAAAGTTTGGACAACAATGACTTAAACTCTTGACTTTTTTTTTACCCCAGAATTTAATCCAAAAGTTAAATATTCAGGCACGTGAGTGATTTTAAAGGGGAAAGAAGGATAAATAAGTGTTTTCACCACTGTGAAAGGGGAATGTGTGTTTACATTTATTTAAAATAGGCTGCAGAATAAATAACAATCAAACAGAAACCAAACTAAAAGAAAACAAATGCTTTGCACTTTTCTTCTTTGTTGACTTCGCCTTACATTTAAAAGCTTCCAGGCCAAAACCTGGACAGGATAGCAGAATCCCCTAGATTTAAAGGTATAACAGTAAAACTAAAACTGGGGAACTAAAATGAGTTTTTTTCTACCACCCTACTCTTTCCTGCAGTACTTTTGGCCTGGCTTCCTCATGACCCATTATGCTTCTCTGTGCTGCCCATGGAGACGTGTCACTTCCCCCTGAAGGTTTCAGGGGTGTCTCCCATGAAGACAAAGGCTGCATCTGGCAGCCACTGCTCTGTCCCTTCCCTATGGTGGCTGCCCCTGCCAAGCCGTGCCTGGCTGTCGGGAGGGCAGAGGAGGCTCCCAACAGGGCCATATTCCCCAAGAGAGCAGGGTGGGCAGCCAGGAGCCCAAGGCAGGTGCAAACAACACCTGCCAAAGGGAGACAGGGAGCAGAGGGGACAGATCCTCACCCTCAGGCTGGCAGGGAAGGGAATGGGACATGGGCCATGTCAGAGGGCCCTCAGCCAACAGCTAAGACTGGGAAAGACGGTCCCATTACAGATGGTGCATTCACTGCTATCCTTCCCCACTCCTAGGATGTCATACATATTCTGCTGATTCTTTTTTTGTTTTTTAAACCCCCATTTCAACTGTTTTTTTCCAGTATGAGGGGCACGGAGCACCCCTTAGCAGCCCAGTGCCACAGGAAGCTATCCCAGCTGCGACACTCCTGCAGCACGGAGGTGAAGGCTGACCATGGCACAGCCAGGTAGGTTTTACCACAAATACACACACCTTAATGCTCCCGCCTGTCACTCATCATTAACTTGTTCTACATCAACAGCTTCTCATTTCTGGCCCCCTGACACTAAGAGCAAGTCGCTGTGTACAAGCAGGCAGCCTTAAGCTGAGCCTTGTATCAAGGTAACCATGAAAACCAGCGGTACAGGCAGCAGTTCAGGTGCGTGTCAAACCACTCGCAAAGCGATGTTCCTGTATTTAAAACATTTAATGAAAAAATCAGTTTCCAAACTGACATATTTACTGTGTCTGATTGTAGTTAAAGTCTTGAATCCATTAAACTTCCTTTCCTTGTCTGCAAACATGAATCCTTATAAATGCATTTTCTGAAGTACTACAGACCTTTTATTACCATTATGTTCAAAGCCTGTTTCATGCAACCAAATAACCTATACTTCAATAGCATTTTAAGGGACAAAAATTCTATTATAAAACATTACCATAATGAAACAGATTACTTTAAAATATTAGAGGAAAATGGAAATTTTACAGAGAACATCTGCTAGACTCAATTACCCTTTACAGTATAAAAAATACTTTCTGCTTCATTCAGAATAAAACCTTGTGTCAAAAGCAGAAATGTAAACCTTAGTGACATAAATTCATATTTAGGCAAGCAATTTGGCTTTACTTGAGACCATGTAGCATTTATTTTCTCTCACCTCACTTGCTGCCTTTTTATTTTGCCTGTAATTATGTAATCTAATGTTATTTTGGTTTGGTTTACCAAACTGAACTTGCAGTTCATTCTCCTGGAGTTTTTGCTGTGATCCTTTGAAGCCCGGCTACCTTAATTCTGTGAACATTGTCAAGTGTTTTATTGGTGAAGTTTCAACTGAACGCACCAAATGTTAAAGACTTACCTGCAATCAGCTCAGGAATAATTTGCCACGGAAATCATATCAGTGGCAGAAATGAACATACTCAAACTAAAAACTTCACTTCTAAATGGGTATTTTTTTAATCAGCTATGATTACAAGCAATACCTCCAACTCTAATATTTAGTCAAGACAAAAATAATATAGCCCAAATTTTTCAGTGTCATTTGTGTGTGTTAGATAGTACTTTTTATAGAGAAGCATAGAAAGTCCAAGCTATATATTCAAACCAAAATGGAGATAAAATTGAAAAAACAGAATAAAATAAGAACAGAAAAGATAGTAATTTTAAAGGATGGCAGATATGGTACTGTAAATACATTTAAAGTTACTTTACTTTGGAAGTTGACTTGTTTTGAAACAGAAGTCCACTCTTCCAGCTTCCTTAAGAGTCCTAAGTCCCTTCTTCAGAAAAGGTAGAAAATAAACTATAAACAAAACCACCCCTTACATAACACCCACTCTGAAGCACACCAAAAAGCCCAGATCCTGAGGCAAAATTGTTTGTTTGCTAAGTCTGCTGTGTTAACCTGAACACTGAGCACCGCTCGCTTGCTCACTCTGTCTTTATTACACGTCATATTCTTCTATTCCTTCTTCTCATCTGCTGTACACAGGAGGAAAGTCAAGAATAGTCTACTGTAAAGTGAATGCACACTTAGCTAGCAGATGTCAGCATCTATTTCACATGTTGCACAATTAAGGATCTCTAACTTCAGAGACTGAGGTCTAAAAACATTTGAATAAAAGTTCTTGTAAAGGTATTTCTTTAAGTTTGGGGATATTTTAAACAAATATTCTGAAATGCCTGATGAGACACAGAAATTACTACATGGAGCACAATAAATAGATATGTACTGAATTCTGTTTATGCACACAATGAATTACCTGTAATGCCCAGGAAGCTGAGCACCACTGTTTGCATTTTGTTTCAAGTTTATACTAACTTTTTTAACAAAAGAAGTCTGTTGAAAATGAATCCTCTTTTTACTCAATTTACATATATAAGCCACTTGAGATACAGAGGGATTTTTTTCATAATTTGAAATGTACTTATTTGAAAAAGAAAAAAAAAAAAAACATTTCAGTTAGGCAGCGCCATCACCCATTTCCTAACACTCAAACTTGATTTTTTGTGGGATTGTAACTCAACAGACACTGCAATATGATGAACAATTACTAGATAAATGCATCTAGGCTATTCCTACTCTTTGCTCATCATTTTTGATAAGGCCTGTCATGAGACAGCAGGCAAGACTCACTAAGCTTTAACAGAATGTAAGTTAATTTCCTGAAAGAATAATTTAAGGGAGATTTTTTATTAAACCCTAATTACTTTTACTTCATTATCACTTCAGTAGGTGGATTGGTTGATATCATTATTGTAATGGAGGTCAGTGAGAATTAATCAGTCCAGTCTTACAAATATACTGCTTCCTCTCATCTTTTTATAAGTCTGTCACCTTTCCATGTATTTCAGTAATAAAATTCAGAGAGGTCACACCAGGAAAGTGAAAAAGCAGTGACTGAAAAGGGTTAATGGTAGATAAGCTCCTACTACTTTTTTAAAATAAAAAACTTCATCCAGAACTTCCTAGAGTTGTACGGTCTAGCAATATTGCCAACATAAAATAATTTAATGCTCAACCTGCTTTAGCAGATGAGAAGAATGTGTTATAAGCATATTGGTTTTTCAGAAGTCAGGGGCAAAATTTCTGGGGTATATTCTGACAATGGCTAGTTCAGAAGAGACCTACAGCTTTGCAAGTCTAGCTCAAGCAAGCAGACAGGAATAATCTTGAACTTCTGTTTTTTCTAGAATGCTCTTTTCCCCCCCGGCTGAATATTTTCAAGCAAGATTAATTTAAATGATTACAATTTATAAGTCTGTTTCACTGATTTTAAAATTTTTCCACGTAGTTAAAAAATTACTATCTTAATACCCTACGAGTAAACTTTTCATCAACAGTAGTCCATAATAACTACTGTTACCCAATCCTTCAGAATAAAGAGCAAAGGTGGAAACAAATGACTAGGAAAAGAATAAAATTCTACAAAACCAAATTCTTTTGAAAACTGGAGTTGCTGAAAAAAATATTTTTAGGAAAAGCTAGGATCCTTACAAGAGGATAGGTTGGTTTGGGTTTGGTTTTTGTTTTATTTATTGTAGCTAATTCCCTGTGTTATTATTTTTAACAACTACTGGCATTTATTTCACACCTCAAAAACTAGTTTAAGATTCTCACAGTTTATCTAATTCTTTCTTTAAATTTCTGAAGTTTCTTGTCCTGCCACATTCTACTTAGCTTCTTTGCTCCATCAGGGATGCCAGCTTCATCAATCCCTTTGGTTTCCTCCTGATCATCTCTGTGCATACCTTCCTTCTGACTCAATATTCAACAACCCAACCTCCTTTCACTGTTCAACTAAATCAGTTTGAAGGGGCATTCAATATATTAACAGACTAAAGAAGTTAATTGTTGAACCTTTCTGTTTCCTCTGCCTTGAATCCTGATTTTTTAATTTCTCCTAGTGGAGGATACAGCTATCGTAATTTCTAAAACTATAGGTGAATCGTACATAAGCATTTGTACTGTCTGGTTTGTCCCAGGTGCCAGGAACATTGCTACATGGTAGAAGAAACCTTTGAACCTCATTAGAAATAAGTAAAAATATAAAACCAGCAGCATATACCTGATCTAAACACACAATCAGGGTCTTAAAGCCAGAAGGCATCCACATCCTTACATCCCTCAGATACGTCTCTACCCATTATGTGTCCTAAACTGTGTGTGAAAAACATTCTTTAGATGTACTGATTTTAATTCTGCATTAAACAACAAAAACAGTATTTCATACCTTTAAAATCTCTAATGATTTTCTAGCAGATGGAAGAACAGTGATTGAGCCAAAATATGAGCACTTCAGTTATTCTCTACAGCATTCTTTTTACTTCATGGCATATAAAAAGATCTTTTTCTTCTTTTATTCTTTAAGAATGAAATACTAGTTCAGTCCATTAAAAAAAAAAAATCTGAAAACACTGAAGATTTTCTGAGAAAAAATGTTGCTTAAGGGTTTTCAAATGCCCAAGAAAATCATTACCAGGAAATTACTTTTTAATCAAGAATGAGGAGAGAAGTAGAAAGTACATTATTCCCTGTAACAACATAACACATGCTTAAATACTTAGAAACATTGTTTATACTTCAAGAGACAACGTATCTCCAGAAATAACTAAAATTCTCTAATATTTCGCTTATATCCACAGAGAAATTTAAGCTCTTATTTCCCTGGAGCTCACCTTTGCTTACAAATTTGTAGCAGAAAACATGAAGTCATTCTATTTTTTATGATTTTTCATCTGTCTAAACTAGGACAGCAGTTATATACTTTTTAGTCGTCTGAGGATAAGAAGAAATGGTTACTTAGTACTGTAATTACTTAACAATAACCGATACTTCAGTAGCACAGATAAGTAGTATTTTAGGGTTGGATGTGTCATGAAAGCTCAGCTAATATAATAATAGAGTAATATAAACATCCACTATTTTTAAAATATTGTTGGCATTTTAATAGAAAATCCAGAGGAAATAATTTTGAACACTCTATTTAAAGCTCCATATACAATTTTCCTCACCCTTCTGCTTTGTTTTTCCACAGATTTGCACACAAACATGTCACAGATGTTAGTCTAAAAATAGTCAAAGAGATCGTAGGTGGGAAAGGATTCCCAAATCTTACAAGTCATCCCCAAAGATGCTGAAAAGCATGACTAGTGTTCATGTTCACCTGAATGGTGACTTGGTTTCTAAAATGTAAGCCTTGGAGATAGGAGACTAAGAAATTTCAATTGCCAAAGAAAACCTCTATCTCTTCAAAAGCAATCTTCAAAACAAATCTGCATTGCCTGATAATACTTAGAAATTTTTAAAAATATACTTAGTACTGTTGCCAAGTAATATCAGAATATTATTGTTCATAAATTACTGCAGAGTAAAATTAATTGGGATAGAAACTTCTCACATTTGGACCACTCATACAATGTTCAGTCTCTGAATAGAGGCTGAAGAGGTGTAGCTCAGGCTTTCTGAAACAAAATTCCCTAAAGAATAAAAAGGACTGTCCTAGGTCACAATGTAAGATGTAACCAAAAGTATGTATTCTATTATCATCTTCACAAGCTGTTAAAGCAGGTAGGGCAGTGCTCGTTGTCTCCTACCACGACTCATCCCTGATAACTCCCTCCGGGAGCTATCTCTGTTTAATGGGCAATCAAGGACCCACCACATGACTCACAGAATTACAGCATCCCATTGTGAGATGCTCCACCCAGGGGGAGGAGCCAAGCATTCCCACCTGGATATAATCTGGGGTTTGGAACAGCACAAGCTGCCTTTCCCACTGGATTCCAAGAGGATAAGAGCTACCCCACTGTACCTTCAGGTGAGGACCAGAACCTTTTCTACAGGATCACCACTTCAACAGGACCACTTCATCTGGACTGCTACCAGCACCCTGGCTAACAGGGTGTCAGGTTGTACCCTGACTCTGTCAGTGTTCTTGTACTATTGCATTTATTTTAATTTTCCTATTAAATTATAATTCTGACTTGTGATCTCCCATTGGTTTGTTTTCAAACTAGTACAAGGACTTTTACTGGCCTTGCACTAATATAGAGAGAAACTCCACCTGGAAGTTTACTGGAGTGAGAAAGATAACTACACATTCTAAGCAACATCAGCATCTGTCATCTCATGCAGGAATACATTCACTGCATATGGTGCATTTCCTTGTGATCACTCAGTGCTGAGTGCAAACATCCATTATAAAAAGTTTGTATTTTACTAATATCTCTTTCAGTAAGGTTTTTTATATTTCAATGAAATTTTTGAGATTGCAGATTTAAGCCAGCATTGGTGTTTTGGAGTGGAAAGCAATACAGGTGTCCTGTTAGGAATCAAAAACTAGCTTAAGTACTTCCCATCTTTATTTCACATTCTGCAGCTGATTCATTATCTCAAGTGAGCCACTTAACCTGCATAGGTCAATTAGATTGTCTGTAAATTATGCAGGACACCACACAGCCTCCTGGTTGTTATGAGGTGTTACTTGTTTCTGGAAAAAACATTTAACATTCTTGGATAAATAAGAGTGTAAATTTTATTACTGCCAGCTAATGAGAAATTAGCTTAGGAGGGCAATGCTATGTGCTGTTTGCAGTTATCTTGCATGATAAATGGTTCTCCCAAATAGTCATCAGTATCAGTGTCACTTTTCTCAATCCCTACCCTGTTTTTCCTATTTACAAGCTTTTACATTACCATGCAAGAAGACAGGCATGAAACAAGGACAGTAACTTTCAGTTCACACAGAACTGAAACAGAAATGTGGACATAGCATCCACAAACATGAGGTACAGAGTTCATTTTGTTCTGGAAAGTAAAACAAATAGTAACTTTTTTGTCGTGGTTACTGTGTCCTTAATTCATGTTCTTGTTTCCTGAAAAGTAGGAACAAACTCTCTAAGTAGTACTGAGTCCAAATACTTAGCTTACAATGCACTATTATTTATTTGACAGGTATGTTGAAACCAAGCCCACTGAAGCTGTTTGTATGTATTTTACTCTTTCATTATTACTACCAGAAGCCAGACACAGAAAGACTGTTTACTATATAGTAATAAGCAAAATTTGCCATTAGCAGGCATCAAAGATGCCGAGGTCATCAACTTTCAGTAAGGGAATACACTTTGATTGGTTGATTCACAGGAAACAGCTTGCTACTGACACCTTCTTCTGGGCTTTTTTCCTCCCTTGTTTTAATTAAAATAGAATAAACTATTTTTCAGTTTTGCTAAACAAGCAGAAAAAAAGATCATGCTGACAGAAGAAAAAAAAGGTGATTTCTTAGGACACATTTCTTAAATGAATAATCTTCAATAACCTTTAGCTTCGCCAGGTACAAAATTTTATTGAAGTCAAATGCAATTGTTTTTTAAAGGGGCAAAAACTGTGTGAACTATTATGGATACCCCACCTCTTCTGTATCAGCCATACATGCAGAACCTAGTCTAGGAAGCATTTCAAGGCCTACCTCTGTAGCCAAAATTGCTCTTTTAGCCCCATAGATCCATACTGCTACTGAAAGTGATTCACACATTTTTCTACTGTGCCTTCCTATGAGGCTCCACAATAAACCAAACAAAGGAACCAACTGATTTTCTGTTTTCTCTATTGTTGGGTTGGTTTGTTTTTTTTTACTGCTGGGGATGTGTGAGAAGGTGGTGTTGGATCCCCAAAGGCACTACCAGGCCCTACTGCCCCACCCTGTTCCCTGCCTCTGGATGTTGTTTCAGCTCACTCCTGGGCCATCAGTCCCTGCCCCAGCAATACTGGAGGTATGCCTATCTGAAGCTCTGTCTCTGGCCCCTTCTGCTTTGGCTCCTGCCCCAGGCCGCTGGTTGGACCCTGGACCTGGGACTCCCCCTTGGCTCCCACTAGCATGGCATTATTCCCGTTACTGGCTCTGCTGGCTGCATTTATGTGCTGTGGAACTGTGCCCCGCCTGTGAGGGCACAGCCAGTGCCAGCCCTTGCTGCGCTCCCTAACAGAGGAAGGAAGGTGTTGCTCAAGTTAATATAACCAGGTGTGAAACTACCGCCTAAAAACTAGGCTTCATCTTAGCTAATCCATAGGAAATAATTATAATGTCTGTATTTCCTCTCCAGTTGTACAAACCTTAGTAAAAAAATGAAATCCTAAGCAACACTGATATTTAACAAATCCTGTTTGTTATGTCAGATAGCACTTACTGAAACAAAGAGCTGTTGCTTCAGGTCTTCTGCAAAAGCAGTTACAGCAAAGCTAAACATTTCCATCACATTTTAATGTTTGCAGTGTAACAGATAGAGGCACTTCATTAATTTCAGTGAGAAAATTTATGCAAGAAATCTATCCCTACCCTGATAATGCTGATCCTTTATCTATCTCAGGAAAAAACATTACGGCCCTCACAGATCTCATGCTAATGACAGACTAGGAAAACTGACAGGGATGAACTGATAGGGTCTACCTCCAACACAGAGAGTAACAGCGGTATGACCCACCCATCACATTTCTTTCCAAGGATGATCTTAAAGTACAGGAAAATAAGAGGTGAATGCTTAGCATAATCGTGAAAGGCTTCTAAAAGCAGGAGCTATTCCACTCAATTTCAAAATGAAGAAAGGTAGATTCATTTGACATAACCCAAAAAGGCCTCATTTCAACTTTTTATTGCTTTAGTATAAAAAGAAACTACCGGAAAATACCCAAAAGAACTGCTCTGAGAGTTTTAGTATGCATTAGACTTGAATGAATGTTAACATACAGTCTTCCAACATCTTACTGGATATTTCATTTTTGAAACATTCCCTGCCTTCCAAATTCTGTCCCAGCAGCTACCAATTTTAGTGACCATAGAGCAAGATTTACACACCTGCCCTGCTCAGACCACAACATGATCTTTGTCTGCTTATATAGCACAGATTCTTCTGACTTCCATCACAAGACAAGAAGGGACAATATTTACTAATTGGATGGTGTCTTGAACCAGACTTTAAAGATGATTCTTGATAGACAGTACCTACCACAAGCCCATAAAATAAATACGTCCTTTTCCTATTTTCCTATTTTCTAAGCACCCTTTTCCAGATGTATATTGTATTTGCTCTTTCTCCCCAGCTAATCTTACTCAGTATGTTTACTCCCTTGTCTTCCTCCTGATCTAATTTCCTACACTTAAAAAGTTTTGTTTGCTGCATCTTTAAACAAAGAAATGTTGCTTTGCAGTATGATGTAGCTAATGAAAAAAGCTAAAACTCCAAGAAGAACCTACCTTTGAGCACTAAGTCTCAGCAACTTTTCAGCTCCTCTCTACTACAAAAGTATGTCTCTTTTGAGAAATACTGCCAAATACAGAGGGGAACTGCAGGGAACCGTGGCAGTACTAGGCTGGATCTGATGTCAGCCTATTCCAGCAGTTGGCATCCTGCCTGTGCCCAAAACAAAAGAAGCCTTGAGGAGATAGGGGCTACGAACCCTAAAGCACGGTGGCCTGAGGCAATGTGGAAGCCATGTTAGCCTTTTCCTGTCCTCCAGTAGTCAAAAAAAAGAAAAAAAAAGTTTTATAGAGGCAGAAAAGCTAACACTCCCAGCTTAGGGACAAAGCATGCTACCAATGCAGCCATATGGACCACACAGCTTTACTGCCTTGAATTTTTTCCTTTAGCTATTTGTGTGGTAGCATTTAATAACTGCTCTATATTTAGTACACCAGTATTTAAATAATATGCTACTTTATTATACAACTGTTCATATGAAAGTAGTTAATTTATTGCTTTAAAGGCTGGGTTTAGTTTACTGGAGTTTGGGGGGCTTTACAGAGTTTTGGGGTTTTTTTTAAAGAAACCTAGTATTCCACTCTCACTGACCAGAAGTAATACATATGTTTGAAAAGTGCTGTTGTTTGAATACACAGAATATTAAGACATGTAATGCCTTCATTGTAAAGAAACAAAAAACAAACAAACTAAAAATCATTCTCCAAAGGAACTTAAATAAAATAAGAAGTGCATTCCCACTTGAGACTCAAAGTAAAAATACAAACTATTTAGAATTGCAAAGTAAAACTACATTTCTTTAATGCAACAAGAGTTTTAAATATAATTCCCCAAATTAAGGTAACACAACTATACAGAACAAGCTACTCTTCCTTGTTCCTGAAAAAGGATATGAAGGCAGAGGGATGAGCAATAAGAGAGCAGGAGAGGAAAGAATGACACAGAAAAAACATTTTATCATGTTCTCTGCATAAAACTTCATCATTATTGAGAATCATAAGCAACTTATACTCCCAAAGTATAGTGCAGCAAAATTTAGTTGTGACCAATTGGATATATCTAGCCTAGCATAAGAAAATAAGGTTGAGGTGAAGTCTATGGCAGTAATGGACATGATAACTGGAATTCAGCTTCAGTCCCTAGTTGGACACAATGTTGGTTTCTTTAGTCATTACTAACAATTAACATCTTATCTAAATTTTAAGTATGCTGTCCTCCTAATTTCCACAATGAAGTGTTGTCGTGCTATAATAAAACATTTATACTAAAAAATAAATTAAAATTTACTTAGAAATTCCATTTCCAACGAGGTATGTCTCTTTTAAAAGACCATGAGAATATTTGAGTCAAAATACTTTTTGACACTGTAACAAAGAATGTATTGAACAAAGAAAAACAGTAACTAAAATTTTAATTATCATGCTATAATTAACGTGTCATGTATAACAAACAATAGAATTATAGACCAAGAATATCAGATGAGGTGAAAACTCGGTGTTATCTGCTATTTGCACTTAATTAGCAACCAAAAAACTGCAGAGAACTTCTATCAGTTTCTAAAAATATGCTTTTCCACAATTTAGTCTTGACATGGAAAGAAGAAGGTATTATGAAGCTTTGCATTAGGTATTGAAGTACTGAGGAATGCCTTGGAAAAAACCAGACTAATATTATTTATCTTGAATATAAGTAATGCATCGGTGCAAGCAGAAGCTAAGCAAAACCGAATCTCTTCATGTGCTCGTTTCAAAGTAAAGGCAACTACCTTGCTCAGAATATCCTGTGGCTCAGCAGATGTATTGAAAATCATCACTGTGGTTATATCCAGTTGCTAGTCAGCCCTTCTGGAGTCGAAACACACGCAGCCATAAATATTAATGTGTGTGCTTTTCTAGACCTATCTTCAAGTGTTCCATCACATTTTCTTTAAATAAGGAAGAACATAAAGGCACACACATTTTAATAGGCAAAGCAAAGCAAAGCTCAGGCAACTATTAGGTAAAAAAGGATATCCCAGAATCCTTTAGGGAATTCAGCAGTCTGTGCTTCCCTAGACTCTGCATCATTGATATGTTTAAATGCAGTACACCAACAAAGCTTTCGTTAGGAAATGAATCTGTGAAAAATAACAATGCTTAGAAAAAGCGCTGAGAGTTAGAGGTGGCAAAGAGAAATTTGGCACACAATAAACAAACATGACAGCTGATGTAAAATGTAAAGTCTGTGTGTGGCTAGAGGATTCAGCACAATTTAGAGAGGCACTATGAAGACTTTCTGAACACAGTAATCTCATGCACATACTGAGCTTAAAACAAAAGGATGAGAGAATAAAATTCTTGTAAATAAATATATTCTCCCAGGAAGGGAGAATGGCACATGAACTGTAGAGAATACAACAAGAAAAGAATCTTGAAGTAACAAAACTCCAGAATCCCAAATTAACAAAGCTGAATCAGTGTTTTGGCAATTAAAGTTTGCTTTCATTACAAAGATCTGTCATTTAACAACCATAGTACAAAAATTAGAGCTTCTGTTAGGCTTCAACCTTACAATAGTATTGAAAGACTTTTAAACAGCAGAATAAAGGAAATTCACACCATCATAAAAGCAGCCTACCTGTTAACACACAAAATAGTGGCCTCAGGTTACATGACTTCAGATGCTTTTCTTATCAACATGAAGAAGATTCACCAGTCGAAGAAATTAGGCAACCTGAGATTATACCAGAGGATTTTCTATATTCTTTATGCTATATTACATAGCATAGGCTTTATCTGACAAATACAGAAGATAAATAGCAGCATCACTGCAGTATAAATTTTTATTTCCATATTACAGGTGGCAAAGTAGTGTTAGTAGCTTTTCCAAAGGAGTATTTTCATTTGAAAGACAGCAATATGGGTTAATAAAAGATCTCAGAGGAGCTCTTTTCGGGAACTTTAAAGGCAAATTCATTAATTGGAAAACAAACCCACAAAACTTTTTATGTCTATCTGCATAATTTCACATGTGCTTTGCTAAATATCTTTCACTATCTCATAACAATTGTAGATTTCAGATTCCAGGAACAAAACACTTTGATGACGATTTCTTTATGACCCACTTGCTGTTGAGTCAGAATATCACCGCAGTTTAGCAAAACTGACCTCCACTGTATCTCTACAGGGGAGTAACTTGGTAGAAAAGGATGCATTTAGTCTGAACCTTAATACTACAGAGAATATCAGGTTAGAGCTGGAGACATTTCCAATACATTCAGGCTTGAAGAGGAGATAGGAATGATGAAACTAAAGGGGAGGCTGGACAAAGTTAATTGACATAGATGTGTACCTTTACAGAAATACTGATATCCTGCTTGTGCTGTGCAGTGGTGAAGACTACACCTAATATAAATCCATTTTTTACATGTAGAAATACTAATGATTGACTTTATTTATTAAAGGTGTACATTCTGACGGCTTTTTTTCTTTCTTTTTTAATTGAACTTTGCTTAATTGAACTTGCTAGAACAGAAGTTAAAATTACGTGTTTTAATGTTTTATTTTAAATGTACAACTGGATGTAGACACACTAAAACACGGGTAATTTAAATTCAACAGGCACTATTATATCCTTGCAAAATACAGCTTTTCCTTGCTGTACCTAAAATAATAATTAAATTCTTTCTAATTATACAATTGTTATTACTGATATACTAAAAAACAGGGGAAAAATCTGCCATGCACTCATAAAGCTGCTTCCATTTTGCAAGCCAAGTAAATAAAAACGACTGAATTGAAATTCCTCCACACAACTTTCTGCCTTCACAAATGTGCCTCACACTAAAATTAAACATGGCAAGAACACCATAGCACACGTAACACCTAAATGTGATTGCTGGAAGATGTAACACATCTTTTTATACATGGCATTTAAATTTATTCTACTGTAAAATTTCAAGCTACAGGCTGCCTTAAATTTCACATAGCACACTCAAGAAGGGAACTTGATGCTGTTGCTGATCAAGCCTACTCTAGAACATGATGATTTCTTTGTTTCTGACATGTAATCATTTCTATTGCTGCTGCGCAGTGAGCTTCCAAAACTTGGGTAATATCTTCACCATGTCCTGCCTGATGCTTTTTAGATTAATCAGTGCCCAGAGACACTAGCTCAAGAGCAGGTGCACAATACCCAACTCATCTCCCCAGAACAGGACTCTCATCAACTATCATCCTGGATCTTCCAAAGGTGTTTCATTTAATGTGTGGCTGCTTAATAAGGAAACCTCATAAGGAAATGCCAAGAAAAGAAGTTTTACATCCCTTTCCTCAGATCTGCTGCCAGCTTCAACAGAAGCACCGTTCCTTATTAGGGATACAGACGAGCCCTGAATCCTCCTCTGAGAGCCTGTCCTCTCTTTCTTCTTGGGATACCACTTGTAAGAAATCACCATCCTTTTAAGCAGCCCTTTCCTAACGTGTGAGAACCACTGCATATGTGCTGTCTGCCACTCAAACAGTACATGCCTTTGATTCCTATTAACTGAAAACTGCTAAAATACTGTAGACATAAAAGACTGGACCAGGGACTTGCTTCTCTTCACCTTCTGGTTCTCCTCCCAGAGCCTTCTCAAATGCCTGAAAAATGTAAATTTTTCTTCTACAGATTCATTTCTACAACAGCCCATGTGCAGAGAGAGGGCTACTGACCAACTTAGGTTCTCATCATTTCCTTGCACCTGCAAGGTATGAATGCAAAAAAGCTTCAGAAAGAAACACCTCTAAACTCCTTCGAGCAGTGGTCTTATCACACAGGCCCAGCATAAAAGAAGTTTGCCTCTAGCAAATTTCCATTCCCTTCCTTTCTTTTGTAGCTCTCAACATAAAAGGAAGGGAATACATTAAGGATCATCCCATTGTCACTATGTCTTTGATCTGTTTCTTGCATAACTGCAGCAGACAGACATGCTGGGAAGAACAACACCTGACTCCCGAGTTTGGGATGGTGCCACTGTGCTCAGCTGCACACATATCAGGCACTGGGAGAACTCCCCTGCACTACACTGGGACTTACACGGTGCTCCAGCAGAAACCAGAATGACACAAGAGTTGACTGTAACATCTAGAAGAAGTAAAGACTGTAAGAGTATGAGGAAATCATGAACTCAAATTTGGCAGAAAGATGTTCCTCCCCTCTAAGTCGTGGAGAAAAATGAAATAGTAAAAACTCACATCACATTTGGACTTAATGCAAAATCACAGTATACGAAGCTACTGGTAAGAAAAGTACATCTGTGGCTTCCATGTTCTAACATATGTATTGAAAAGTGTTTTTCAAATCAGTTACATGTGAGAAGCACAGAACTGTGATCAATTGCTTGCAATTATCACAAATATTTGATGGTATTAGCTGCTGCAACATTATGACTCGGATAATTACCTGCACCTGCTTTCTCATTAAATGACTGTGTACATCATTACATTTTCAATGAGGTCCAGACAGTATTTTTTTTTAATTTGTGCTACTGAAAAGCAGTTGATTGGAAATGTGACTTCTAGATAGAAAAAGCATTATGTCAGCTGGTGAGGGAAATAAGTACTATTGCTTTAACACTGAGAACAAAAATACTGAGCTCTTTAATTCAGTTCATGAAGTTCATGTAATTGCTTCTTCCCTGACTCTGAGTTCTGCAAACATCTATAAAGGATTAAGACTTTGTCTGCTATGTTGGGAAATCAAATTGCTTCAGATACCAGAAGACTTACATACAACACAAAACACAATCCATCCATTTTGCTTGTGCACTAATCTATTTCTGCTGCCACATTTCCCACATGACAAACCGCCACACAACCTTCCTCAACTTGGGAACAGAAGTCCAAAAAATGTAGACATCTGGGAGCACTTGAAGCCACATGCAGCATTTAATGACCTCTGCCTTGAATCAGTGACTTTTTACCCACTCTTATAGTCACAACTAGACCTCCTAACAACATACTATCAGTCATCAACGCCTGCCAACAAATTAAGTGCTGTAAAAGGGTATGAAAAATCTCCCATAAATCTAATTGAGACAAGAAATTCCTCTTAAATTTCAGCAAAGAAACTCTAAAAAAAAAAAAAAAGGCTGAAAAACGATTCCCTGAAAATTCATAACATTTGCTCTCCTAAAGAGGAGTGATGGAGTCTGTCTCCAGCTAACTGGCATTTTCACTGTGCCTATGACTATGGTCTTGTCATACAGAAGAACTGTCTTAAAAGATAAACTACTAACTCGGGAAACAAATGACTTAGGCTCTGAAATGGAGGCAGTCACGTTCCATACTTTAAAGCCTGCATACGCAAGGAAAGGTTTTTATCCACTCTTTATTAGTTTCTAAAGGGCAGGATGGATGAGAAGAAATCTAATGGGATAAGCATAAGACTGAAAGAAAAGCCCTGAAGACTGCAAGAAATTAAGAGGCTTTTTTTTCCAGTAGATTAATTACTAAACAAGAAAAAGCTTATTTAGCTCTGATTATTCTCCTTTCTCCTGATCTTGCAATGCAGTGAGTGCAGCTCCTAGAATAGCATCTTCAGACTTGCTGTTTATGCACAGGCTTTTTACTGGCCATGGCTTTGGTCGAACTGGTGAAGTATTTTCGTCCTTCAACAGAAGAAAATGACCAGGCAAACAAGCACAAAAATTGTATTGGTACTTAACACAAGTCTGTTAAAACTGGAGCAGAAACTGCAGTGGTTTCGCTAAGACACCCATGGCAGGGCGCAGTAACATGACTTCAGCACTGAGTCCCTAGTGAACCCTACATTAAAGCATGTGCTGCTTGGTTTATATTACTACAGAGTCTCAAATTACCTAAATTAAAGCTTCCTGAGGTCCATTTGCATGTCTCAGGCATATCCCCAGGAAAGAGAATTTACACTTCTTCATGTGGTCTTTTTCGAAAGAGCCCTTACCAGAAGTAACTTCATTCTTCTTTTCCAGACAATATTCCACTTGAAAAATGCCAATTCATTTAGAAGGCATTGTAAAAAAGTTTTTTACTGGCTTTACAACATGAAGCACTTTGTCTCTCTCCTGTTGGGATTATCTTACTTTAGCTTCTGCTCTGCTGTTGTGATACTCCTACCTCATCTGAAGGAGCTCATCATGAGTAGTCCAGGAAGGAAAAACAAACACACAAACAAAATCCCAGTTATTCAGAGTACTTCTATTTTAAATTTAGCAGGAAAATCTGAAACTAGATTCTGATGCACTTAACCAGCAGGATAGTGTCTGGCACTGTGGGTGGAAGACGGGGAGGGAGACTAGGTTTCTGATGTGTAACAAAAAAGAACTTTCTTATCCCAAAAATTTTTGTTGCCAAGAAATCTATTTCAAACACAGCTCCAATGTCTAGCTTATGTTAGCTGCTTCTCAGCATATATGATGGCAGGTGCTAGATATAACCTCAGCACGAAACATGTAATCACAGCAAGGTAAATGAATTAGGTTAGAGGACTTGCTTAGCACTCTGTGACACTACACGGTGCTACACAGAATTACTCTCAGCAGTCAACTTTATTTTCCAGGTTCCTTCAAGAATACTCTGGTTTAATGAGAAGTGACTTCCCACATCTTTCATGTAGTTTCTGTCTGTCTTCTACAGGAGAGGAGAGTTCCTCAAACATTAAAAAAGTGCTATAATTTATTATATCATCATATTTCAGTCAAACGTCTTGAACAAATCTTTATCAACTACTGGTGCTTTTGATATAGTGTCTCCCACTTACTTCCATGACTTGGAGCACGTTCTGCAATTCTGCAATCAAATATGAGAGGGCTGATGGAATGCACCAGAAAACAAGAAAACTAATGTCCAAAAGTTACAGTTATGAACACTACAGCAAGCCTGTTACTTCATATGAAAATCCACAAATCAGTCACGTTAGGTATTATTAATTCATAAGCCACACTGTTCATATTCAAAATCATTTGTTCTAAAAAGTGCAAATTAAAAATCATATATAGAGAACATCTACAACAAAGGGTTAAGTAAATCATTAGCACTAATTTCTGAAAGCTATTAGGCCTGTAGGCAAAATACATTATAATAATTTGCCTAGTTCACCTACTAAGCAATCTAGGAACGTTGTCCATCAGTGATTCAGAAAGAGATTCTGATGCTGATTAATCTTTTACTTCCCTTTGCAAGAATGACAGATGCTCAATACTTGTAATAAACCCAGAATTTGTGCCAGGTGCTGAAACCTCTAAGGTCAGAAGCTACAAAAACGACCATTACATCCATACAACAAGCAATACCTCATACACAGCTGGCAGCATCATTCCTGTTGTTGAACAGACCTGTTAAGCACACCACTCAGTTAAGTCTTTAGGTGTGTTTTTAAAGTAGCCAACCTCTCCAGTGCTGGCACTGTAGCCATGGCAGCACAGAGCTGCCGTGGCTCCCTGCTCAGGTGGTCTGCTCTGTGTGACCTCCATGTTGCTCCATATTAGCAGCACCTGGTGTTAACTTACATAGTTAATTGGAAGCTGGAGCTGCTTGCCAAAAGGCATGTCCTTAATGGCTGCAGCTATTACCGAGGTGTGCAATAAGATGCTAAACATGCCAGTGTTCCAGGTCTAGAAAATTCTATTAAAAAATTTAACACAGCGAGCAAGCTGCAACTCCCACACCTTGATAGTACGTTATATTATCTCTTGATAGCATTCAAATGAATCAAAAATACAACTATTGAAAGTAATATGGGGGAAACAGGATTGAGTAAGGAATGTATTTAATTCTCTTCAGTATGGATGCATACAGAAGAAAAGTATCCCTGCTAACATACAACAAAAATGCAATGCAGCACTAAAATGTGCTTAATGATAAAGTACAAAATCAAAGAAGGATAACTTTACATGGTAAAACATTGCAGTTGGCTTGAACTGCACACTTGCCAACTGATCACTTTATCTGTCTTTTAAAATGGATCACAACTCTTCTATACACAATTAAACAACAATGTACATTTTTCACACAGCTACTTCACATTCTGTAATATTAAATACTCCTCTGAATCACTGCCTTGTTTATAGAATATCTGCTAGCTCTGCATGTCTGGTTACTAGGTATCAAAAGGCCATTTTAAACAATAATATAAGCATTTTCTGCAGACACGGCATAGGCATTAAGCAACGCTACATATTCAGAATACAAATAAGCATAGTAGGCCATTCAAAAAATCACATATAGCCATGAAAATCATATATTATCACCTCAAATTGCCCAAACAGAATTCTCATCCTGGCTTTGACCAGCACTGCATTAAACACAGAAAGCTTCATTGCAGGAAACATCCTTTCAATCCAGTGAATGGCAGCCTGTGAAGATTTGATTTATATTTGAGCTTGAACTGTTTTAAAATGAACGAAAGGCTGACGCCAGTGACTCGTTGGAAATGCAGTGACATCTCCTCAGAGATATCAAACTAACCACTGCATCGAATAAAAATGATGCTACTGTCCTTTAGCAATCAACTGGAACTGTGAAACACCATAGAAAAATTTTACACAACTGAACACAGTGTTTCGTAAAAAAATACATGGACAAAACCAGAAATGATATCCAGTAAATGACAAACACAGAAGACTCCTGACAATCTTTGTATTTCTTAGGGTAATCCATAAAATTCTAATTGCATCGCTGTCAGTGATGCCTTACTGTAGCAGTATCTGAACTAATACAAAGTACTCAAGCGTCTCAAAAAAATCCCAAAACAATCTCTTTCCATGGGACACAGTCCTTCAGGAATGCACTGCTCCAGTGACCCCACAGGCCACAGGTCCTATGATAAAATTTGCCCCCGTGTGGACTCCTTTCCATGGGCTGCAGCTTTCTTTAAGAAATCTCCACCTTTTCTTGGTGTGGGGACATGCACAGGCAGCAGGAGGATCTCTGCTTCCCCATGGACCTCCACGGGCTGCAGAGGCACAGCTGCCTCACCATGGTCTGCAACACGCGCTGCAGGGGAATCTCAGCTCCGGTGCCTGGAGCATCTCCTCCCCTTCCTTCTCCACTGACCCTGGGGTCTGCAGGGCTGCTTTTCTCACATATTCTCACTTCTCTCTCTGACAGCTGCTGCCCAGTGGCTTTTACCCTTTCCTAAACATGCTATCCCAAAGGTGCACCAGGAGCTCAGCTGTGCCCAGCGGTGGGTCCAGTGGCTGTGCCCAGATGTGTCCAACAAGGGGCGTGTCCAACAGGGGGCATCCCCAACCTCTTTACACAGAGGCCACTTCTTGCAGCCCCCTTGCCAACTGAGTAATCTACTGCTTGGGCGTATTTTTCTGAAGACATTTTTACTGGACTACAACTAGAGGGCTTACAGTTAGCTGTAATTGTAAATCTGTATTATATAAACACATTAATATCAAACTGCTGTAACTGTTCCACAGGATAATGCAAGATGGCATTAATAATGACTAAGTGTTTCTGTAATTACAGCTGTGAAAATTATTTTAAACACACATTCTTGGAACAGAAAGACAAGGAGAAGACAGAGGCTGAGAAAAGGGAAGAGCCGCTCTTCCAAACAGCATTTACTCCATCTGACTCACAGGACACTTGAAACAGAAGAGCAGTGGATTAACCACATTTATTTAATTCATATGAATCTATACAGAAATTCATACATGTCATTACTTTTTGGGTCTATTTAACACAATTTCAGACTAGTACTGACTCATTAAAGGCCGTGCTTATATTTATCAAGGAAATTAGAGCACTAGCAACATACTAACTTTAGTGGTAACTTCCTATTTCTGCGCTACAGTAACAATCTAACAGGAATTAAAGTCCACTGTAAGAAACACTACTGGGATTTTTTTATTATTACCTTTGATACCATTTAGTAATTTTCATTTAAAACAAGATTTCAAATATTCCTAAACATGTAAACAGTGTGTACATTAAAGTGTGCACATATATGCATGAATCTTATATGACATTTCTTTTGTCTCAGTGAAATAACATATCAAACCAAAATATTTATCTATCTGAAGTGCAGCTATGCTCTCAGCACTCTCATGTGGATTAAAAGAAATCAAATGCCATAACTTCTGTGCTTCCCCCTGACTGCCACCAAATTATACAAAATATTATATATCGACATCAACTCACTCACTGGAGCATGTTGCCTGAAATTAGGAATGTTATGTGCATTAATTTTTTTCTTCTGTCAAGGGAGTACAGAACTGAGAGTTCTTGTTTCAGTCTAGTATTATAACATTGTTGCATAAAGCATTTTGCTTTCAAGCCAAGAATTCCCCACAAACCATTAATTTAAGATGTTCTATTCATTATCATCTGAAGTTATTTCTTCCTAAATATGTAGCTCAGAAACTGCTGACAAACTACTTGAAATCATTTTTTAAGTGTAGCACATAACCCTCTGGCTAAGGCTAACTGAAAAGTAATTAAAATCATTAAGATGATGATTTGAACAAGAACAGGAAAAAACTGTCTAGATGAAATTATGAGGAAAAATTAGATACCACTTGACTAAATCGTGCCATTAGACACAGTGCTTCTCATTTGCAAAAAATGAGCATTTCTTTCCCTCTCAAAGGGGTTTTTGACCTTTCAAGGCACCAATATCCTCAACCCTCCTCAGACTAACTCGTTCATCTTCTGACCTAATGCTCCCAAAGAATATTTCACTTCCTTTATGGGCAGAAATAAAACTCCCTAAACTGTAAATATAACTTGTTAGCAAATTAAATAGATTTTTACTAGATCATCAGAACATTATTTCAGACTTCTGATAAAAAGGCAAGAAGACAAATAAGAAACAAGTTGTATGACATCTGATAAATAAAATTACACATATCATTTTCTTTCTATAGACATGCCAGTCCCTAGTCCAGACTCCTGCCACTGAGAAAAAAACCCAAAAAATCTTCAAGCCTGTGCTCATAAAGAGAACAGAACATAGATTTAAACCTCTTCTATCTGCCAAGAAGACTGAACATCACATACCGACAATTGCTTTCACAAATCCAAGTGGGGAGAGTAATGAATGAAATTTGGAATAGAAAGAGAATTCCAGTGGCATGACTGAAAAAAAGAATGTGTATCTTGTACCACTAGCCAAGACGGCTGATAAACTATGTGTGTTATCTCCAACTTGAGCAACAGTATCAAGCACTAATGAAATAGTTCAGAAAATGTTTAGCAGCATATGCCAAGACCACTGGACGAAAGCCAGTTTAAAAAGGAATTTGAAAGAACCTCCTTTATCTGGGTTGATGAACTCAATCTAGCATGATGATCCAAATGCCAGGACTCAGATAAACTGAACATCCATCTTGAAGATGGGAGTCCTGCCTTTGCCAGAGGAAACAAAGTGCTGAAGTAAAAGGTACTTCATGAACCTCAGATACAATGTCATCCACTACTCAGGGTGACACTGGTAAATCTATGGTGAAGAACACTGAAAGCCTTTTTTTTACAAGTGAATGATATCTAAGGCCAATTGTGCACATCATAGATGAATACATTAATTCCTACACTATAAATGAGTGCATGTGTTCAGGTTTTGTTTATACTGTCACTTCTAAAGATTCACATTGTCTATTTCCTAATTCTCTTATTCAAAAATTAGGGAGGAACATTTTCTCAAGAACAACAACTTTTGAAGAGATTTTATATAAACACCTAAGTACACAATGGGTCCTTTAAAGACCTCATTGAAAGGGATGTGAAATACTGGGACATTCATCTGCAATGCTTTTAAGTGTTATGGATATATTTATACTAAGTTATGAGATGAATGCTGAAGAAGTCCCACAATGCTACAACCAGTGATTTCATCTAGTGGTCTTTTTGTTTTGCCTACTTTTAGGTGGTAATAGTCACTTAAGGCTCAGTCTATAAAAGCCGAAGCAGATGCTGAGCTGGGCTGCAGGCAATCATCTCCCAGTAAATGGATATCAGTACATGGGGGGAACTCTTAATATGCCTAGCTAAGAACTAGAAAAAAGAACAACTGGTAAATTTTAGGCTAGTGAATAGTTTAAAACTAGTGGACAGATCTGACATATTTCTGTGGGTGAAGTACTAAGGGAATGATTCTATTACTAGAGTAAGTTTATAGTTCAGCAGAATGTGCAGGTTGTTGCTATGGAACAAGGTCCAACTCCATGCAGTGCAAAAAATACATTAAATAATAGTATCACAACTGTCTTTTAAATTCAGTTAACATAGTATCATTGAGACCCTTTGTTTTGGGATACCTTTGCTTTTTGCTCCCCTCTTTTTCTCTCTCCATATCTTTTTATAACAGATTTTCATTATTATATCATTCAATGAACATACCTATGACTATCTTCCTTTTCTCTCCTGTCTGCCTGTTTCTAGTACTACTTCAGATTCATTTTCATGTCACCCTTCTGTTTTCTTTCAGCCTTCCCTGATAACACCAAGTTTCTATTCCTTCTTTCTAACCTTTATACCCTCCACACAACAAAAACCAAACCTTTGATTTGCAAAATATCTCTCATAGAAATCATGTGGAAAATCCGAGTATTCCACTTAAACAGGCTCAGATGAAGCAGCATTTTAAGAACAGTACTGTCAATTAATGCTGGACAAACACATATTCTAACGTCGAAGAGAAACAAAGCAAAATAAAAGACCAACCCGATGGCATCCCTTGACCCGAGGACGGCTTCACCGGCGCATTCACCTGATCCCAGTTGAGATCATCATCATCTGACTGGCTATAGCCACAGGAACCGAGAGGCTCATCAAAAGTGCAGCACCCTGTTCAAGAAACACAAAGGTAAAAATTAAACAAGGCATGCAGACAGCAGATTATGAATCTCCAATCGTAACAACTGCAACATCATTCAATGCAGGCTCTGTTGTTTTTAAACATTTTTTAATACAAATTATTACGTATTTACTAATCTTCACTTTATAGAGGGCATAGAAGTTTCTTGTCATGACAACAAAATCCTAAGGGTAAAAGAGCAAATTTAGAACTGCAGACAAATTTTCTCTTACAATGCAATCACCAGGTATCAAAAACAAAATAGCAAAATAAATAGCAGTAAAAATCAGAATATTAAAAGATTGCATTATTAACATTCTTCAGGAAAAAAAAAAAAATTCCATGCCCAAGGACCTACATTTCAGAAGAAATATGTAAAGGTGGGAACATCAGCTTTCATTCCTGTATCTTGGTTGCCAAGTAAGGGAAAACCTAGGTGCACCCAGGTGTGCTGCACTGCAAACAGGTACCAGCATGGCTGTTAGTGGGATCAGTGCCTCTGGCACAACCACAGCACATCTACCTCAAAATGTCAATCTATGATCAGTCTCAGAATCTCTGAAAGAAAACAGTATTATTTCCTCTTTTTTTTTCCCACTCTCTTCTAAGTAAAAAACATGTTATAAAAGCTCACACTCCCCCAAGCTGGGGTAGGGAAAAAATTAATGTCACAAATTTGGAAGAATGGATTCTAACATTATCCACAAGAAAACAGAAAAGCTTTTCTTTCTTTCCTGTGGTACAGAGAAAACTTCAGCTTTTTTACATTGTTATCATCTAACAGGAGACTAACATAGGGTTACAAAATTCTGTTTTATTTGATGTTTCACTCCAGTGAAGAATGACATCTTTCCTATTTGGGAAAATAAATATAACTCTAGTCAGAGATATTTCTGTCCATATTAAAGGAAATTCTACAGCTGTTCAAACAAAACTAAACTTTACAGCTATTCATCATCTTTGCTATCTGTCCAAAGGCACAGTAGGCTTAGCCTTGCCA
Organism: Aleadryas rufinucha; assembly: GCA_013397815.1. Lineage (NCBI taxonomy): Eukaryota > Metazoa > Chordata > Aves > Passeriformes > Aleadryas > Aleadryas rufinucha. Next base: position 67,555 of record VZTH01000252.1, read on the forward strand.
AGCTGTATTAAAACAGGAAACAGACAAAATCTAGCTTTAAAAATTACTTTTAAAATCTAAATTTTCCTAGAGCACTATAAATGGCATTATAGAATACCATATTGTCCATTTTCACTAGGATAGAATTAATTTCTTCCCAGGGCTTAAAACCACGACACTTACCAAAAAGTAGAAGACAAAATTCCATTACACCAGACAAATATCACCTAACTGAAGTCTAGCCTTCCTAATAACTAGTCCAAGTGTATATTTGAGATTCATAGCAAGAACTTTGCAAGCATATAATTCAGTAGAATTTATTTTTTATATGCAATCACTGAATAATTTAATTTTTTTTTCTCTTAAAAGTGAGAATATTACATTGGCCTTTACAGACACACCATGTTTGTCCTGCCCTTGGATACAGGTCATCCTGTACTAGTCTCTGCTCTAAAACATCTTTCTACAGGAAGTCTCCTCCAATAGATCTAAGTGTATGAGGGAAATCGGCACCTCTGGAAACTGCTTCTTTCTGTACAAATTTAAGTATAAAAGATTCAATTAGATAATCCAATGGGAACAGAAAACCCATTAAAAAACTCACAACTCCAAAATCTAACATTTTGCCTCAATGTTAACAAGAGACATAAACTCTCTCTCTCCTGAAGTCAAAAAAATTCAGAAATACACAAGATTTTTATAGAGTGTATTAAATAACATCTGCAACATTTCTAGAAGGAAGGCTTAGAAATTTAGGCAGTCATTTACACATTTTTTCTAGTATTTGCATAAATATTACTTCAAACTTCATAAAATACACCAAAAGCTAAGTTTCAGACATACAAGCTGAACACCAACTTTCACAGCCATATTTGTGCTTTTTTATAAAAAATAAAAAAGAAAGATAGTTTCCTTGCAAAAGTACTGCAAATGATAATAGGACATAAATTTAAACACCAAGTTATGCAGTCTGCAATGTAGTCAAGCTTGGCAAAAAAATATATACCCAAATGAAAGCTGGCATAAATCAGGGTTTACAATTCAAACCAGGATGAACGAATATATGGAATAGCTCCCACACTTTATGACATCAAACATATTTCTAGTGATAAGAAGACAAAACAGTTTAAAGTGTTTTCTTCCTCAAACCCAGAAGCCCAGCCAAGCACTGCAAAATATCCAATACTGGGGAAAAGGCAAGATTTGTGATTCCAGATGGTTAATAAAGGCTTCTCCCATTCTCATGAATTAAGAAGATGCCAAAAATGTGGATAAACAGAATGACAGTTCTATTGGTCCAGACCATTTGTCCCTCAACATGGGACCCTTTCTCACTGCTTATTTTTCTTCATTTCTCTTGCAAGTCTATAGCTAAATCACACTCTCAGGATTTCTTTTTTTTTTTCCATCTTTGCCATTTACATCCTTTGTTGTATTACTATGACTGTAACTTCATCAAAATGGGTATCGAATCTTCATGTCTGCTATAGAAGTTTAAAGAAACTTCTGAACTTCTTCCATTCCTAAGCCTTGTCCACCCACAACTAATAAGGAAAGTGCAGCAAGTATTACTACAAATAATCAAGCTGTACAGTCACCTAGCCAGAGAACTGACGAGCATACAAAAGCTCTGTAATAGCACAGATGTCAAGCCATGTTTTTTTCCACAGAGAGACGCTGAGGATAAGATGAATACTAATAAAGGCTTTGCACAGCCATGACTTTTTGTAAAGCCTTTTGCATGGCATATATCGGAGTTGGAAGTAAAGGCAAGCTTGTAACACAGAACACCTTAGTGGAACAAAACAAACAACAAAAAAAACGCTTAGCCAAATTAGCCAAGAAACAATTACTGCAAATCAAGAGTCATCAAAGATCCTAATGACTTATGACCAACTCCTGGAAGCTCTGCCCCTCACATCTGACTGTACTACAGGATAAAGTTCTTCAGAAATGGGTCCTAACTTTTGAGAAACCCCGACATTTGCCTCTAGTGAAGCCCTCCTGGCTGCTCCTGCAGCACTTCATCTATTTTCTAGTCACGATGCTCTTACGGTGCAAGGTTTCCAGCTCATGAAATGGACCCATGGTATCAACAAGGACTGGTAAAATCTGAGCAATTATCAGGTCTTGAACGTCTTTCATCATTGCACTGTTTTGAAACATGAGCCACTGCCAAGACTGGCTGCTGTTTATAATCAACCAGCTCACTTGAGAAATCTGCTCATTTTTTGCTACTAGAATTGATAGTAATAATCAAAATACATATTGGTTGTTACACAGTTTAATCAAGCAAAGCAATTTCCCTGCCTCTTATACTGACATCACATTTTGGATGGCCAAACTGTGTTCTAAAGGATGAACCCTATGCTGACTGAAATATTTATAAGTAAAGCAGAAGATACATATGCCATTAAGATTCTTTGGCTTACGCTGCATTTTATAGATATTTTTGGATTCCTAAGGGGAACTGAATTGACCAATGCACAAGATGCAACGCAGTCTATTACAGCCTATGGTTCTTTCAACTGCAATTATCCATTTAACCATCATGAACCCAGTTCAATATAACTATGCCATTGTCTGAGCATAGCCCTCTTTGGATGCTTCAATTTTAGCTGGCTAAATTACTTTAGATCTTGAAAAATTTATTCGTTTAAACAAGGAATGTAATTTAAGATGAAAGCAACCAATTAACGTAAAAGGGATAAAGAATACACTGTATTTTTCCTAATTTGAATACAAAGTTTTATTCAAACTATTTTGTGTTTTACAGACTCTGACAACTGTTATGAAGGATTCTCAAAGATTATCTCAGCAAACAGTAGGATACTAAAAATCCTTTAAGTGACAAAAAGTAACATAGAAAAAAGTTCAAATTATGCCAGGCACTGCTTTATTTCTGTTGATTTTATATACTTCAGAGATCTCAGATCAATATGCAGTCTCCATCAAAAATTTGCTGCCAAGTGTACAAGTCCTAAAACTAGTAATTCTTATGAGTGTCTGAGCTAGCACTGGCAGGGAACATATGTGCATACCAGAACTGATGCAATGGCCCTGCTTTGGGATAAAATCAATTTTTTCTTTACAGCAAAACCCTATGGTTTCTGATCTGCCATAGTACCATGCATCCTGTTGCAGAATACGTGAACTCAGAAGTTAAGTTTACTGAATCCCCCGTTTTCCTAGTATTCTTCTTTATGGCATTTAAAAAGTATTCCGAATTCTGCTGTCTCTGTTATTTTCGGTTTCATACTGGAAATTGTTTCGGTTTCATACATAACTCTAAGTGCAATGTAGCCATACTTTGAAACAGGAATTAAAATGTTGATATCTGATCTGAAAGCTGGGACACCTTAGACCACATTTCATATCAGGAAGGTTGAATAATTCTGGGAAAGATTCACCTCCTACTAGGCAATTTATCTTTCCTTTCTGTCTGTAACAAAAAAGAAGCCTCTGCCCAAACCAACAACATAGCATTCCTCAGCCAGCTGCACTCCCTCCTGTTCTCACGAACATCCCTGCAGCCAAGAGCAATGGACCAAGCGCATCACCCAGACAACATACCAAGGCAAATGAAAATTGAAATAACTGAAAACTGTGACAAACTACAATTGCTAAAACTTGCCTATCTGTGAATGAGTCAGCTTATCCCCAAGGGTTACTGCTCAGGACCATCATCCTATCTAGACACTCTCATGACAAGTAGAAAATGAACTGAGAAACACAGCACGAGGGAAACAGGATCCTGTGCCATTTAAGCTGACAAACCATCCCATCAGAGAATAAACAATTTCTCCTTTGGGGGCAAATAAGGAGTCATAAAGAGGAAAATAAGGCATTCTCAATTATAAACTCGCTAACAGAGAAAGCAACAGTGGGACTCAATGGACAATTTTTAACATAAAAAAAATTAACTGCTGCCTGTAAACCCATACCACAGGTCTGCTCTGCCGTATAACTTTTACTATAGATGGGGTGATGACAGAAATTGCCTAGTTCAAAAACATTTGCTTCTCTGAAATCAATATATGGTTAAGCCAATAAGGTTCATGTAAACTAGCTTCAGCTACATAAATGGACAGTTTAAAGACCATATTAGAAACTGAACACAGTAGTCTGCCTGGATTCTGCTTTGTGTGTAGATTCTCAGCAAAAAAAAGTTCTACCTGTCCCCTCAAAGGTGTTACAGTATTACATGTTGAAAGGGCTTTCCAGACATGCTAGCTCAGAGATAGCCAGTAAAAGAAACTCTTCTCTGTGTGCCTCCAAAGTACATACAGAGCTGCCACATATCTGCAGCAACACACATGCACCAAAAATTCTTATCCAGGCTTTACTAGTGAGCTTTCAACAGTGGGTAGTCTGTTTTAAAATGGAACATTTATTTTCACTCAAAATACACCCAGGGTCTGGTTGTTTTTTTTTTTCCCTACCAAAGGCAAGTGTTCAGAGCTCTAAAATAATTCTGCAATCTATATTACTGGTCAGGGAGCCTGAAAATCCATGTGCTGCATAAAGTTGATCTCATTTAAAACAGTATCTACATTTTGTCAAGTCTACATATGCACGGGGTGAGAGGTAAGAGCAAAAGGAAACAGACTTTACAATTAGAGACCTTTTCTGATTATGGCTGTGCTCAGAATGGGTTTTGAAAAAGGTAGAGAACAGAAGAATTGTCTGGAAAAATCTCATGAGCCAGAGCAAAGATTATGAGGTAAAAGTATGTATTTAGCAACTAAGAAAGTCTGATATTAATTCTGTCCCTAAGGGAGAAAAACAGACAAAAAATTATATAAAACTGTGCTAAGACTTGTGGAGAAGGTGGTACGAGAATGCCTGAGAATTCCAAATTTATGGACACAATTCCAGCAGAATCACAGGTGATGACATGACAGCATCCAAAAAAAAAAATTCAGATAAACACTTAAAGCTGTTATTTAAGTCTTCAAAAGCTCACCACATGTTCATAAAACATTTACAGTTGTTCTCTCTGTTCTCCCTCCATTTATCTGACAGAAAGTGAATCAACACAAATATCGCCAAAAATGTTTCAGTTTTGGTGACACAGGATAATGTAGCGAAGTTGGATTTTATGGAAAACATATCTGTCAGTTCTAACTTCCCCTAGAAACGTGCCCACACTTAGGCAAATAAAATGAGTTTTAACAATTATATTTGCCAAATAGATATCAAGAATAATTCAAAATTTGGGTTTCTGGACTTTACTGAAAAACCCTGAAATAAGTTCCCTCTCAAAATGTGCATTTAAACACCTTTGAGCTACCAAGACATAGAAACAGAAACCACTCACCAAGGCAAGACAATGAATAAAGGCTCTTAAAATAAAAATCATCCATCTTGTGTAAGCAAATAGTATCCATATATTTGTGTCGTTTTTGTATCAGTGAATATTTATGAGGCCCATGGGAAAACGGGTGCACATTAATATTCTATGAGCAAACTTATTTCTGGCATTATTTAATGGTAGGGTGTTTGATTTCACAATATTGGAGATAGCTTTTCTTAACATATGGCATCAGTTATAGGGGCAAATGCACATATATGCTTACATACACAAATTACAACCCTGCTACAGTTGTCATTAGTTAGGACATCTACCAAGAGAAATATTTGAGTGTTCAACTCCATAAAGAGCATACAGGATTATGTAGAAATGTATTATGGAGACCCTGTTTTGAGAAGTACTATTAAACAGATTTGCAGAAGTCATCAGATTTTATGCTTTAGTTAAAGGGAGGATATCATGCTGGGTGTTAAAGCTAATAGCTATTGTTCCAGTTCAGCATGAGTTAATAGTGAGAGACATTTCTTATATGAATAACTGCTACAGATAAATTTTAGTGGCTGTTGGGGGGAGGGGGTTGGTGGGATTTTTTTTTTTTTTTGTATACTTACTGTTGTCCTTTTTAATTACTAATTTAATGCTTATATCGAATTCTAGATTAGGGAATTTACTTTACAAATGTATGTTATGATAACTTTCTTAAAAAATCCTTACCAAAAAAAGCTCCATATGAGAAGTACTTTGGAAAGACTTTCCAAGAACAACTACAAGTCCAGTTTGTAACATCTGCTTAACCTACAGATGTATACACCTTATTAAAAAGATCACACTGGGCATACCAGTTGCAAAAGGGAGACAAGTGATTTACATTTTTATTGCACCTGAGTGAACGTGATGAAATTCTGGACTGTGGTCAAAACCACTACAAAAATGAATAAATAAAAGGCAGATATGTTTTGCATCTTGTTTATCACAAATACATGACAAAAATGTGCTTCAAAATGCAAAAAATCTCTTGTATAAACTGCCTGAAACATTTCATCATAAAGCTTTGACCTACAAATAACTAACAAAAGGAACCTTCTTTTCACATACTTAAAACAGAATTAAAAATTCAAATGATTTTCTGGCAGTGAAATAAGCCTACTGAGAAAAACAAAAATGCAACTGCACACCTATTTCATACAGTTTATACCAAAGGATTTACTTAATTTATTTTTATAGCTACCACCCAGGAGTACACAGAACCCCTTTATTAAATGTGTAAAAGCATTCAGTCATCCTGGCTGGCAAAGAAAGCAGTGGAAATGCTATGGAACAGAGATATGGGAGACATTATTTTTTCCCCATTTACTTGAAATGGAGACTAGTTAAGGATGTGATCAGGAGGGTGGGATGCACACAGTGCATTAATATATACAGAAGATACTAGGCATACTTTCATTTGACACCATGCAGAACCTCTTAAAGGACTTGAAATGACACCTCTGCTTTGGAAATCCACAGTAAAACCTACAACAATGTCTCTGTACTATTTTCTAGGGAAGAAAAGAAAGAGGGGTGATTTTCAGTGCAGCCCCTGGACCACACTCCCACTCCCAACTGCGACTCTGAAGCAGCAGTCTGCAGCACTTGATCCTTCTGTCAGCTGAGGGACAAAGCACATACCATAAGGATCTCTTTTCCACTCAGCATCTATTTGTGATTTCTTATATTGGCAACAGATGCTGCCCCTATTAATTTAATTATTATGTGTAATGCCTCTAACCTTTCCTCATTTACATTTTATTGCAATTTTATCTTCACTTCTCTTTTCAGTATACTGAGGAGATCTATCACTAAAATATGCCCAAGCATGTGCAGCTGCAATGAAAGAGAAAATATCTGAACACAGTAAGAAATAACTAATTTTATTGCACTCTTTCCTGGTTTCATTTGCTCCTATAGAGCTACCAAGGCCTAAAGGTAAAATTCTAAATTGTTTCCTTAGGTGAAGTGCTACCCTGACAAAGGGTAAACCCAAGAATCACTCACCATTAATCTCTCAATATGGTATTTATGAGGGATGTAAACAGTTGTGCTGATCTGTCAAAGATAAGCAAATTCCAACAAAATAAGACAGCTGTCTACTCTCAGTAGTTTCATATTAATTCCACTTTTTTAACTTGATTATCTTAAAAATTGCTTATTCCTTTTCATTCCACCTCACCCAAGAATTCCAGCATCTTTATAACTCACTGAAACAGCACCGTAGAGCTGTCCCAGAAAGATTCATCCAGGGGAGGGGAGAGAAGAGTAGGGAAACGCATTTGGGAAGCACCACAAAACTATACAAGTAGAAAACAATACATAACTGCACAGATGATATTCAAGAAAAAATCGTATATAATGGAAAGTCTGAAGTGAAATAAAATGCAATTCAGAAGGAAGAAAAAAAACAGCTGAGAGGAAGAGACTGAAAGGTATGCCTTGCAGCCAGAATTTATCATAATACAGGATCTGCTCACCCAACATTGTATTTAAAACAGAGTATAACGTAAGAAACATACAATCATCAAGACCGTGATTATGAGACCACACCAGACCACTTCTCTAACATCTGTTCAGGAAACACCCTATTAGATTTTCAGTTTGTCATAAAGACAAACCTTTTCATGCTACATCCATCCTAGGGCTCTGGGGAAATACAGCCTAATAAAAGACAGTCAAACCAGCTTTTCCACAACCAGCACTGCTAGCCATTCAACTCACAAAGCCATTAAATTCCCCATCCCAGTGGAATCTGTTTTTCACTAAGGCACTTTTTAATAACTTTGAAAAACAGCACTTCTTTCTTAAAATTACTAAAATCCAGCACCTTCATTCTTAGCTAGAAATTATGCTATTCAATTACCCCCACAAAGTTTTTCCCCATTTTATAATGGATAGGCGTGAATGAAGGTATGTGAATGAAGGTAAACATAAGTAACACACTGAGCAGCCACTGTTCTTTTGTCTATGGTTGTGCCAAGAGTCACAAGTTTTCACCAAACAAATAGTGATCAGCTGCATTTCATGCTATGAGACTATGAAAAAAAGAACTTTGTTGCTTTAACACATTTATCACATAAATTTACAATTCAGACTGAGCCAAAGGACACTTGTTCTGACTGAACAAACCAAACCAAAGTGCTACTTCCCAGGTCGATGTGGCTTTGTTCATTCCTTGTCTTCCAGCATTAGGTAAATGGACACAGACTGACAAACAATCCTTATTCTCTTGCAGACTAATCAAAACCTATGATATAACTACTGCATAACAACTGTGTCTGTTAACAGCACAGATTATATCTGAATAAAAAGCAAATAAGAAGCTAAGTTCCAATTTTAAAGCTCAGTATCATGCTTTCCTAAAGTAAATAAATACAACAGTGTAAAACAGTTCAAAGTCTTGATTAGGTAAAAGCCACCTCTAAGGCAGTGGACCCGCCACAAACTTTAAGATACCATAGCTGAACTACTATTATAGATAGAATATCCTCAAAGGGAGCCCCAAGACTAGTTTCTTCCCCAGATTTCACAGCTTTTACGGGCAGTAAATACAACCTCTGAAGTTTTCAGATAGCAGGACTGAAGACAACCTGTTTTATCAAATCCAATTTTGATAGCTGAGAGATTAACTATTATTTCATCCTATTATCAGGACATTCTGAGCTGAGTAATTTTTTGGGTTTGCTTTTTTTTTTCTCCCCCGATCTTGTCAAAAAACTACTGTAACATGCTATTTATCTCTACATAAAGGGATTTCTTTGAGAAACCTGACAGCATTCTTCTCATCTGCCAGTTGAGCTTTTAAAATGTATCTTCACCTTTAAACTCTTCAAGCTAAAAAACACAAGTGTACTTGAAGCTCAATCATTCTCCCTGGTGCTACTCATTTTTAATGAGCTCTCCTCTTTACGTCTCCCAGCAGACTCCACAAAGCAATCTCAGGTGCTGTGAAACCAGTGCTTGATCCTTCTCCAAACCTCTGTCTTTTTGAGCCTGAAATCTTCCTGCTAAACCCATATGGGACTGATGGGCCATTTCAGTCAAACCCAATTTCACTTATTTATCACAAGCCTCTACTTAGAAACTCTGCTGTGGATTGCTTGTAGACACAATCTGTTTCCAGCTTTGAACTTTAAAAAGGATTTAAGCAGTCAATCTCATATCATTATAAATCCAACATGCATTACTTGTCTATTGATTGTGAGAAAATAAAAGTTTGAAGCTTGATTTCAGGGCTAATCTTTCCATTTGCTTGATGAGTTCTGCAGTTGTGAGAGAACACTTAATGCATCCTCTTAGACTACAGCATATTAAGCTTGGATGAAAAATACAGACTATTTACAACGCAGCTCTAGCTTTAAGTAAAGAACAAAGGCAGTGTTAGCTTTGCTAGTCTCAAGAGGTTTTCCAGCTATGCCACAATTAAAAACACGGAAAAAACTCCACCCTAAACATTTCTTTATACTAATAATGTTAAGATGAATTTTATAATTCTTCTGCCCCATATATCGGAAGTTTATATTCTACTTCATCAATGGGTAGAGCAAAAGAAAAAATAGACAGAACACATGGATATTAATTCTTTTCCTTATTAAACTACTTTACTAACAGTATTTTTCCCTATAAATTTTGAGTGAAATAGTTTATCATCTAGTTAAACAAGCTGTTTATGTTCTGACTTCTAATGTGTGCACTGAGACATCTGAGAACAAATGCCATAAAAGAATTTTATATGTAGAAAGAATTCAAATTTTAAATCAGATACTGAAGCCCATGCAGCCCCTGTCCTGCCTGCTAACCCAAGAATACTGCCACTCTTTTCTTTTTTTTTTTTTCCTTTAATATCAGTGGGTTTTCCTTCAGGTGAGAAAGGCTGTTACTCATTTTGGTTTTGTTTTTAAAGTCACCATGTATGCATTTTCCCATGCAGCGACTGTGAAGTGCTACAGACTTTAGCTCTATGATACAACCATTTGTTCTACAACCATTGATACAGCTCTACTTGATCAATAATTCAGGAAAATATTCATCTCGGTATTAGGTACCGCTGTCATTACGACTCTGTGACTGGATGAAGGAGAGCAGGACCTCCACCTGGAGGTTTTACCTGTGCTGCTCAGTGAATTAACCTGTAGGAGGTGCCACAGTGATGAAGCACTCAAAAACCTCCAGCAGGCAACTTCATCACACGGGTAATTAGTTCACCACATCAATAACGCCTCCAGCCATTAGCAGTGCTAAGGCTGAATCCCAGGTCTGCTTGCTAAATTCAGTCAGCACAACAGGCTTTAGCTGTGCTACATGTATAAATAACTTTCTGTTTTACAATGTAGTTAGCTACTGCTTTTTTCCCCTTGGTTTTAATCATTATCTCTTGCAGTAAATTATACTTTATTTCATTCATCACATCTATAACCTTCTTTCAGAAGGAAGAGAATTAATTAATTTTAGAAACCTCTGGTATTTTCACAAAGTCTCATCAGCTACAAGAGAGATCCACATTTGACACTGCTGAAAACATTACTGCTGCAACACTGACATGCCCAAGCTTAGATGACCTGAGGAGCGAACTCTTGAACCTCCCACACAGCAGAATAGGGCACTACCACTACACTAACCAGATAAAATAATTACTTTCAATTCTTGCCTATAAGAGGATTAAGTCAGTAGTAAACTCACTTAAATGTTGTACTGTAACAAAAAGAGAAATTGAGGCCACACAAATCTTCATACTTTCTAACCTTGCTGAAACCATTTCAGGTCTGTGTGTGACTGACTGTAATCATCTGAGTACAAGCAAATGCAAAAAACTGTCAGGTTGATTCAAATTATTTTTTGCTTTCCACTAATTCCTGTTCCATGCTTGATGAAAGGGATGTTTTTTTCAGGCTGTGACACTGGAACAAGCTCTGATCCTTTGTGAAAAAAGTCTGATATTCCTGGGACACCAGTATGTTACACTGGGAAGGTCATGCCCTCTCAGTTGCCAAAGTTTGCTTCAGGATAGGAATAAAAATAATAATAGCTAAATGTGTGCTCATGTCTCCAAACAGTATAGATCAGGACAGCATCATTGATTTATGACAGATTAGGCTAGCTCAGAGGTTTTAGGCTCAATTATTTGAAAGTGCTGATATGATATTACTGTAATACTATTACTTGTTATTTATGGTATATATACATACATTTTTACAGATATGTTGAACTATCTCTCTTGATTTACCTTTATTTATTAGCCATTAAAACACTTGAGCTTTTAGGGCAATTTTCACATTTTTTCACTTAAACTTTTAAAAATCTTTTTGAAAGTTGTATTTGGTCTCCAGATCTGAAGTAGCAAACAGGTCTAAAGATTTCAACAGACAGTAAGAATTGTGTGTCAAGTGACAACAACCAAATAGTTTCCGAGTATCTGTAAGGCTGGAGACTCCACAACCATCATGGGTGTCCTAGGTTACAGTGTAAGACGTGCCCAAAAGCATTTATTCTTTTACCATCTTCATAAAATATTGAATCCAGGTGGGGCAGTGTTTTCCTTGCCTCCTCCCNATCTGTAGCAGACTTCTATCACATCTTTCAGCTTCCTGATGTTCAAAGGGAACCTCCTGTGTTTCAGGTTGTGCCCATTGCTTCTGCTCCCATCACTGGGCATCACTGAATAGAGCCCGGCTCTGTCCTCTTTGCACCCTCTCCTCGGGTATTTTTAGACATTGATAAGATCCCCCTGAGCCTTCTCTTCTCCAGGCTGTGCAGTCCCAGCACTCTCAGCCTTTTATTATAGGGAGATACTCCTATCCATCATCTTTGTGGCCTTTCTAAAAACTGGATGTTTTTCAGTATATTCATGTCTCTCTTGTACTGGGGAGCCCAGAACTGGACCCATTAGTCCAGCTGTGGCCTCACCAGTGCTGAGCAGAGGGGAAGGATCCCTGGAGTTGCTGGGAATACTCCTAATGCAGCCCAGGATACCACTAGCCTTTACTGCAAGGGCCCATTGTTGGCTCATAGTCAGCCTAGTGTTCACCTTGATCCATAGGGCCTTTTTTGCAAATCTGCTTTCCAGCTGGTCAGACACCAGCCTGTACTGATGTCAGGGATAATTCCTCCGCAGGTGCAGGACTTTGCATTTTGCTGAACAATTTCTTAGCGTATCAGCCACTCCTCCCAGTTTTGGAGGGTGTGCTCTGCCCCTCATCCAGATCATTAATGAAAGTGCTGAACAGGACTGGACCCCTCAAGTCTATCACCAGTCACCAGCCTCCAACTAAAACTTTGTGCCACTGACCATCACCCTTTGGGCCTGGCTGCTCACACAGTTTTCTGCCTGCCCCACTGACTGCTCATCCAGCCTATACTCCATCAGCTTCTCTGTGAGTTACTGCAGTCAAGGTGGACAATACCTGGTGGTCTCTCCTCATCTATCCAGCCAGTCATTTCCTCATAGCCAGTTATTAAGTTGGTCAAGAAAGTCATCATGTTGGTCACTTCCCCTTGGTGAGTTCATGCTAACTGCTCCTGATCTTCTTGTCCTTCATACGCCTGAAAATGGTTTCCAGAATTAGTTGCTCCATCACCTTCTGAGGTGAGGCTGACCTGCCTGTTGTTTCCTGGATCCTTTTACTTGCTCTTTTTGACATTTGTTTTCCTCTAGCTCTCAGGCACCTCTCCCAACTGCCATGATCATTCACAGATTATGAAGAATGGCCTTGTAATGACATCAACCAGCTCTCTCTCATGCATCCCATTAGGATCACAGGTACCAAAGGAACACCTACTTCAACTCTCCAGTTTTTCAAAAATTAATTCACCTGATTCTCACCCTGAATTTGTTTACTCATTCGGGCTTTTTTTTTTTTTTTACTAGTGGCCTGCCTCAATTATTAAACAGCAGTCTTCTACAGTATGCTTCCAAAACTAGACCAACTACTGTAAATATGACTTACTGAACAGATTCTAGATTTAAGCAATTCAAAGATGTGCTTTCAAAGACTTAATGGTTCAGAATAGTTCTTCTACACTTCTCTGAGTCTGTGGTCCTTCATGAGTTGTGATGTTGCATGAGCTAGATCAAGTATTCCAATGACATAAAAATAACAACACCAAGTATTCCTCCTGTTTCAGGTACTTCTGATCACACCTCAGAAAGCATGGCTTCCATGTCTTTTTCAATCACTGTCTCCTTGATAATGTTTCCTGAGGCTGGAGGCACATCTTCATTTCTGTGTCAGAGCATACAGTGCTTTCTTGCACTCCACCTTGCTAGATGACTTAGCTCTCCTCCAATTACTACTTACCATGGCTCTAATCCTGTCGTCATCCGCATGCTTTTACCTGTAATGACTCCGTATTTCTTCCTCATTACTAATAAAAAGGTTAAACACCATCAGATTTAAAATTAATCCTCAGAGGCCCTCCACATACTCCACACTGATTACCCATTAACCATTTTTCTAAAAAGACATTTGATGTACACTGATGATTCTGTACCGTTCCAATTTCAAAATCAACGTCACATGGCTCCAAATTAAACGTTTTACAAATATTAAATGTCACACATCTCTGAAAAGTCAAACTTTTTCTCTCAAAACATCACATTCTCCTGAGAAAAGATTCACCTCTCAGAACTTTGAGTGAAATTATCTAATGAAGAATTACAGATATGTAACATAGTTTACTCCCAGGCAGCCATGCTACTTTGCACCAAATTAATGTCTGCTTGACAGACTTGGTCATCCTATTCATCCTTTTAATGCTTTGTCTTACCAGTTTTGGAAAAGGAAAAGGAAAAGGAAAAGGAAAAGGAAAAGGAAAAGGAAAAGGAAAAGGAAAAGGAAAAGGAAAAGGAAAAGGAAAAGGAAAAGGAAAAGGAAAAGGAAAAGGATGTACTTTTTAATACACATCCATCTCTCCTTCTCCTCTTTCCTCCACTTCCTCTTCATTTTTGTAACCTATTTTACTTTTCCTCTCTTCTTAACAAGCATACACCAAACTATTCTAATACTGCAAATTAGTAATATTCGGCATATATCTCCTTCTACTACTTCCAAATCCACATTAGTCCTGCTTCCAGAGGTAATCTCCTATGGATTGTGAGAAAGAAATGTCTTGTTCTCATGATAAACAAGTACACCAACATAGCTACATGGTTTTATGATGCTGGTAAGTAAATTGCCAACAACAGTAGTAGAACAATAGCAGGCAATTCCTAATCTATAAAAGACTTCTAAATCGTGAAGAAGGGAAATCCTTTCACAGATCTATCCTTTCTTTAAAAATAAACAAACAAACCAAAAAAACCCCAACCGAGATGTAAACATAAAAACAGAAAGCCAGATTTTTTTTAATATAGAACCTACCAGTCCAAAACATTTAATGAAATTATCATATAAAGCCATACACTCAGAGTAGTGATTCAAAACAACCACCTATAGCAGAAAACATGCTCACAATCAGTGAAGTCACCACTCCTTTCAAATAGCTCCACTAAGATGGATTGAGACTTTCAGGAACACGCACACATACACCTTTTCACAAAATTTGTTTCATTCACAATGGTAAAAAAAATTGTGACATAACTCACCTGTGGCATGAATTGATTAGCAGTGTTCTGGGAAATCTGGTATTTTATTTAGAAAGGCATTGATTTGCAAACAATAGGGCTAAAGAAACAGAGCTCAACCAAAGTAAATAAAGGACTAAACAAATGTTCATGGAGACAGGAAATTCTGTGCATGAGAACTTTCTGAAGAAAAATTGATATTATGTTTTTGTTCCTTAAAATTTAGATGAATAGTTGCAAGATAAATGGCCAGTTTCACTGTTTTTAATGGTTTCTATACCTTAGAAGGTTATTTTATTGATGTAAAATTTAAACCATGGTTGACAAAATGCACCTCTGCTTCTCTACAGTTGTGAAAGTACTACAAAATAATGGATCTCCTTCCTGTAGAAAATTGCCTCATTTACAAGACAAGTGTCCCACATTTCATGCATACATTACATTCAGACACATTTTCCCATGTTCTTTGGCAGTTTTTACTTTTTTTCCTTTTCTCCCTGAAACCTCAGGTAAGCCTGAGAGCAATAGAGAATTAATCTAAACCAACCAGAATGAGACAAAATTTGTATTTCCTGCTTTTCTTACTCTTTCTGGCACATTTACCTTTCAATTTTTTTAGGTAAGTATTTTAGTCTAATTTCAAATTCATGCATACTGTAGACTTACTTAAGGTAAATGATACGCTAATACTATAGTAGTTTTCCTCCTTCACTGATTTGCAGCAGTAGATCTGTTCTTTGGTGCTGAAGGACTAGTGGCATTCATCCACACTGCACCTCCTGCACTTTTTTTTAGTCTTGGGAGGGAAGTCGTTTTGTTTTGCAACAACGTGTTTTCCCAAAATATGCATATTGAAGAAATGGCCCATTCACAGTCCATCCTTTTAACCAACCATACTTCAGAGCCAGGTAGATACAGGGCATGGGGGTAATGGGTGTGTTGCACATTGACACAGCTGCCCTCTGATCACATCCTTCCTTGCTAAGAGAAAGCATTAGAGCCTCATTCTGTGCTTGACTTATGACTTACACATATGTTGATCTTATGACTTATATATATGCAATGCCTAAACTCTGGCATTTTCTTTGTAGGCAACTAATCCCTGTGTTACAATATCCCCAGCATTATGTGGTGCAATTATCACTCACCAAACTTGACAAGAAAGAAAACTTGAGATATTTTTTGGTAAAGGAAAGAGTAGTCACTGTGAAGGTTCACCCTCAAGAGACAAACAAAAAATAATGCCACAAAGATGGCTTCACTATTTTAAAAAGGATCACTATCACTCCGAGTTATGCATGAAGAGAGTTTCAAGATAACATCTCAAACTAACACGGCTGCAGCAGTTCTCACAGATGGCAAATCAACAACAGCTTCTGTACTGTAAATCCTTTACTAAAAACTGTAAATCCGCGCCTTTAAGGCCCAACTCTCTGTAATCATCTTTGTTCATCTTTCACTACATTGCCAAAAGCCCCTAATTAGTATCATCTAAGGCTGCCTTT
This sequence comes from Aleadryas rufinucha, assembly GCA_013397815.1. Lineage (NCBI taxonomy): Eukaryota > Metazoa > Chordata > Aves > Passeriformes > Aleadryas > Aleadryas rufinucha. The sequence continues at coordinate 83,942 of VZTH01000252.1, forward strand.
CACTGCTCCTCAGCCTAATCAGTTGACTAATTACTGGCACATAATCTCAGTGTCAGGTTAGAAGACGTTTTTTGAATGAAGATAAGCATATGGAAGAAGTCCCTTAACTAGGGGGCATGGAAGATAGCCTGTGTTCAGCTTCAAGACAATCCAAAGTAGCAGGTAGGCAAAGCTACTGAGCTGGGCTTAAGGGAAGGAAAGGAGGAAGAAAGATGCAGTCACAGCCAACAGCAAAATCACAAACATGATAATCCACAAAGGCCAACAGCAGCAAGCTTTTAGTTGAGAAGGCAAAGACTGCAGTCTGAACACTCATTCTAGCACGATAGCAGGGAATGTGACTTTGGATTTTCAATGAGTTATACAAAGGAACACCAGCAAATTCTGCAGTAACTAATGGAGGAGGAGAGGAAAGCATACAGAAGTGTTTTCTGCAAAGGCAAGAAAAGAACACGTCTGATTTAAGGAATATATTAAAGGATCTGGAGATGATAAGCACGTACAACAGAAAAGAAAGCATCAGAGATGTACCCTAAAAAAAGCAACCAGAATAATTAACCAAGGAGCATGGGAAGAGCAGAAACAACAGTGCAGAGAACAACACTAAGAGTTCCCTGTCCCCCAACTCAGTAAGCACTGATGCAACACCTCAACATAATGATATGCACAAAAGAGTAAAGGAGATAATGCAGGGAAGAGGAAAAGGACAGGATTACGAAAGGAATCCTTTCAAGACTCTTCTGCAAAGCGCAGACCTCACACCCATGCTGTTACACTGACCAGCAGCCACAGATGTGGATTTACAGCACAGCCAGACTCTCCAAGCTGATGCTATAGGTCCAATGGAAGCCACATTCCAATAGTTTAAAGGAAGCCTGACAGACCTTAATTTTTTTTGTAATATTTCAGAGCTTGCTATGGTAAACAGAGGATGAAGATTTAACTCTGCAGTTGGCAACAGCGTTGCAACACATCAATACATAGCCTGTGGACTTGGGCTGTGTCCAACAGCCAGCGCATCCCACCCTGTGGAGTCTCTACCAGGCACTGCTGGTCCTGCATCGTCTCAGTCATTTCTACCCATCTCTGCTAGGCTTCTTCACAAACAGTGATGTCGTCCAGAAGCAAATGCTCACTCTAAATCATCATGTGCCAAGGCCTGGAAATCAGAGTTAGCACACCGTAAGTTGTTTTCCATGGAAGTCTCTTGTGGAATACCGTAACTCAAGACAAAAACAACCCAAAAACCAACAACTGCATTTTCCCCTTTATTTAGCTTGTTTCTTATTAATGAGGGGAAAGTTTAGTTTGGCTAAACTATCATACAAGCAATATACAGTAGTTTATTCATCTTAACAAGGGAAGAAAAAACTGAGGGACCTGCTGAACCTAAGGGCTAAAGAGTTTCTAGTGCACTAGGATTTACCTCCCCTTTACTTTGGACACAGCTGCCTGATAGCTCCCTGACAGCCCTGGCCCCCCGCCATATAATTCAGTGAACAAGCAGGTACTTCTAAAGGACAATCATAGTATGGCTTCCTACTTAAGTTTGGTTGCTGCTATTTATGTCTCTATGCAAGTTTGTTTTTAAAACAGCTTTGAAAAATCTCTGGTTTAAATTAAATGTTTTGTAACACATGTCAAAACTGCAAGTCACTGAACAGCAGCAGAAAGCTGACAGAGAAGATGCAACTTGCTCAGTACAATTCTCTGAATCTGCTAAGCCAAAAGTTGTTTAATACGATTTATCACACCCTGGAGTGTAGTTAAATAATTGTGATGGATGGCAGCATGTCTTAGTCTTTTCCATTTGTTAAATTATGATAGATGAATTATGCACATTGGTGAATTTCAATGAATTTTTCTGTTCACCACGCCTGCTTCATGAAAAACACCCAGTCAATAAATAGTCTAAATCCATCTTCATCAGAACCATACTATATTCTAATACTATGATAAAGAAGCTGAAGGCCAAAAATGCTTCAGAATAAGTCCCTTGACATTAAGAGCAGCAATAAAGGTATGCATGTAAGGTAACTTAACCCTTTCTACAACCTATTTTTAAAATAAAGTAACTCAATCTGTATCTGCTAAAAATGTTGGTTATTATCACTTTATGAGAACTTTGGGGGAGGGAAGACTATAATGGATCAAGCCTCCCAAAAACCACAAAGTGTTGTTTTTCTTCTAGCAATTAGCTAACATGGTATCAAAGTCACATATTAAAAATTATGTAAAAACAATTCTTTAAAAAAAAAAAAGGACAAGTAAAAAATACCCTGCTAAATATAACAGGATATTTTCTAAGAATAACTTAATTTGAGCAGCCATTAGGTAATTAAGCAACCATTAGGTAATTATCTGGTCTTTGACAACAACCTCACAGAGAGTCCTAGGATGTACAGCTTGTCATTTTAATGAAATCCCAGAGCACTAAGCTTCAAAAAAGAAAATCCATATTATCTACTTTTTCAAAAAGGTTTAATAATAAAAGGTTTTTATCCCGCAGTAACTGTTGCATATGACTGCATCTGACTTCTAGCTACTTTGGTTTCCATGCCTAATCAGTATGGCACTCCAGTAGAACCTTTATTTGGAATTATTCCTTCAACTGGATTGGTCTTCATCGACTCACAGATGTATACTGCCTGAAGTTCCTCAGCTGAGAGGAAATTATAAAGTGAAAATGACTGATACAGATTCTCTTTATATATGTCTCCATATATAACTGTATAAACTACCTGTATATACATGTATATACTACATAAACTACCACAACCTTAAATGTCTGATAGATGCACTGCAAAAATTAATGGAAACCACTTCCGGTTTCCAGTGTGCTGATGTGCGCCAGGAGGAAGTCTAAGAAACTTATGGAGGCACATCAAGGAAAAGACAAGTCTACAAGAGAAACTAGTCAAGATTTAGATGCATCCTCAAGACTTATAAATAAGGGAACAAGACCAAGAAAACAAAAAGGATTTGACTTGACAACATGTGCCACACATTTCAAAGATCACAGGGTATTTAACTGCTGGTGAGGTATAATTTAAGACAACTGAAGAACAGCATTTTGTATATGATTCACACTACAAGAATGACATACCTTCCACAGGTTTTTGCCAAAAATAAATGGTTTTTGCCAAAAATAAATGAAAGGACTCAACTTAGAACACCTACTTTAAAGAATGAAGGGACAGGGAAAAAAAAAAAAAGAAAAAGAAAAAACCCAAACAACTAGTCTAACAACTTCACTAGCAAGTTTCTCCATCTTTGATGAAAGGACTTATGAAAAGTTTATGAAAGTACAGACATAAGACAGTAGCTCTGTCAAATCTCAGCGATCTGGTCTGACTGACAGGTATGCAGCTTCACAAACACATCCTGACAGTTACACACACTACAGCACATGGAATCTTATTTTAAATAAAGTTTTCAAAAACTAAAATGTGACATTTACAAGATTTCTGAGCAAAAAAACCGCAGGGACAAATTCAGTCTGTATTACCTTCATTTAATCTTAGCTTTCCTTAAATATATTGTCCCAGAGTTGTACTTCTAATGTCTTCTATCCAGATATAGACCTAATGCCTAGGAACTACCTTGTCACTTTGTGTCTGCCAGGAGCTTTCAAAAAGCATTTTTATCTTAAATGTGAAGTGTTTTCCTGCCGGCAAAATGGCATTACATCTTGCAGAATTCTTCATTCATCTCCAGCAATACCACCTACCGTGGAAGGTTAGATCTGAATCATCTCCCTTAAAGGAGGCTTGACAGTTCATTTCAGAGGTTCCTTTCTGTCTCCAATTTCAAGCAGAAAGTAGTGTACATTCAGAAATTTCAAGCAGCTGTGCACCACTGCAAGTGCCACAGAACTAAAATAACATTTCTCACAATTAGTCTGTCATAGTTTAAAGCATCAAAAGTGTTAAGCAATTCTCAACTGACAATGTAATTACAGAGTGCAGCCTCAGTGATGCTATATACTTAAGGCTGAAAACACTATTGCAACCTAAAACACTATTTTCAGCTTCTTGCAACTTTCTCAGTACTCTTCCTTTAAGGCATACCTGACGGGGCAGACAGAAGCACTCTTTTTTGACGTGGGCCTCCTTAACAATTCCAATTTTTATTCACTAAACAAGCCCCTGTTCCTTAGAGATATTAATATTCAAACAGGAAATAGAAGACATTTCTAAACATAAATTCTACAGAAAAACAATTAAGTAAAATAATTCATTCTTGTCCCACTGAGTCCTACTTGGATGACAAAAGCTATGCATGTAAAGCAGGTTACAACAGCAGTGCGAACACCATGAAATGCTGAAAAAGCTCCTCAATTAGCTCCTGAATTTGGAGAAGATTTTACCACGAAATTCCATTGTTTTATTTGTTGTCCCACAACCCCAGACTGCCTAAACTCCATGAGTGACAGAACTTCACTCTGCATTCCTTAGAGCTAAGGCTGATGACCCCAAACAGGCTGCATGAAATGCTTGCATTTGACTCCTTGCATTAATAAGGAAGACCCAACAACAACCCAGCATTTCACTGCAGCACCCAAAAAGCTCTGTGGTATGACAGCGAAGCTCTATTAAGTATTTTTACTGGATTTGCACCCAACGATTCTCACTTGAGGCCCTGAAAATCAGACAGATTACAGCCCATTGGCAAACCACGTTCACTGCGTGCTCTGCCTGGCTCCAGGACATTTGTCAAGACACACTAAACAGAGTCCATCTGCCTCTTTTTGCAGTAGCTTATAGTAAAGGAATACAGACAGCAAGTTTTCTTCTTTTCTTTCTCCTTCATCACTTTTTAATATTCAACTATTTCTCACAGCTCTGTAGCTTCTTCTGTGCTTTCTCAGGTGTTTATTCATTTACAAAGTTCCACAGTGCAAGAAGCTGCCAGTTTATATAAGCGATGGCTCTTTTCCCCCCACTAGCAGTCATCTTCAATAATTATCAGTCAATAAGCAAAGGATGTCTATTTAGTCGTATTAAAATTCTTCCCAGAATATGCCATAACTGTTTCCTTACCAAGACTGCTTTTTTCAACTGTCAAGGTTGACTGAAGAACAGAAGGACAGAAAAATCATCCACCATTCTTTCCATCCTACCACATCTCCAGTGTATTTTATCCAACAGACAATAGCAATTTATCATACAACATGTGCAAGATCATGAAAACATAGATTTTGTTACTCAAATTCCACGTTTTACCAGATATAGATACTGAAATAGGTCCCTGGACTGCACATAGCAAGCGAATGTGCTGAATTTTCATTGACATAAAAACAGTAAATCCTCTTGGATATATTTATTTATCTATCTTGGGATGGTACACTATTTCTTCCTTTTCCCTAACAAACACAGACAGCAAATATCCTTAATTCCTGTATCTGAGCTCCCTAAATGTTAATGAGTTAGGTATTTATTCTGAAGAACAGGAGAGGGTGAAACAGAAAAATGTTTAATTAAAATTAAATAAATAAATGGGAGGACCTTCCAGCATACTGAAAGTGAGAGACAGGGATCTGAATAAGCAAGTTTATTTCAAGACTGCTTAAAAAACACCACTGGCTTTAAAAATAGAAGTGAACATCCTCAGATCCTTTCTTTATAGAAGGAAAACTAAGAATGCAAAGAGACATCAAAAGAGACATGATCAAAAATGATTATTCAGCAAATCTTAAAACAACAGTTGAAAGAAATTAAAATAGAGAAATTTGTGAAACCTATAGAATGAACACAGAGAAAATAATAATTATTATTAGAGTGACTGCAATTTTTAAATTAATTTTATTCCTTTCCAACTTCCATTTATACAGCTCTAGTAAGTTTATTTTATGCAGCTTTGAAATAAAGCTCTTGAATGAAAAAGTTATGGGTGGAATAAAACCAGCAAGTACCTCTTCCATCTGCAATAACCAACCACTGAAATATCCCAACATCAACTAACCAGTTCATTATTTTAAACTTGAATTAAAAATAAAATTAATATTCTATCAACAAAGTGTATTATGTGAATTCTATGAAGACTTAATAAAAAATTCTTCCTCCTTTGTATGTACAGTCAATGTGACATTCTTCCTTCCTCCCAAAAGCTGTAGACTTAAGAATTAATTTCATCCCACTGCGAATAATCTAGGCCTCTTTCAATACTTATTACATTCCTCTGCAACGCTTTATAGGCTGAACACTTGCAGTGACAGACACTAGGCCCAAACTTTTCAGTAAAACGATGAAAAGAACATGGTAAGTAAATAACATAAAATGTTTTCAGCAAATAAACTGCTCCCTTGAAAATGTAATCCCCAGCAGATTCTTCAAAAGAGGTCTGATTATAATCTGCAGTCCTTCTGAACAGGTTAATTTAATGTAACAAAACTGGAGACCTATTTGTTCCACAAATATTGATAGTTACTGTTCACATAAATCATGGTCATAAAATATACCTCAAATTTAGCCTAGAAAGCTGTATCTTCTCTTAGTTTAGCTACTTTTTTCCCCACAAAATCATGTAGAAACACCTCATATGTAGTCAGATGTCAAACAATTATACATGCTCCTGAGAGATGCTGTTAAAAAAGTCAGAACAGTCTTTCCAAAGATGAAATCCACAAGGTGAGAAGCAGCAATGTTCCTGCTGTCAATGCATGACAGCAAAAACAAGCCAAGAGACATTTCCAGTCCTTCAACATAGAGACATCTCTCCAGTACTTTTAGTTACTGAAGAGAACTACAAATTGTATAGGTTTCCACACAATTCATGCTCTGTTTTGAATAAAATGCTGGATTCTACCCATACCGAGACTCCTATGAGAACACTTAGACAAAGCCTATACTCCTATTTTTAAAGCATAGAACAAATACAGGAATTTGCAGCTTATTTAGTGACAACAATTGGACATTACTGCTAACTTCAATCCAATCAATAAAAATTAAATATATACATTATATTTAAAATAACTACAACTGCTTGAAGAACTTACAGATTTTTCCTGAATAAAGATCAGAGCAGTGACATAAATGTTAATTTATATGGAACCTTTTTCATAGCAATCAAGCTTTTAAGAAAATTAGTCAAACATTAATTTTGTATCAATCACTAATAAAGCCTGAACATGATCAGACCTTCAGCCTTCAAAACTAAAAATGCAACACTCACTTCATACATCTTTTTCAATATAACAATGGCATTTATTCTTCCTGTCTTGGCAATTTGCAAAAGGTCAGCTCGCTATACACTACCGAAAAAACTCTTAGAATATACATTAATAAAGTGAGTTACATGACATTCCTCATCAACCTAAAGTTATTCCTCATCAAGAACTTGTGTGGAAAAATATTAAACTGCAAGATTTTATAACTATACTTCCAAACCATAAATGCTTAGCTTTTTAAATTGATTATGAGAAACGCAGGGGAAAATACATCCAAAAGAAAAAGAACTAACAGAAAGGAACTGTTTTTTAAAAATTCTTAGTTCTCCCTGTGCACTACAGAACATCAGAAATCCATTCTTTGATGATGCTGTAATGAAAGTAAGTTGCTCTGGTAATATATACAAAGCCCCAGATAAAAGCTTACAGGATTAAAGGATTACATGAAGGTTATTAAAGGGGCTTGGAAGGGAGGGAGCAGGATGCACGCTCTTTTAAATAATGATCATCATTCTGTTCGGAAACATGATAAGTTTGGGTTTAGGTTGTGTTTTAGCTTTAGTAATAAATGCTCTACTTACTGTCTTTTGAGCAAAACCAAACCAGTAATATGCACAGAAAAAAATGCTGAACTTGGTCTTCAAATGCAGAAGAAAGATTTGTTTGCAACATAAATCTGTTGCATTGGCATACCTTCATTAAATAGAGGTTTCAGTTCTGAGCTGGCACATTATATATTGCATTTTTATCCATAAGACTGTCAAGCACCATATTTTCAGTATTTCTTCCTATGCAAAAACAGATCTAAATGAAAAATTGATATATCAGTGTAATGAATTACACTGTTTATTACTTCTAAAATAAATACTAGACTACCGTTAATTTACTCACTTTATCCATATACATGATGCATGAGTTTCACAAAGTTTACAGTTGACCAAGATTAAATCCATTGTGGCCTCTTATTTCACTTACTATTGAAAGTAAACACAACTCATCATATGAGCAAATGTCTTTTATAAAGAATCTGGAGTTTTCTCATACATCTCAAATCACTGGGTTTCAGTTCATCCCCAAAAGAAAACTCCAAAATTAAGACTATAAAACTGCCTCCAAGAGGGAAATCCTCAATATGATTTGCAGTTACTGCAATTATTTAAAAGGCACTGTGTGCACCATTCCCACTATAGCTTTACTAACTTTCAGTGTAGTTGAACAGACTTTATTAAATATAAAATACTAGTCTCAGACACGTAAGGTCAATAGGGCTAATAGACTAATAGACTACAGGGCTATTACTTTCTTCTAATGCAGCTGTATATTTTACAATTAAAGCTTCCTTGAGAATTGTCTAATTTCTTAAAACTGTAAAAAAATGGGGAAAAAAAAGAAAAAATTAAAATTAAACATTATTTGATTCTAAACAATACTGATGTTCCCAGTGTACGGGGTATAGTTGGTATAGAAAAAAATGACTACAGTAATTGAAACAGCACTCCAGCTCTTTGCAGATATAACGAAATTCTTGACATCTCCTTGGGGACTCATTTGTTCTTAATAATTAAGCATAAATTGAAACTCTTGCTGAGGGCAAATCTGTAAACAAGTATTTACAATACTTAGCTACAACAAGTAGCTAAGAAAACAGGGCAGTCTGTCTGTTCTGCAACCAGCAATTTATAGTGACTCAGAATCATGGAACAGTTTGGGTTGGAAGGGATGCTTGGAGGCCATCTAGTCCAACCTCCCTGCAACAAGCAGGGACATCTTGAACTAGATCAGGCTGCTCAGAGCCTCACCCAACTTGATCTTGACTTTCTCCAAGGATGGGACATCTACCACCTCTGTGGACAAGGTAATTTTAGGGTAACACATGGGCTTAAGTTCAAATATTTGGTCTGCACTCAGTAAATGAATTTAATTTTATATATAACAAATCCTATTCATATATTACGCAGGTCAATGAAAAACAATCAATTGAGACAGTTCATCACTTTCCAAAAGGAGGTTATTTTGCAAGTTCACACAAACATTTTACAGTAACGTCCTTCTTCTACATGTCCTAGCATATATCATAATACCTACCAAAAGTAGTACAGGAATTAGCTGAAGACCTTGTGACCAGGTTTTTTTGCAAACTTATTTTAAAATAATTAATATAAAATATATTCAAAAATTATGTAATAACTGAAAAGATCCAGAAACCAAAACCATGGGTAGTCTTTGATGTCCCACTTAAAAGGCATTTGATAGCAACATTTTAAGTCTCTTTGACAATCACTAAGCTATCTTAAGACAACAAGGGGGGGAAAAGGCCAGAAAGTGAATATGCATGAGAATAATCAGATGTATAAGAAACCTGGATAAAAGTTTTACAATTATCACTGAGCATATACATGGGAACACTATTTAAATTATCAATTTTATCCCTCCAACAGTAATAACTTTTAACCTGTTTTTCTAATACACCCGCTGGAGAGATATTGCTAAGTAACCATGGATGGGTACAGAGGATTTAGAGGAATAGTTTTATTAATGTGACTGGGTGTTACTACTGTAAATCATAACCAGAAGAAAAACCACAGTAATACAAAAGTCAAAACACAGATGCAATATGTACATAGTTTTGTCTGCATTTATAATACACTAATCCACTATTAAATCCTTGTGCTGCACAGCAGTTGCACAAAATCCTATCTGTGACTGGAACCCTAATGCAGAAAATGGTAAAAAGTTGGTAGGAAAATTCCAAGCAATTGAGAACAAGGTTTCTTCATTTCCATCTAAGCATTTTCTATATACCTTACATTCATCAAACTAAGTGATAGGCTTTATGCCCATTTAAATTATCAGATATTCCTAGGTCACTGTCACCTGCTCTGCTGGTAGGGAGAGACTATGACGAGACAGGCTGGAGCATATAGGCAAGTCAAAAGGAAGGTTTTTCCAAACCATCCTTTCAAATTCCTGGCACAAGAAGAATCAGTAGCAAGAACCTCAGCAGTCCAAAACCATCTTCTACAATAACCACTAAGAGAGCTGAACAGTAGCCTGCTAAAATGGCACAAAACTGAGCCAGTCATGCTGCCTCGGAGCTTTTCTCTGCTAGAGTCCTGCATTTCATTTAACCTCATTCTTCAGTACAACCTCAAATCTGTATCCTAAGGATTTTGCTAAAATTTTCTACAGATGGGCAGTACTTGCTACCTTGATGCAGCTTCTTTTGAGTAGTTTACTGAAACACATCACCATAGCAGGCACAATTCATAAATTATCTTTGTTGTGTTTTATACCTTTCCCTTGCAGTACTTGCCCAACTTGCTCCAGTTATAAAGCTTCATACATATGGATAATGTTGCTTTGTATGTGCTAACAATACTGGCAGGTTTTCCTTCAATAAACCACTCCAGATGTTAGTCTCAGTAATTACGTCTGACATCTCTCAGCTTTGGTAATGAAATACTGCTGATACAATTCCTTGTTTGTATTTCTATGGATCATCTTCAGACATAAAAACTACAGAGTTAAAACAGCCACATCAACGAGCACAGAATGAAAATCTGCTAAAATGAATACACAGCCATTGCTTGATTAGCATAAACAGGATAAATATGGAAATACAGTATTCTATGAAAAACTATCAGTTATACAGTATATTTCACTTTTCTGCCTAATAAAGCACATTTTAAAGGACAATATATACATATGTATGACTACACGAAAGATAAAATTACCACCGCTATCAATAACATGTAACATCACATAAAATATAACCTCTTTCTTGCTTCAAAGAATCAAAACCCAACTTTACACAATAGATCTGTTGCCAACAAGATATGAGAAGAAAGATGTACAGCAAAATTTCTAACCTGAGAAGTACTTATTTCAATACTCATTTTACCTAAGATACTATCACATCAACTAAACTGAACATTTAAAGTCCTTAGGGAAAAATGTAGTTAAACAATTTGCATCCAAAAAGCTTCAATTTTGTAGAAGTGATCTTAGAGAATGAAGATTCTGGAAAGTGTATTATAAATGCTCAAGAAGTCATCATAGGCTCATGCAGTTCTCACAAGTTTTTAAAATTATCACATTAAATGTCATCACTAACAATAAAGTAAATTAATCAGTACACAACTACTGCCAATGCCCAAAATCTCAAGTATTAGTAGTGCTGTCAATGTTGTATGGGACACACAGTAGGTAATTTAAGCAGGAGCTGATTTTTATAAATGAATTTAAATTGAAAATAAATACTTCTCACAGTCTGAAGCTGTTACAGTTGTCATGCAAATATTTTTGCCAACGTTATTTTACTTCAGATAAATTATGAAATAGTGTTGACACCTTTTATGTGACAACAGCTTTCCAATATTTTACACACAATAAAACCTGACATATTACACAAACATACTAATTGCTATGACTGCCCATTAAACCCCATCACTAAGGAGCAACTTTCAGAACCTATCCATCGGCACAAACCAGCTTTAATTTTTTTTAAAGTAAGAATAATGTAAAATCACTTCAACTCCTGACTTCAGCAGGAGAGAAATTATGCCAAAGTCACCTAAATTGGTAAAAACCTACGTGAATTTTAATTTGAAGTCTACTTAATGAAAGTCAAGAAGCTACTCATATTTGCTGCAATATGCAAATCCACTATTTTCATCACATAACCCAGAAACTTCAGCACATGAAGCAATGAAAGAACTTCCCCACAGGCTACACGAAGTATGAGAAATGGGCTGTTTCCCAAACAGTATTATGACTGCTTATATTGTTATTCTGACACTTCATACCATAACTGAAAATCATTCATAAAAACACAATTACAATAATGATGTCCCATCACTGAACATTTTGTTTACATAAGAACAAGCAAATGTTTTGAACAGAAATATGTGGACGCACATACAGCTGCCCATTCCCACAGCAAAAAACCCAGAGACTCTTAGAAAGCACATAAAGTACACTGGATGTGCTTCTGCAAACTCAAGGTCATCCAAAACAGTTAATGGGTTTGGACTTCTCCAAGTATTTTGAGGCATTTAAGTCAGCAAAATGTTTGTCTAACTACAACATTCAGTTAATGATCAAACAAGAAACCAGTATCTAACTGGCCATCCATGACAAAATCTCATTCTTATAGTTTACTAGTGAAGCAATAATTATGTTTTGTAAGAAATAAGGAAGTATATTTTTCAAAGGCATTTATGTATTACAAAAAAAAATTATTTTAACATCTCAGAAGAATGAATTAGGGCTTGCCCCATCAAATGAGAGAAGAAAGGTCAAAAGGAGTTAGAGGACCATTATCTGCAAATCTGAACATCTTGATGTGCCCATCACATCAACCCTGTTAACCAGAACTACAGCATTTAAGTGGAAGAAGTGAATTGATGCCAGTGCTGTCATTCATAACAAGGTATATGAAATGTCCTGAAGATAAGGTGATTTTATTTAACCTAGACTGTGCTAATTACTTGGCAGGTCATTTATTTTTCCTGGTAGGGTGAAAGAACAGGACTAAGAAAAGCTCAGCAGACTTGGAAAGGAGTGATTTCAGCAGAACATGAACAGCATATTTTGGGGAGACATTAGGAGAAATATATCAAATGCTTCAGATGATTCAGAAAGTTCAAGTAGGTAGGTGTTATAGACACTTTAGATTTTAAGACACCACTGCTTTTTCTGACTATAAACAGAGAATCATCAAGCTCAGAAATAATAAAAAAAAAAAAGCTGCATATTTTAATTTTGCAGATTTATTAAAATCCCTGTGTTTTCTTCTAGAAAAGTCTGTCTGAAGCCTAGAACCAGTCAATAGGAAAGAGCTGACACAGAGGATTACCCTCTGCATGAGCACATTTGAACTTACAAAAGGAGTCAGCTCCTTGCAGACAGGACTGAAAGCCCAACAGGGCGCTGGTACAGGCTTTTGTAAGACTCAGACAAATGATTTCATGACCTAGGACAAAGCTGACATGTTGGTAAATGAAATTCAAAGGCAAACGTTCCCTTTGTCCGTGCTCATGACCCATCTTCAAGGTACACAATGGAAAGGGATAAACTGAATCTCTTAGAAGCAGCAGTGCGAAGTGGCACATCAGAGGCACAGAACTTTGTCTTCCTATAGCCTAGGCCATTGACCTGTGTTTTGAAATATTCACACCATGCAAAATAAAAATGTTAAATCTTCTAAGCTGACTACATCATAATGAAAGATGAACCACGGGAAGATAAAACTGTAATGACTGCCCTTTGTGGAAAAAAATAAACTATGTATTAGGAATATTTTACTATGCAGAGTGGAAAAAATAATTTTAAATAGCTCTGCAGTGTTATTTTCTGTGACTTCTCTAAGAGAACCACCTCCAGCTAAAGAACTACCTCTTGATCTCTCTGTTATTCAAGTACAGCCTTCCACAGTACTAACACAGTACATGAAAGTGTGCTTACTTAGGATCTAAAGAGCATCATTATTTTGACAGGAGTGCCCACATAACAATATGCTTGTGCTAGACCTCTTTGCTTAATTGAGATCTAAAGGCTGAAGTAATGAGAGAAAAAACGTTAACACTGTTGTATTCACCAAAGGTGAAGTAACTGAGTGTTATGATAGACATCAATTTCTACAGCCAGAAGTTTGTTAAAAAACTTTTGATCTGTGATTCCTTTCAAAAAGGCTTAAGAGTAGAGCTTAAAAATTTCAATTCAAGAGGGGTCCCTAAGGAGAAGCCAACACTCATCATTCTGAAATGCCTCAGAAAGAAACCGACAGCTTATGCCATGCCTGGATATATTTCTCAAACAAGGGTTTTTTTACAGTATCAAAACATTATGAATTCAGAGACAGACTAGTTTTATTTGCTCTCATGCAGTACACAACAAACCTTAATAAAAAGACACTGATTTTTCTAAAAACACACACCATACCAATCTTCCATTACCTGATGCCATGATGATTTTTTGACTTTTTATACATCCCTTTTTATACATTCTTTTACATAGCTTTTATGTATTCTTAGTGCTTTTTAGCTCATATATTTTGAACTCTTAGGTTTGATAACTAGCAGAGACCCAATATTCCGTTAAGCCAGGAGACCAAACATCCTGGAAGCCTCATAGCAGGGGGTCAGAAAGCCCCAGACACCAAGGTCCTCTCCAGAACACATTCTGTAAACTAAGATAGACCTATCTGGGGGAAGGTTCCTCAGATAAAGAACTCACTCAAGCCTCTCATTGGGGAATCTTTGATAGATATGCTGATACACAAGGCCTATCACTGTATATGTGATGTATGGTGTGTGTGCATTTCAGAGTGAGCTTCTCAGTGCATTCCACCCGCACGGAGAGTGCACCTTAAGGATCCTTAAATACCGAGGTCAACCCCTTCTCCCTTTTAACCATGTTTGGCTCTGAGTTAAAGGCCAGGGAAAGGCAACAACCAGCTATACTCTTTGCAACTGTTTCAAGCACAAGCATTGAGTAAGCTAGTGCTGGAAGTTTACAGAAGAAATATTAATCCTTCAAAAGCATCATTATTGCCTTTCACCTTTTGAACCCTGAAGGAGAGCACGCACAAAACAAAGTCACACCCTTCTCCCTCCTGGCCCACGTGGCCATTCTTTACCAGCCGGCCTTTCTTTAAAAAGGCAGGTGGTACTTAATGCCAAGGCTAAGCTAGCTGCATCCAGACAATAATAACTATTTTTATTACTTGGTATCTGAGATAAGAGGATTCTGTCATTAAAGTGTTCTCTTATGCAGTGCTTATTCCTGCTCTAGTACACAGGCTGAGACTGGGAAAGCTTGGAATTGATCACTTCCATTTGTTTTAATAAACTGCCCTACTTAACTCCCAAGACTGTATTGGCTTCATTCTCCAAGAGGTTTCAATTATGGTGATTAAAATATGTCATTTTTATATTACTTCTAATTGTTATTTTTAAAGGAAGCCTAATTGATTATGTATTTTCCAGCAAACTACACAGACACCCTAGGCAAAATATGAAGATATAAATCCCCTGTTTCTGTTCTCAATGGAATAAATAGTACTTTGAACCAAGTTTCTGTACTCTCAATGCAATGGGATGCAAAGAATTACTAGCAGTGTCTTTCTGCACATGAAAATATCTTGACAGCTGCGCTGCTTGAATGTTGTTACGTATTTACATCATTATATGTTTCCAGCAGGTTTTGAGTACGTTTGCCAAATAAAATTCGTAATTTATTTGAACCCTGGCAGCTCTGTATTCATGCCAGCTGAACACTGTTACTATGTACTTGTACTATGCTTTAAGGAACAACTATTGTTTACTGCAGGGAGCCTCACAATGTTTTCCCCCACAATGAGTGTGCAGAACATGATCCAACCCAGAGGAATGGGAACATGGCAGCACCACGCCAAGAAAACTGCACCTTCAAGTAAGGACAAAGGTGCACATCTTCTGTAACAAAGCAGTCTCCTGCAGCACTGACTGACAGCACAAGTGAAAGGGGAATACAAAGATCCAGACAAGAAAAACTGAAAAAGCTCCTGAATCTTCTCAGGCTGGAAGTCTGTGACAGAAGTAAAGGGTTGAGCTGGGGCACAGGAGAGGTCTCATAACCTCAGATTTTGAACACCAGGAAACACTTCTCTCCTGTGAGGGTGACCAAGCACTGGCACAGCTTGCCCATGGAGGAGGTGGAGTGTCCCTCTTGGAGATATTTAAAAGCCATCTGGACACGACCCTGGGCATCCTGCTGTAGGTGTCCCTGCTTGACCAGAGGGGTTGGAAAAAATGACATCCAGAGGCCCCTTCCAACTCCAGACATTCTGAAATTTTGTGAATTATGCTGAGGCAGAATATAGGCCAAACACAATGTCCGACCCAGGGTTTGCCTGTTACACCCACATGAAGTAACACTTATTTTAAAATGCCCATTATAAACCTGAAAAAGTCTTTCACATTTTGACTGCTAAGAGATGCATACAGTATTTTATATTACCCCAAGCAGATGACATTAAATGATCATATGAAGAAATTCTTATTTTCAAGACAGTTGTAGATCCCTGTGTGACTTAGCTTCTCTAACTCCTGGCACACTTAGAGGCATCACATCAATTTTTAGAAACTCACTTCATACAGAACTGAAGCACCTAATGGAATATGAATGAAAATAATTGGTAAATACCTGTACCTTTCAGAATATTTACTATGTGTTTATTTGGGAGCATGGTCAGAAAATCTTAATTTTGTAGACTTTTAATAATATGGTATATTTTATTCTAAGTTTTAACTGCAAGTAAGATTTATTACTTTTCCCTTTGAGCAGATTTCCTTTCTGTTTCAATATTTCATAACATGATATAGAAATGTTGAGTCTGACCATGGTAATTAATTTAATATTACACAGCATTATCATTTATATTCTAAAGTCAAATAGCTAGCCGGTACCATGCCAAACATAACCCATCTAACTTACTTACCACATGTTCACAGGAACATTAAGTTTAAGAATCTATTTACCAGAAAATGTGGTTTTCTGTAGATACAGTAAATACACTTTCTTTTGCAGTAGTCATCCATCATAAAGCAAATATCGCAACCTGTTTTGCAAGCTGTTACTCTCCTACTTGAATTACATCCTTCAGCTTTCTGTAGCTGTCATTAACTTTGGCCTCTTCTTTATCTTCAATCTGAAGTTAATTCTCTGGCCAGCATGTTGCCTGCCGCTTTGAGGGATTAAATATAAGGGTTTATGAAGAAAAGGAGCTTTTCATACAATGCTATTACACCATGATAGCTTTCACAAAAATTGTTGACTCTTGAAAAATGCATGTTAAACATACATGCTGTTCATTTAAAAATAAATATTATCATATTGTAAAATAATAAAAAAGGATTATTTTAAAGCACTCACTAAACATATACGCAATCCTATTAAAAGAAGCAGGAAGTAACATACCCACATTGTCAGCACAGCACACAGACACTGGGAATGCTGTTTGCTTTTTATATCCAGTGTACCATTATTCTTTTGAGAAATTCTTTTAATTTCTTAGGTATATTCAAAATAATACTTAAATTTTTACTTATAAAGGCAATTCTCTTAAGAAAACAATAAATCTAGAAAAGCATTCTAGACTGTTGCAGGGTTACAAATCTGTGTTGCTGCTGTACCAGCCCTTACATTTCATCTCACTTCAGCTGCTGATGAAGTGAAACATTTATCCACAGACCTATGTGGAAATTCAGGACAGTAATTAAATGGTTTATGCTAACCATAATAGAGTGTGTCTGTGCTAATGTCTAAGCAAGACCTGTTGAACCTGTTGAATGCTGTAACAAAGGAGAAATTTTTTGCATTTGTGGACAATGTTTCCTTTTACATATACTTCAAAACAGAAACTCACAGATAATTCTCATGCGATAAAAATAGAGACATGCTTCACTTTTTTTAAAAAAAGAGCGATTTCATCTGACCCTGCTTATCTAGCTGATTGCAAGCACAGTACCTCACGCTTTCCAATTACAAACACCTGTAAAAATCTTAGAAAACTAAAGTACCTGTGAGACGCTAACCACACTCAACCTGATGACCAGGTCATCAGTTAGGAATAATGGCAATATCACTCTCATTTCCCTTCCCAATATGTCTATTCCATAGAATTGAGAATGGTGTAGGAAGCTTCAAGAGACAACACTGCTAGCAATTTACCTACTGAGGTATGTCCACAGTTGGGAATTTTCCACAGCATTCCTCAACGTCTACCACGACCCAATACTGGGTAGTAGAAGCCCCAAATTCTGCATAACAAAAAATAAAAGATGCCACCGAAACTACACTTCAGTCAATGTAACAGCAAGCCTGTCTCTGTGGAAAGAACATTTGCACCATGACTTTGTTTCAATGAAAATCATGTTATATGAAAAAAAGAAAGTACCTATCTCAGTACTTCTACCAGCAATAATCACTCAGGTGTGTTCTCTTTCCTAAAGTGCTCTGAAATACTAAATTAAAGACTGTTTCTAACGTCAGTTAATTTGCACTGGATTACAGCTGAGAGACTTAAGTAAAAAAAATATATTATTAATATTACATCTGTTACAGATGGAATAAACATGGATAAGCATAATCTTTTCATTGTTTTATGGAACCACAATCCACCAGCAAGTGTACAAATCCGTGTGATATCCCTGAGTGCCGGATTTAAACTGGGGTCTTGGAGAGAGGTGAAAGATGTCCAAGAACTTAAGTACACAATGAATCCTTAGCCGACTAAACTATAGCTATAAGCTAGCTTCTGCAACTCATTTTCAGGGATAAAGCACATCTTTATTTCAGTATAATCAACATAATTTCTCACTTGTTCCTGAATTTCCAAAGAGTACAGAGAATAAACACACAAATGGGTGCAACTGGGCCCTTGGGAACCTGCAGTTCAGCATGGCACATTGCAGTATTCTTCCCAGAAGCTCTGCATGAAAACCAGAGATGAAAGCTTTGCTGGGATAGCTTTGAATGCAAAAGCCCTGACATATACTTATATATGCACTCAGCAAGAGAAATTAACTGTCAGCAAAACCATTCTTCTTCCAGTGTAATTGTACATACACTGGATTCAGCACTGCAGAATTAGCAGCCTACATAATGTATACAGTTCTTCATACTTTGAAATATCCAAATACCCATAACTTACTTTTCTGGATGACACTGCTACCCTTGAAAACATTTTGAGTTTAGTCCTTTAGACCTTGGCTTCAGATCAAAAAAACATACCAGTAGAAGCACTTCCCTTGAAAGAGTTCTAGAGGACTGACACATTGAAGGTTATGAAAGATGCCAGATCATCAGACAAAATGAAGAGTAGATGTCCTAAAAGCCAGAGGTCTTTCATACTGATCCTGTTAATACAGAATCTCTCTCCTCTCCCTAAGTGTCCACCACTGACCAAGCAGCAATCTTCCAAACAGCTCTTCAGCTCACGTTCCATTTTAAAACACACTGAATACGCAAGCACAAAACTACTGTTCCGCCCATCCACAAGCGCTTTTATTTGCAGAGTACTTTGCACCTACTTCACATGCACAGGCTAAAGGGAAGATGGCAAGCAGTCCATCACTTTTACACTCCTTTTTTTCCTTTAATATTTCAGGTAATTAATTCTGACCATTTATTTAAAATGTAAGCTACAAAAACCGCACCCGTCTCCCTGCTGACTTGTAGTATATTAGACAAGTCTTTATATCATGTATTCAAGAGATAACAGACAACATACAATCAGTGTGGCTCACAATGCATGGCAGAAACAACCAAGGCATGAAACTGTATTAATAGCATATTGCCCCATAACCTAAAAAAGTTAGCGAAGTAACACACCCCAGCAATACCCACCAATTATTACAGAACTGCATAAACAATTACACTGGAAAAGAGCTCTGAGATTGCTGAGTCCAACCTATGACTGGACACCACCCCGTAAGGAAGATCATGGCACTCAGTGCCATGTCCAGTCTTTCTTTAAACACCTCCACGGACAGTGACTCTACCTCCTCCCTGGGCAGCCCACTCCAACACCAAATCAGCCTTTCTGTTAAAAAATTCCTCCTCATGTCCAACCCAAAACTCCCTGGTGCAGCCTGAGGCCATGTCCTCCTGCCCTCTCACTGGCTGTCTGGAAGAAGAGGCCAACCCTCACCTGGCTACAACATCCTTTCAAGTAGTTGCAGGGAGTAATAAGATCATTCCTGAGCCTCCTCTTCTCCATGCTAAACAACCCAGCTCTCTCAGCCATTCCTCAAAGGACTTACCCTTCAGACCCTTCACCAGCTCTGTTGCCCTTCTGTGGACTTGGTCCAGCTCCTCAATTTCCTTCCTGAATTGAGGGGCCCAAAACCGGACACAGGACTTGAGGTGCGGCCTCACCAGAGCCAAGTTCAGGGGAAGTAGCCCCTGGAAGATGGGGCACAGACAAAGATGGAAAAGATTCCACCCCTAAATGTCGTAACTAGTAGGAACATATGGACAAAGCCCTCGAGAATCTAGGAGAGAGGGCTTTGATACTTCAGCACCTGCTCTTCAACAGGCAGCCTGCTGAAAGCTAAGGGCAGGCCTTCAACTGATGGGAATGGGAAATAAACGGCATGAGAAATAAATGGCTCTTTCTTTTTCAATGAAATTGTTTAGACAAGACCTCACATATACTGTTATTTATCGTGGGGGTGTGCAGGGTGTTAATTGAAAAGGGCAAATTAGGTATGAGGTTCAAAGTGAAAGCTAACAAAAAGGTACTCAGTCACTTTGATTAGCCAAGCAGCATTCACACAGTACTTGTCTCTGAACAATACACTGTATGAACACTGGCTCAGCCTGTGTGTGAAATCCAAAACTGTTTACCTAATGATTTTAAAACAGGCATGAAGCACTTGAAACTTACAGTACAGTTGTAACCATGACCAGTAAACACTTTACAGCAAATAGCAGCACAGGGGTCTAGAGGATACTCTGTGTTACACAAAAAGCAGATGAATTATTAGTTAATTAAGCTTGCCTTAAAAGCATATCCAAAGAAGCCCCAAGCACCGGCTTCTCACATCAAAATTCTACTGACAAATAGAACACTTGAAAAATTCTTGTCATCATTCCTCTTGGCTGACTATCTACTTCATCTCAACAACTGATATAAGTTGATCATAGTTAATAATACTACATATATAAACCCTTTAAGGACTTGAAATAGTAATTTTAAAATCATTTCATAGTCCCAGATCTTAAAAATCTGTATGTATTCTGAAGAACTTCAACCTTGAAAAGCTCCACTAAGTTTTTAGACACTATCAAATCTATATTGCACTCTTTAAAACTTAAGAAATGCTTGTCCTTTTAAGTAACTAATTTAGACAAGAATATTTTCTTTCATCCCTCTACCCCATACCTGGGTCACAAATTAATTGTGGTTGAAGCTAAGGCTGACATGTGGCTCTCAAAGGTGATTTTGAGAGAATTAAAAAACAACAGCCAGGAAAAAACCCACAAACAACACTGAGGAACGTAACATTGCAAGTTGGATTTCTTCAAAAATGAAGAAAATAACTGAATCCAGTTAAGAACTTCCAGCCTAATAATATGAATACAGAACACCACAGGAAGTATCCTACACTCTGGAGAGGCTATCCAGTTGTTGGGAGCCTGTTCCTCAACAGCAACCTGAACTCAGCCAAGAGAATAAAATTAATCAACTTTAAAGCACAAATTTTCATTCCCAAAATTAAAAGTCCACTAAAATATTTAACAGATTAAAATAATCTTGGTAAGCATTGAAGTTTCAATTAAAACAGTGGAAAAAAAGAGTCAGCAGTAAAACATAAACATGACACAACACATCAGCTAAGCCTGCTCTTAATGCTGGTAGAAAATACCCAAGAGAAGTGCATTTTATACAGCAGAAAACCCAAGGACAATGAACCACTTCATACAGCACAGAAGTAATGAAGACTGGGAACAGACTAAATCCCACGCCCTATTCTCAGAGCCAATACAACAGGTTTGATTCAATACCTACCTAAAATAGTAACTGTGGGCTGAAGGAAGCAGGTAGAAGTATGGTGGCAATTATCTTAATGCTCACCACTGAGAACATGCTATCACTAAACAGCCCACTGACCCACTTCCAGGGAGCACACTAGCACTTCCTGGGCTTGGGCTGGGCATCCTGGCCAAAATGACTGCTCCAGCCCAGAGTGTGCACAGTTCTCTGAGTCAACAGTGGAAGTGGACTTTGCATAGGATGCTACAGTTCCTTAAACAACCAGAGCTTCAGACTACAAAATTCAAACTGCCAGGTAGCCATTACCTTTTCAGGTGAGATTATTAGTGTTTTATAAAAATACTCAAATACTCCAGTCACCTTATGGATCACCCACTCTCCTCTCACCAAGTTTCTCTGAGATAACAGATATGTTCTACTAACAAGTACCCTCTCTTCAGAGAACTGAGAATTTGTATGACTTTACAGTTTACTGTACAAGACTGTTAACACTGGTACTTTTCCTTCATTTCCATTTCTCATTGAAGTTTTCTGCTTGCAGCTTTACAGTTTGTATGCAAGATCTGATTCCTTCTCCTCCATCTCACCTCAGCCTTACTCTTGTGGGCTGAAATCCTTTAATTTATCATATTTGCTGAAGACATTCATTTAGTAAAACCAAGGAAAAAAGTATTTTACTATATATTTTTTGTGTATTTGTTGTTTTATTAATGGTGAAAAGTCTGGAGCATCAAGTAAATACCCTGAGGAAAATATACAAAAACATATTTCAATCAAAATAACTTGCCTCCAGAACAAACTCACCTAGTTTCTCCTTGAAACTGAATTTTCAGTTAGTTCTGTTTGAACAGAAGCAAACCTGGAATTTGTTAGATAAAGGAAAAGTGGGTCAATCTAAATCTCAAGTCTTCATGAAGCAGAGGATGGTTTAATGCTGCATGTCAGGATCACAACCAGCTTCAAGTTTGTCAACTGCAGTTTCTCTGACAAGGGCTGGTAACAAGTCAACTTTTATTCTTTTATGCCAAGGCTCAGAAGAAAATCCTTGAAGGAACATTTAACTGACCTCACAGTGCTAACTCAGTCCACTCTAAAGTGATAAATGACCAGCTCTACGGGGCTCCACTTAGAAGAACTTTAAATAGCACAGCTGACCACTAACACTAAAAGGTTCTTCAGTTCTGACCCACACTTTTCCTATACAGATGCAGGGAAAAGGAGGGGGAAGGATTTTATCCTGAGGGCAGGAGAGGCACGCTGATTGAAATCTTAAATGATATTTCCACTTAAGACATTAGAGAATATATTTTTTAATGTTACTGAGAGCAATAAATAAACTTACTGCATGTTTAACCTTGACTACTGAAGTTTTTCTCAAACCACTTGAGACACCAATATGGTAATACACGGGCTATAAATTTTTTTCCTGGTCAAACTGCTCAAAGGTTTCCAATTTAATTAAAATTGTTGTTGATTTATTATCAGTTCCAATTGACTCCACTCTATATGCTGGCATCATTGATTTTTTTTAAGGAGTTTGATAGGGTTTGTTTTGTGTTGGGGTTTTGTTGGCGTTTTTTGGTGTGGACTTTTTAAACAACAATTTATTCATAGTGTTATAGATGTGTAACTAAGCCATCACTTTTGCTTGTAACATTGAAAGGACATGCTTCACTTATTTGAGTAAAATTATTCTTTCCTGCTGATACCAGAGTGCACTAAATTATAGGTATTTTCAAATGGTCAATAAGTATCTTTAGGAATATCTAATTTACAAATTATAGAAATATGTCATGCCAGCTGTAATTTTACAGAAACTCTGAATTTCTTTTAGGAAGTGCTGAAAATAAAGGACAGGTTATCCCTAAGACAATCATTTCATAAGATTGACGTATTTATTAATGCTCTTCCAAGGTAATCTCTTATCATTCCTACTCCCACACCAACCATATACAGCTATCCACCTCTGCATACAGAAACTTGGGCTACGACTACATAAAATACAGATGTAGAAAAGGTATCTATTAAGGAAAGCTGTTGATACTCAACGCACTTATTTCACAGGCACACACTATGTGAACCTTCAGAAGACACTGGAACATTTTTTCCCTGAATGAATAAAATGCAGCATCCACCCATTCACTTAAAAAAACCCAACAAACATGCAAACAAAAAACCCCGACAATGAAAAAGGGCTTTCACTTAAAAGCCCCAACACACTCCTACACACAAGAGAAAAATAACCCAGAAGTTACGGTGATGTTACTCTACCCAATGCTCTGCTGGACTCGAAAGTGTCAAAGTGAATAATTGATCGACTGTGACACCGCAATAGCTGGGACTACACAGCAAAAGAGAGGGAAAGATCCCTAAGGACCAAAGTGCACATCTCTGTAGTGGGAGCAGCTGTAATAAATCTAAGCTGACAAGTATTCAGAGACTGAAGCAATGTTCCATCAAATATTTTTAAAGTCAGTTCCACACAAGTCAACCCAGATTCGCCTGGAGATTTATCAGACATTTAGCTGGTGCACGTGATCACTTGTTAAAGTGAAGAAGAAAGAAAAAGAAGTGGACAAATGAGAGATACTGGACCAAGGCACAATGAGATTTTAATGCCCAAGGATGAACTTTCACATTTCATTAAAGTTTAGAAAAACCTAAAAAACTGCTCCCATGTCTTGTATTTTTTAAATATCTTTTGCTTTCCCCTAAAGGTTTTCATAACTATTTTCTTTAACTATTTTCTTTATTTTCCACAAATTAGAAATGTGTTCCAATCAAGGTTCTTGATTTTTTTCTTTTTTTTTTTAAGTTGCACATGTAAGTTGTTCTTTATGTCCTAACATAGTTGCACATTTCACATTTCTGAGGTTTTACAGAGAAGTTTGTAAAATGCTGAGAAACCCGGGAAAAAATCAAACAGAAGTAAGACATTTGATTACTATGGACTTGAGGAAACAGTACAAAAAAGTAAGTTATCATTCATTCAAGAAAAACCAGTTTACTAATACTCTTCACAGTATCAGCTTAAGCAAAAGAGGAAGAACAGTCATGGAGTCCCTGTTCAATAACCACCATCCTCAACAGCAGACTAAGACTCTTAAATACTGGGAATTCTTCAAAACACCTATCAAAAGGGACAATTTGACAAATCCTGATGTCAGAAAAAACCTCCAACATTTGGCAACAAAAATAGATATATCAAGTATCCAGCGGTGCCAGGTTGACTCTATCCTTCTTCTATCTGTATCTCCAAGAGAAATGAGAACAGCCCTCAAAAGCTGAAACTCAACACAGTTCAGACATAGACACCATTAACCAAATTCTGCTAAGAATACGCCTTCCCCAAAATACAGAAATATAGAAAATGATAAAGCAGGGAGTGGAAGAAGGAGATGGTGCAGGGAATATAGTGATACACAAAGGAAGGGGAGAAAAAATCAGCTAAAGGTCATGAAATAAGGTGAGAAGGCAGAATTCTGTACCATTTGACAAAGACTGTTCAGGGACCAAGGAGATGAGAATCTCATTCTCCAGTGTGAGCCCTGGCTCCATCCTCCTTCTGTGTGTTGGTCTGGTAACATCGCACAGTGCTAACATGACCCTATTCATAGTGTTAATGGTAATTTTTTGGGGTTTGGTTTCATACAAGTGAAATGTAAAGATACTGTGGAAAAGTCCTCGGCGGTATTCCGGACTGGAACAGACTGCTCCCCAGAGGTTCATGTGTGCAAAATTCAGTGGATCTGAGTCAACTGGCTTAGGGATCCAGGAGTCTGAAGATATTTCTACAAAAAGTCTCTGAATCTCACTTCCAGCAGGAAATTCTTTAACTGTTTGATTTATTTACATCCACATTTTCACATCTAAGTTTGATGACAGCCATCTACTGACAATGAGGTTTATGGAGTGAACATAGATGGATAAACTGTCACACAAACTGACATCCACAGTTTTATTCATCGGATGATGGAAGCTGGCACCAGCTCATCTGTGTGAATGAGAGAAGACAGCAGAGGGTGGAGATGTATCGTGAGGGGCTGTTAAAGTCCCTGAACACAAACACGAGGAGTTCATAATTGATGAGGTAAAGATGTAAGAGCAGATGGATTTCTATCACACGGTCTTTTTTCATCCTCATTTATGTTCTCTTCTGTCAAAGTATGAGGGAGTTGCTGGTTTCAGTGATGCAGTGCTACCCTACCTAATACCCATCGTGGCCAAAACGCACCACTGCATCTGGAACCCTTCTACTGCAACCCTATTCCCCAAGAAAGGACATGCAATTCTAACTCTGCTAAACCAAGACTGCTGCAGTTCACAAAGAAACAAGGACTACAGCAAGATGACTACTTCTGAGTATCAATCTTTTTTTTTCTTCTTTTGAAGCTTTTGATTAACTTTAAAATTACTGAAGTGAATAGTTTCAGAGTTTTAAAATTCACAGGTAAGCGTTTTTATAGACCAACATGTATCAACTGCAACTGATCACACCTAATTATTGTAGAACAGTTTGAATTGTGAGGGACCTTAAAGATTATCTCATTCTAAGCCCCTTGCCATGGCCAGGGACACCCTCCATTAGACCAGATTGCTCAGGGACTCATTAAACCTCATCTTGAACACTTGAAGGAATGGGGCATCCACAATTTCTCTTGGCAGCATGCTCCAGTGCCTCATCACCTACACAGTAAAGAATTTTTCTAGTTTCTTTCTAATATCCAATGTAATCCTATACTCTTTCAGTTTAAAGCCATTATCCCTCGTCCTATTTTTCACTATATCATTACTAATTTGGTATCTTTGATACTGAAACCCTCCAGAGTTACTGTATTATATACTAGTCTCTGTAGATACTGACAGGCAAAGAAAAATTTTTTCATCAAAATACAGAATTACATTCATTTTAATTCAAGCTATGGAGGGATCAGGGACAGATCAAGAAAAAACAAAGACATTTATTTCTGCTTTATAGGAGCGAAGTAATGAGAGTGGTGCTGACACCATGCAGCAGCAGCATGGTATCTGAAGAGGATTCCCAATGGCTTGAACTGCAAAAATACCAATGAAACCACTCACTGTCTCTCAGCTCTCTAAAAGCCATTATTTAAGTTAGTAATTTACAACCTCTCTATAATAAAGAGTAGACAGTAACTTTATAAGCTAATTAATCCCCATACTAAGGAAGGCAGCCAAGGAAAAATACAATGTGTGACCCTAAAAGAAGTCTCTTGCCACTCTCAACTGGAAAAGCTAAAACAACTAAAATTACACAAGTTGTCTGATCTCAACACATGAAGTCAAAAGAAATAATTCAATCCCCCTGTTCTTTTGACTGAGTTGGGGTGCTTGATTTTATGTTAACTGAAGAACTTACTTTCCATGCTCTGCTCTAACTACAAATAGAAGACAATGCTTCAAAAGAAGCAAAGAGCAGACAATGGAATTGATTTAAAAATTAGTTTTAGCTCTTTGTCATACTTGAAAAAACTATGACAACTCATGGCTGCTGTCATTCACAGAAACACTATTAAAATCACAAAAAAGATTGGCCAAAATTAATTTTAAAAAAAGAAATATATACAGATAATTATTCTCTTTTTCTGTAGTGATTTTTACAATGGCTGAGAGGCAACATGGACATTGCCTACTCCAGCTATTGCAAAGCAGAGAAGAAGCTGTAATAAATTTTGCACTTGTTCTAGAGAGGTTGGTGGATTGAGTCCTTATCTTAAACACCAAACGTGATTAATTTGATTCAATGGGACTACTCACATTAGCAAAAACATTTGTATATATGCCTGTTTGCAAAGTAAGACCTAAAGCAATTTTGTTCTCCTTGACATTCTTTCATGCAGAGGCCTTTTATTTTCCATATAAGACACTAATATTTTATACATGGCAGCTTGGAGAGCGTCACTTTCATCAACTTCAGCACCCTTCTTAAATCCTGAAAAGCACTGAAGCTCGTGTTGGAATATGCAAGTCTGTACTCTGCTCTTGAAATACAAGAGGAAGTGTTTGTTTGAAAACACAACCGAGACAAGTGAAATAAAGTATAAAACTTGGTGAAGAAATAGAAACACGAAAGATTCATGCATCTTTCATGGTTTTATATCACAAGACAATGCTTGCAAAATACATGTACATTGTGTGAGCTGGACTCAGATAATCTAGGATTAAAATCTGAATAAAAAGAAGTAAAATATTTATCTGAATAAGCAAACATTAATAGGAAGTAATTTCCTTCATTTTCACTTCTCTGAATAATTGTACCTGTGGGCTGTTATGAATAATTTATGAGATGGCATGTGGTTTACATGTAGCCCTGAAAGTCTATGCATTTATAATATGATCATTCCAAATAATTCTGGGGCAAACCATGCCTGGTAAGTGACTTCTGCACAAACAGTCTTTCAGCCTTAGGATACTTTAAGCTTCTCTTAACGGAGCAACGCACTCCACAAAAAAAAGAAAGGAAAAGTATTTTTAGTTTATTTAAATCTCTCTCCCGCAAGTGGCATTCAATAATTCATTAAAATCTTGTAACTCCAAACTTCCTTTAAGCTTTGCGAAATATTGACTAACTACTTTATATATTGATCTTTACAGTGATTAAATTTTTAAGGCACTTGAGACTAAATTCTGGTAAGGGCAATATCCTCTTTTTCCCAGCAGCATACAAATTACGTTGTGCGGCCCAAACCAACCCAAACCATTCTTAGCACCCCACTCTACTTTTAGAAGTACAACATTGTTTCAAGAACAAAAACCCGACTCATAATTCCAGCGTAATATTTTCTGACACAGTGGAATATATGGGGACCATTTAAAACAATTATATACCATTCTATTGAAGATGCTGTTGGCCAAGAAATAGTTCATTGTACACATACTAAAAAAAACCCCCAAGAATATGCAAAACCCCCTTTTTTTTTTTTTTGGCCACAGTGAATTTTAGTCTTGACCAAAGATGAAAAAGGCACTTGCAAGAATACAATAGGACTACACATTCTTTCCTCTCAAGATCATTGTGCAGATTTGTAAACACACAGTACTTTGTCTTCCAGCATAAGTAAACTATATTTAATGATTAGAGGACTACTGTATGAAGAGATAAACTAGA
Source organism: Aleadryas rufinucha (assembly GCA_013397815.1). Taxonomy (NCBI): domain Eukaryota; kingdom Metazoa; phylum Chordata; class Aves; order Passeriformes; genus Aleadryas; species Aleadryas rufinucha. The sequence continues at coordinate 112,781 of VZTH01000252.1, forward strand.
ACAAAAGACATTCTGCAAAACACAATTCAGTCTTTATGCGTAAATTAGCCACTCACAATACTGGCGCCTTGTAACCAATTCTGGCCTTTAAAGTAAAATTTTTATAGCTTTCTTTGTTTCTAGCACATTTACTGTTTTTTATAGCACATTCTACTCTTTCCTTTTCAAGATGCAGTGGAAATAATAACTCAGCAAGAGAAACTGAGTATTTCAAAGCCTGTACGTTTATCTATGAATTCTTCTCTGCTTAAACTGTGTATCTCCAAAATATGTCTGTTGTGTTCCTGTGCCCTTTAAATTCACAGACTGGAGTTTGTTGTTTTATCCATATTTCACTTGTACGTCTGAACCTATCTTCAAAGTACACTACACTGTTCCTTAGAAATTTAAAAAAAAGAAAAAAAGAAAAAAAAAAAAGAAACGTGTTCCTGACAACCATCCAAAGCATTGACATAGCTCCATCTTCCACCCACTACATTTTGCTAATTATATCTCAACAGCTCAGCTCTCTCAAGACAGAGAAGGAAGCAGATGACACTGCCAGTATGCCAGGCAAAAGAGTTAGGGGAAAGAGAACATAAGCAACCAAGGGAACCCCATGAGGGAGGAGAATCAAGAGCTGCTAAATTTTGTACTAACTACCAAAACCTAGTTCAATTGTGTGTACAGATGACATGTGCTTCAAACCTGCTCTGAAGCCACTGTATGCCAAGTATGTGTATTCCTTCTGTGAAGAAAAAGGGTGGTTTGGACACAAATTTGGCATCAAAGACATGAGAAGAAAAAAATGCCTGGTCAAAATAACACAGAGAAAAAGACTCAAAATTCTCCTCTTAAAATAACTTCTCTTGTACTTAATATCCTCCATCTCCTGCTACTGCATACTTTTGCTTCTCTCCAACAAAAACATGACCTTTTGAGCTTGGACTACTGTATCTCTCATACCTTCTCTTTTCAAGATCTTCCAGTAAAACTACACATTTTGCCTACCTTCATCCAGAGCCCCTTTCATCCTAGTAGCACTTTAAATTACTGAGCACATACCAAAAATAGTGATTTTTATAAACAGAGTTGGTACTACATCAATAACAAAACTTAGTAACCCTTAGCCCTGCCTGGGAAGGGCATTGAGCAATATCTACCCTACTTGGAAGCTGTTGATATATTTCAGAAGTACATCAACTTCCTTTTTGAAAAAGTAAAGGTCACTGGCCAGAGAACACGATTCCAGATGTCCTTTCTTGACTTTATTGTTTTCCATTTTGCTGCAAGAGTGATTACATATAAAATTTTCCTTCCATAACATATGTTACATTATATCCAGGCATATGCTTAAGTTGCTTATAATGCTGAAGTACACTATCTACTGTCATAATCAAAGCTCTAGTATCTCCTTCATTGTAATAGAGACAAACATTCAAGATTCTTAATATAGAGACCCATTCAAGGAAGTCAAGGGAGAAACAAGCACAGCTACACAGCACCTGCTTGCGATATAAACGAGGAAAAAAAAGTTAATTTTGAATGGGGGGGAAAGCAGCAAAACCTAACATTCTGCTTTAATTCTGAACCAGCTATGCAGGCAATCAGATTAACCCACCCTTCCCTGTTAGCTATTGCCAATGGCACACCACAAGAAAACTTCATCACTATTAGTTATACACTTATAATAGCCAGAACAAACTTCTGTGGGCCAGATATCCCTGCATATTACTTTGAATGCATGAGAAGGAGAGAGAGAGGGAGATGCTGTTCCATGTCATGATTCTCATGACAGTATACCTTAGCTGATTTCATACCCTTCTAGCAGAAAGGGAATGTCAAGAGGAGAAATGGTAAGACCAAAAAACATGTTCAACCATATCCTAGCAAATGCCAGTACAAAAAGAGCACTAAATGCAAAGATTTGGCTTAACCTTAAGTAAATGCCTGTTGTGCTATGTAGTTTTAAAAAAAAAAAAGTGCAATACAGCATCTTCCTCCATTCCTTGCATTTGCAGTTGTAATGAGAAAAGTAATGTTTGATGTTAAGCATTTTCTATTTTATAGGACACAGATGGCCCCAAAGAGTGTGGAATTTCTTACAGAAATACTAATTTTTCATTCTTACTGAATAAGTGGACATTCAAGAAATCCGTTAATCTTAAAACCTACATGGCTATTTCACATGAAAAACTCCAGCAAACTGGATCATCATTTCATATGATGTTTTTCCCCTGGAAAAAAGTATTGGCCAGTCTTCAACTACTTATGCTAGAAGCAGAGGGATATCAGAAAGCATAGAAGTCCACTGAATCCTGAAGATCCAGTTAAGTGCCAGTCACTGGTCAAGGTCTTTCTCAGGAAAGACAAGTCAGCTCCTGAAATGAGACACAAACTGGCAGCAAATGCCAACAAGTTATTGGATTTGAAGCATGGTAACACCGAACAAAAATAAGATGAAGGCTGCTTTAATACTTGAACTTAACCTTTGTCTTCCAAACAGGAAACTACTTAAGAAGGCAGTTACAGACTAAATCAATTTAGCAAACTTTTCATAACTGAAGACTTCACAGAAATTTTATTTGCATAGGGTACTGAGATTCATGTGCCTACAGAAAAATACTATACTTGAAACTTTCTTGGGAGTATAAACCAACACCAATTTTTGCTACCTCCTTAAGAACTCAGAATTATGATTTTGACAGAGACTGGTTTTGCTTTCTTGTTCAGGTATTATTCATTAAAGAGGGTAATTCTGTAAATCTCTGTACTCTCGAAGTTAAACATAAATGCACAAGTGCAAGAAAATCATGCTTGTCTGATTGAAGTATCTATGATTAAGCAAATATAATATCCTGCCCTCGTTTCCACATTTAAGGATAAACATGCCTCAAAGCAGAGGAAAAACAGCTAGTAGACAAGAAAACATTTTTAATTCATGTTTGTAAGGAAGTAAAGAAGAAATGCTTAAGGGGGGACATATTTTAAACCAAAAGACAGTCAACACAAAAAAGGTTTGATACATTTATTGCATGAAGTATTTTACTACATAAATACTAAGAACTAAAGCAAATAATTTACCAAAAGAAATCCAGATTTTCCACCTGGGAACCTGGTGCTGTATCATCACATATGAAGTCTAAATCCTATCATGTACTCCTCCTCAGAGTACAAATGTCTGGAATAACACAATCTGAAATAAGTAATTATTTTAATGCAGTAAGAAATATTATCTGCAAAACTCTTGCAAGGCACCCTGTATTTTAAATGGTCTATTAAAAAGCAAAGCTGGCTTATCTAGAGATCAGTCTTTCAAATTAATACCTTTAATGTTCTAAATAATGTATTGTAGCTAAGTAGCAGAGAAATTGGAAAATTTATGAGTAATATTATAGATGATTATAAAAAATTAACCTTTCCTTTTTTTTCTTGAAAGAATCTGGCATACTATTCTTTTTTAACTCTCAGCAAAGCATCTGCAAATGCTCATGATATTCCTTTTTACACTTTGCAATTAACAGCTTTTCTGCATTAATATTAAACATGCACTAGCATTATCCTTTTGGGAACATGTATGATTTTACATGTAGTCTTTATCCATAAAATAAAGTTGGAGAACCAAATGTGTCACAGCAGTCAGCAGAGCTTCATAACTCAGTGTAATGAGTTTCTCAGTGTAATAACAGACTTTATGAGAATTTTCATGTTTTCCAGAACGGTGGATTAGAGATAAATGAAAAATGCACAAGCCTGCAACATCTATACAAAGCCCAAACCTTTCTTGGTCTTGTCTTCACAATTTATCCCATGGCAGCTCAACATGCAAGAGGATTAAACAGCATAAATTTACAGACATCTGAGAATGAAGACCTAGCCAGACTGACACATTTTGGCATGAAACTTTCCCACCAAAAAAAGTTTTAACCTTATGTTGTATACAAAGGAAGAACTGTATCTTGCATGAAGAAAAAAAATAAAGAAAAAGACAAAACAAAACAAACAAAAAACAAACAAACAAAAAAATCACCAAAAACCTCCAAAAACCCAAACCCAAGGAGCTAAGTTTTTATCACATTATTCCTTAAGACATGCTCCTGTTAGAGTAAGGAGGGCTACAATGATAGAAGGCAAGCATACACACATCTTTGTTCTGTAAAGCCAATACAGCTCTTCCTGATCCTTGAGTAAATGAGCCTGCATTGCCAATATCTTCAGCAATCACAGTCCATAGCGGATGTTGCTTCTTTTGCCTCCCATTATTTTCAACCATACAAAACAGTACAAAAGCTCGAACATTCACTTTAAGACTGAGCAGGCTGCAGTTTGTCTGGTCTTCAGCTTGCAGGTGGACCCCCTCAGCCTAAATAAACCTCTAAAACCTGATTTAAATTTCTCTGAACTGCATCAAAAAAGTGCATTACCACAGCTCCATAAACTGTTCTACATCACACACTGAAGCATCTGCAGGAAAAGAAGCAGAACATCGGAAGTCTCATTTTCTTTTAATTCACCCCTATCACTGCCATTTGTACTTTCAGTGGGTTTGAGTAGATAAACATTTATTTCCTGTTCCAAGGGACTACTTTCTTTCCCTTTTCCAATTATGACTTCATTGATATGTCCACATTCAAAGCATGCGATAGAATATATGACTGTAGATTTCAAATGGGTTTGGTTATTTTTGATAGTGGTACTGTGATCATAGTAAATTCAGAAAATAATTATAGAGCAACAGTTTAAATACCTCCACATGCTTGGGTATTGATGCTTCATTAAAAAAAAAGGAAAAAACTCCAACCACCCAAACAAAAACAAAACAAAACAAACAAAACCAACCAAACCCCTAACACTTTATCCTGAATGATAGCTGCATAAGGTCAATGTCAATTAAATCTTAAGCATTCCTTTCATGGTTCAGCTGTTGAGCCTTCCTATATAATTTTGCTAGAACATAACTGCATATAAAATGAGTAGAGGAGCTTGTATTTGTATTCTGTCATTCTCTATTAGTGTTGTGTACAGAAAACAAGACCCAAACAGTTAGTGATGAGTGAGGTGAAGAAGGGAAATGAAAATGTCAAATGCAGGAAGAAACTGTTAAATGGCACCAAGTGCCTGGGTGAGGTGTTTGTCTACCCATGTGCTGCTTGTCTTTCTCAATCTATCATCAGAAAGGACAAGGAACCTCAGGAGGGATGAATGTCCTACGTCAGAAGGATGGAGTGGGCTACATCCCTGACTGCCTCAGGCAATAGCATGCTTGCCCTAAACTGTCAGTTTATGGTCTTCAGTGCAATCTGCCTTCTGTCAATGCAAAATTCAGAAACTGAAATCCAACATGACTTGTAGCCTTCAAAAATAAAGACTATACCTTCTCTCCCCCGCCACCCCCCCCTCCAAAAAAAGACAGAACAATGATTAGAGGCATTTTCAGGGGGAATCACAGCATGGGAAGGGATACATATTCAAGTACACCAACTTGTCCGGTTTTTCATGCAGATTGCTGCTGAGAAATAAGTGACTGACTGGAAACAGCTGGCCCAAATGACCACCTGACCATGAAAGAGAAATATAGGCTAAAGTTTGAAAGGAAGTCCTAATGGAAATATAAGAAAAAGAAGCAGAACTGCCATTACTGTCATTAAGAAAGGAATAACAGAAGTTGATCAAAATAGTTGAAAATGAGAAAAGACACAGAAGCATGCTTAAGTTTCGACATGTCATTTCATTTCTCCTGCTTCATAATAAGCAATGAGATGGCAAACAGGAGACAAGCTAACAGGTAGCATAATCATTCTCGATGAGCAACAATTCCGACTGAAAGATCACAAGCCACGTACTTCTAAAAACATCATGACCACACAATGATAAGCAGGTTATCCTAGTTCTGGTTTGCCTTTTTCTTTTTCCTTTTTTATTTTTATTTTTACATGTGATGCTGAGTGTCTGAGCATATTACAAACAGAAGAGGTCTGTGAGTGTTAAATTCAGAATGGCTGTTTCTCTTTTACATCACAAAAGCATACTAAGAGGATTATATCCTACTTCATCAAACAATAGTGATTTAGAGTTTATTTTAAATCTTTCTTATAAGTGGAGATTTGAAAGAGCTGTTTTTACATTTTCTAAGAATAATTTACAAATGAAGGCACATTATTAATATTAAATATTCCAGAATGTTTACAATAGTAACATCTCTCGGTCCTACACAGACACAAAGCCAAAGCCCAGATCTGACAGTATTTTATTAAGAGACCCTAAAATTCACAACCGTTTACTGTAGTCTAAACCACACTGGGGTCTTGCACTGGAAGTTTTTATTATAGAGAGTCCTCATTACGTGCATGGTTAATTAATTAAACCAACTACATTTTGTTTAAGATCTCCAGTAAAGACTTTCACTCACAGCCAGTTTACAACTTGAAAAATAATGTTATATAACTTGTACAGTCATAAAAAATCAACAACACAAAAATTTGTAAATTTTACATTCACAAGCATCCCAGATCTACTACAGTTTTATGGAAACTCACATCCAGGCGACCATCCAATTAAATGTCAGCACAGTAAGATCACAGTTTAAAGCACCTGAGACCTGAACTTTACGTCCACATGCCAAGGATGAATGTTGCAATCTTTTGGGTTTTGCATGCAACATATTTAGAACTAGATATTGTGCTACAACAGAGCCTGCTGACACTCCAGCAGAACTAGTGTCCTCTTCTCATAACAAATCACCAGAGCCCAGGCAAGCATATGCTGGTAATTTACGAACAGACAGTGTAGGTGAGAGGGATGCTGAAAACACACCAGCTCTGGCGAGTCATGCCCAGTTTGCCAGATGCTTTAAGCAGGAATCAAGACAACCTGTAGCCAGCACAGTCTTTACTGTCTTTAGGGCAACTGCATCAGAATCAACAAGATTTTTTTGAATAGCCTCCAGAAACTTAAGTAGTTGTTGGCATAGGTTACACCTTGGCAAAGGGGCAGGCTTTAAAGCTGTTACAGACCTCAGAAGCTGACTGTATAATTCTGACAGGGTTCTGTGCCAAGCCAGGCCATGTTTTCACCTTCTGCCCTACATGATGAGCACAGCTTCCAACCTAATATCCATATATAAACAGGAAATAAAACAGTTGGTGGAAGACTGTCACACAGCATGAATATCTGTTCTGGGTTCCTCTAATGGTGTTGTTTAGTACAAGTATAAAAAAACCCATAAAGCTTAGTTTGTCAACCGATGTATCACCCCAAGAATTTTCAACCTCTTCACAGGTATTAAGAGATGTAGAAACTGCTTAAATGGAAAGTAATTCAAAGAAAGGACTGTTTACACACCGCTTTTGATTTTTGCACTGTTTTTCCTATTATTTGATCCCATCAGGAGACAGCAGAGGAAGATGCAGACTGCAAATTTTATCTGGCTTTTTTTATTTGGTTGTTTTTTTTGTTTTTAAATATAAATTGTCCCAGTGTCTTGAATTGTAGTCATTCCACTTACAGACACAGTGCTTGTAAGACAAATACAGTGTATCTCTATCTCTATTTATCTTCATGGAAACCATTCAACAGTTTGGTGTGATACCAAGTAAAACCATCATAGATCACAGAATATTCTGAGTTGGAAGGCGCTCAGAGTCATCAAGTCAAACTCTTAAATGAATGGCCAATACAGGGATTGAACACTTTCTCCCCCTTCCAGCCCATACCGCCTCCCCCTTACTCAAAGAAAGAAAAAAAAAAGATTAAAAATTAAATTTAATTATCCACCTTCTAAACTCCCCAGTCTCTGATGCTTCACAGGCTGGGATGTTTGGCCTTCCAGCAGCACCTACTTCTCACTGCCTCCTTCTGTCTCCTCCCAGGACTCTGCTTTTGCACGAGCAGACACGGCAAAATATGGTGTGTAAGGGTCACTGATAACATTTAGGGGAAGAGGGCATGGGAAGAGACTTCTAAAGACAAAATAATTTTTAAGGAATCCCCCAACAGCATCTCAATATTTACTTTAACAAAACAAGAGTAAATGTAGTAACACAGTGAAGTTTGCCATTCTATCTCCACCAGCACGATATTCTCTGTGGGAAAGAAGGGAAAGAAGGGAAAGAGAAAACACAGGGACCATAAAGTGAGAAAAAGAACTAAGCAGCCTCAGTGACTTATGAGACAAGATTTCTCTTCTGGCAGGACTAATCTCCAGTTACTCTACTAGGATGGAGCTTCTTTATGGAACACTTCATCTACAGCAGGGGATTATTGATTCACCATCCATCAGAGAAAAATTTCATTTTTTAAATTTTTTTTAAGCCAAATAGCTTTGAAAATAGAGTTCTGCTGGACACATGCAATAAGATTGTTTCTTATTTAGTGGCTTATTCCCAGGTGCAGAAATAACATCCCAAATTTAAAAGTAATTCACCTTCACCCTCATCCCACCATAACTATATATCTGTCTTAACAGTATGATCATCATTGACCACAGGTCAGATTGCCTCAGGTCAGGTGAATTTGCAATGATCTTGATATAAAAATAATTTAATTTGAAGGGAAGAGAAAGCCCCATAAGATACAAGTAAAAGACAACCTGCTCAGTCTTTCCTTCTAACTGCAACGATCATATAAAGAGCAACTCACTCTCAAAACAGCCCTGGTTTTCTAAAAGAAAAAGAGACTCTCACCCCTGGCCCCAGAATGCCAATCAACAAAGCCAAGAAAGGCTTTCAAATAGCCAAATGAGGAAATGCAGCTTTTTTATTTATTCTAATGAAAAACAATCCTCATAGTTTTTCCAGTATATGCCGATTCTGATCATAAAGATATTCTGCTGGGATGTTTACCTAATTCTTTTTAAAAATAAACAATTATTGACCAACTGTTCTGCAAACCTGGATTGTCCCTCCAAAGCTTCAGCTAAGGGTTCCTATTAGGAAAACTACAGCCAGCCAGTGCATAAGGGCACACATTACTGAAAACACACACAAAACTGAAAATGCACCCATACCAATTTTAAATTTGAATTCACCATGGTGTTGCTTTTATCCCAGCAGCTCTGATAAGTTGCTCAAGGTTCTAGTTAATAAAAGGCCATCCTGTAGCTTTTTTTTTTCATGTTTTTTAATGTCAGAGAAATCCCCAGGGCTCTTGCGAGTTGCTCCGCAAATGCCATAACACAGAATGGAAGAGAACAGCTTTTGGGTTGGGGTAGGCATCTGTGAGAAACCAAACCCTCTTGGTCCCCAAGGTGACAGTGAAGATGAATTCACTGTACAGACTCACGCAGACAGACAAAGCTACTGAGGGCTATGACAGTCTGCTCTCAGTGCCCTCATGCAAAATTTGCAGAATGAAGACTGCTTTTCCTTCTACCTGCTCGTAGCATACATTCATCATCCAAGCCAAGAGAGATGGGAGAGCTGGAGAGGACAAGGACTGAAAAAACATAATTCAACCAGAATCATTCAAAAAGAGTAACTTGGAAGACAAGCAGTTCAGCACAATAAACTAATCACTTCCAGACTGAAAAGTCTCACGGAATAAAACAACTAAAGTGCTATATAGAAACACTGCACATCAGGAAGACAGTAATTACCCTCTGAAGAAATTACAGAAGGAAACTGCAACAAGAAAAAATGAATTAGAAGGTAAAGTCAGCAAGTTTAAAGATTAAAATCACTATGTTTTGCAGAAGGAAGAAAACCAAAATACTGTAATTTCATCTTTATATATAATAACAATAACACAGGGTGGTTATTCAAAAATATGGAATCCATTAAACTGGACATCATAGCTGGCACATGTCTAATCCACTCCAGTTTACACTGACTATTTCTTCCTATGTCCTTCTGCTCAGGGGAAGAAAAAAAATCCACATACAACAAAAAGAAAGTGTTAAGGTACAAAACATTTCAGACCAAAGTTAGAAAGACAACACGAGAACTACATCCAAGTCTGCTTTGTGCTTCACATGGTCATGGCAAAATAACAGTACTCATTTTTCCTTGTATTGCAAACACCGAAATAACCATCCATGTCTGTCTCTCCTCCACATTAGACAGCTGATGCTGAAGCTCACAATAAGAAATCACTTTAAACTCTGTGCAGAACTCCACAGCCCATACACCAGAAAATGCAGCTACACTGGCTACCTATGGCACCAACACAAAGTAGTCTGACCTTATTTATCTGAAAGCTCCCCTTTCTTCAAAAAAGACATAAGTCACACTACTGCAGGTGCAATACATGTGATGCTACAGCCAGAGCTCCAGGTACATAACAGATGAACAATTAACATGGTATTTCTAATTTTCCAGGCATATTGCAAAGTTGCCATTAGCCCAAAGCACAGAAGAACAAAAGATTTTCACAATGGAATTATTTTTTGGGCATTTCTTACCACTGGCAAGAAGTTCACCTAAATGGTCAATTTTTATACCATGAGTATATAACTAAAAATTAATAAATATATCTCTGCTAAATGGAGCTCTCTCATCTCAGATGGCCAACTACCTTTACTCATTTACCTTGAGGTGTTTTGGGTGTTTTTTATGTTGTTCAAGTTTTTAATGACCATGTTTATTCCAATAGGGTTCTGATTTGAAATATCTTTAGGTCTACCTATAAAAAGTAACATGTCTGTCAATAACAATTTCTGCAGAAATAGTGCCATTATACCCAGTCTAACTATTCAGAAGTGCAGAGGACCACCACGTGATGTCATTGACCTCAAGAGACAATGCAGTCTAATAGTAAAATGTTCCAGCAGTTGCTGCTAATTTCCAGTTAAGGGTACATAACAACAACTGAAAGAAACACAAACAAAATTCCACTTGGCTTTGGCTTTGCAGGCTAGTTTTGCCTTCACATCAGGTGATACATTTCAAGATAAGAAAGGAAAGCCAGTATGTTTGCTTCTCTCCCACCCACATCTATACTGCATCCAAGCAGGGATCTGTTTGGCCCTAGCAAGGACCAGGATAGGACTGCCTTCAATTAAATCCCCACAACCCTTCCAGTATTGGAAGATAAGGCAAGAGTACATTTTGGCAAGTGGATTTACATATATAGGTCATGACTGACTGGAGGCTACGTTGTTTTGGCAGCAGAATAAAGAGGAAGCCCTCAGCTCCTCATTTTCTGTGAGGTTTGAATGCCAATCAACTGACCTAAAAAGCAAAATATACTGAAGAGGCCAGTGAATCTGGAAGCAAAACCAGTGGCCAACCTGCAACAAGAAGTAGCCAGATATACCCTGAGCATTAACGGCAGGCAGAAGCTAGCTGATGACAGCAGACAACCTCTCCCAGCTCTGTGCAGCATGGTATTTCTTGATAATAGAACTAATATTGTCAATACAGGGAAACTGGAACTCACTCATGCTTGATTGTGATTATACTGTAGACAAGTTACTATCTGCCATTCAGTCCTGTATGATGTCTCTACCCTTTCCCTCCACAAGGGAGCCAAACAGGATTGTAAAGTTTGTCATTTCAGCCACTACTGCACTTCGAGTGTTCTTCTGAAAGTACTATTCAATCAAAAGGAGAAAGTACCTATAAATCCTCTTTTATCTCTATAATATTAGAGCACAATAATCTGCAAGTTCAATATACTGTGTAAGTTACAAATTAAATCAACTGCTAGCTTTTTGAAGAGTTCTCATTTTTAAAGGCTTGTGCTTCAGCACAGAAATGAAACACCTCATTCTAAAAGCTTACAAGGAATATAAAACTTCCTCTGGTCTAATAGAACTGCTGTGCTTTATAAGCATCAGACATTTTGAATGAATTTTTGCATTAATAATAATAGTTAAATGCATCTACATTAATATTATGAAAAACAAAACCAAGCTTCTTTCATTAAGAATTTGACATCAGATGTGTTATGGCTACATATTAAGTGTTCCATACAAAGAAAACTATAAACACTATCGAAAATAACAAAAAAAATCCTCAAATTTATGTGAGTTATGTGATGTTTATCAGCTCAGAAGTACAAGACAACAGAGCTTTTGCTTGATTTTAAGGCTATAAACCACACACCGTGTATCCGCTTTAGTTTACTGTTCTACCACCATTGCTGTTAACGACACACTGCAGCCTGATCCATCAGAGGCTAATCCTGAGGTTTAAACAAATGATTCCCTATTATCTCTTGGCCTTAGAATGTGCTGCATCAGAGATCTGATGGATTAATGAAACACTGTTCCTGCTAATTGCTGACACAGGAGTATTTAGGGCACTGAGGCAAGCACGTGAATAAAAATAATAATTAAAAAAAAAAAAAAAAAAGTAAGAAAGAAAAAGAAAGATGTTTCCCAGCTTTCCTCTGCAATACATTAACCAGTCACAGAATGTCCTGTTGTGAAAAATCACTAAACTTATGCTTTATCACTTGGTCCCAGATAGTCTTTTCCCTATTAAGTGTTCTCTGGTATAGCAGCTGTACAACCAACAACCAAAGATACTAAACACTGACACAGAAGGTAAGATAAAGAAATGTTTTTACACTGACTTCTTGTAAAACTGTGCGTAATGCAGGAAGAGGCTATGGAAAATGAGAAAACTCTTAAGCTATATAAAACTTGATGCCTGATCCCTAGGAGAAAGTGCTGGACCATTTGCAAGAGTGCACTGATCAGCCTTAGTTTTACTGACATAAAAATCTACGACTGGTATTAAACAACAATTTCACTCATCAGAAATCACAGCTTTTCTGCTGAACAGTGTGCTTTCATTGTGAATACCTACAAAGGAAGTGGAGGTGTTAAGTCTCTAAATACACAGACACCTCAACTGCTGATGATCAGCATACTAAACTCTTCCACGCTCTCACCAAATTATAAAAATAAACGAAATGCAATGGAAATATGGGAAACATGCAGATTACAAGGCAGTATACAATACACTTTCTTTCTGCTTAATGAAAAAATACCAGTCATTTCTGTGATCCACCACACACTGGATATGCATGTTTACCTGCAATATCACAAATGACAGAAACAAAACTACAGAACCAAGTGAAAAAACCCTTACAACACAGTGAACATAAAAGACAGCCTGCCTCCCTTGGATAATGGTAAAGCACTAAACTAAACTACTATTCAACAACAATGAGGAAACATGCTTAAAAATCTTCCCTTCTTTTCCCCGCTCAACAAGACGACAGGACCTTGTTATTGGGAGGATGAGGCAACATAGATGAAATGCAAAGAGAGTTGGCAAAAAAAAAAAAAAAACAAACAAAATAATTTTTTTTTTTAAAAAAGTAACATTTATGTGTCTTGCTTCTAAGTTAAGACAAATAACCAGCAATTAATGAAATAAACATATCAACTAATTCCTCATGATTTTATGCAACAACTTCAACCTACAGATATGCACTCCTAGATTTCAGCTAATGAAAAGCTAATGTAACACTAGGTTTCCAGCACCCTATGCAGTTTAGGACTTCCAAAAGCCAGAAACCTCTTGAACTGCCAACATCTGCAGGTCAAACGATGCAGTGTCAGTGAGAGGCAGCATTGCCAAAGAAAGCAAGAGCACGTGCAGCCTGTGCTGCACCACCCCAGCCTCCCACAGCCTGGGCACAGAGCTGACCTGGATTTTTAACTTCACTGCAAGACTGCTTTCACACATTCAAAGTGAAATAACCACAAATACCACAGCATTTAATGCCTGGGTATCCCACAACCATTATCAGTGCCTTTACTGTGGTTTGCTACCATGACTGAAAGCGGTCAAAATTATTCCCCACCACGACTAGATTACTGCCCATAAAACTCATTCCTAAGAACCTAAGAACTTTAATTCAGCAACAGAAATCCTGAGAGAGCATTTCCATTTTATCTCAAAAAGCATCTGAGTGTTAAAACTCCAGAAAAAGTGATATTAAAGAGATCTGCCCCCTCTTACCGATATTACACAGTTAATGGAGCTTCTTGTCAGTGTTTTGAAGAATGTTGCTCTAAGTGAAACAGGCGTAAAAAGTATTTTCTAACTTAACTCCTTCACAGATTAAAAACAAGAAGGTGAATAACGCAACAAAGATTCTGATTTCTCTTACCATACACATCTCTACTAAAATATCATTCATGGGCTCTTACACATTATTTTCCCGTATTTTTTTACTGTTTGCCAAGAATGAAACTCCAACCATCTTAGAAATCAATATGAAATATCATTAAAATTATCTATTGCAATAGATACGTTATCTGAAGATTAAAAAACATATTAAGATGCTTTTCTCTAGGAAAAGAGCCAAAGTAGAAAGACTTGCCAATGCACCTTTTTGAATACACACTACAATGGAATGAAAAAAATTTCTGAAAGTCTGAAGTTACACTAGTATGCTTATAATGATATTTATGAAAAATTTAACACTTAGAGGTGGATAATGCAGTAGAAGCAACCTCCAAATAACAAGATTCCCAGCAATATTATAGTATGTAGCCTTCTGGCTGTCACTTTCAAGCACAAGCAAGTTAGGAAGAGAAAAAGGACTACCGGAAAATGGAAGGTTATTGAAGGTAAGACTTGACAACAATGAACCAGTATGTTGAATATACACCAAAAAATGGGTTTGAATTTAAAAGAGATCTTTCTCCTTTATTTTTATCAACTGAAATGATTCCCCTGGTGCTCTGGTATTAAGAGTATCTAGAAAACAGCCAGCAGACTTCAGCACATGCTGCAGTTCAAACCAACATTATGTCATAGGAACCGCTGCACTCCAGCGGCTTGTCTATCCCAGCAGCTGAAACCAGGATGAACACATGTATTTTGTTAATCGCAAGCAAAATGCATTTTGCTTCTGAGAGTAAGATAATCCAGCACTCCTTCTGAATATACATTACAGTTTTTGGGTTCCAGTTCCCTTTGGCTGTAGCTATGTCAGCCATGGTAGAGGAATCTCACACCAAGGCTTTCCTTTAATAAGTATCTGCAGTGTTCCCGTGGTGGAAGTACGAGAGCCAGCAGGTGCTGGAACATCCGAGTGAGGCTGTAATTATACACAAATGCAGCGTGGAACTGGAGAAAGCCAACCCACGCAGACAAGCTACCAAGCAACTCAGAGACATCAACCACTGCTCTCAGCATGTAACTCCAGCAGATCACCTGCAAGCCAGCAACTAGAATCATTCCCAGGTTTAACCACACATGTGGTGTGCCTGGCCAGTCTCTACAATATGTGCCTGGCCAGTCTCTACAATACAAAACTGAAAGACTGGAAATGCAGTTGTACAAGCTATGGAAGTGGTTTCATTGTATTATGATGTCCTTTACCACATCTGTGACATTTAGAATGCTGAGGTAATGGGATTTTCATCTTTGTACCATATTGAACTTTTAACAGATGCTTATCTTCAATATATGAAAAGCCAGGAACAGAAACTTCTTGAAGATATTTTAGATATATCAAAGATAGCAATAGATAACCTCATCCCATGTAGCATTTTAAAAACTGCAGAAACTTTAGCAATTTTGTAATTCACTTTCTAGCCTATGTCCAATTGTTACCAATTACTTAAATAAATGCTTACAATGAACTGAGACTTTTTTCCCAGACTACATTTCACCTGATTTTAGCAGCAATTATTTTCTATGCCTATTGCTGTGGGAAAAGTGGGATAAACAATTACAACAGTGAATGACTAAGTAGGCAGAAGTTGATAGATGGCAGTAAAGCTTACAGCTCTATAAAAATCTTCACGGGGAAAAAAAAAAAAAGAAGGAAAAAACCTAGAAAAGGGATACTATGCAATGTCATTTAAACCATAAAAAAGGCCTTAAATCAGAAGTCTTGTAATTCATAATACTTAAATAAGGTGACATATTTTACTCCTTTAAAAACTCATCCCATCTCTTTTCTTTACTCAACAGATAAATTAATAGAACACTCCTAATGTGTCACTGCATTTTGGCTAATCTTTCCATCTAACAAAGCAGTAATGGTAATTTTAACCGAAATTATCATCTGAAAAATGGCAAATTTGTCATTTTGCAAAGATCAGATATTCAAGGGTTTTTTTCCAAGACAAATAATATCCATGATTTGCTATAATTCTCTTCCAGATCACACCATGACAGAAATACTTTTTCTGCTGGGAAACATTTAGTACTTGAAATCCATCTGTGAACTACCTAAAAGATATTATTTCTTCTTAATTTACTACTGCTCTGTCAGAGCAAACACATCACCTACTAATATTCTGACTAATTACTGGTGGTATTATATCTACTCCTGACTAGAATGGTTACATTTTGATTTTAAAAGTTTGTGGCTGGAATACAACCAACCCAGTATTATTCATCAAAACTGAACCACAAGATATGTAGATGAAACTTTTTTTTTAAATCCCTCGAGGCCAGTAAAAGCTATTTAATTATTTAAAAATTCAATTTCATTTTTGAGGACATATAGACAGAGTGAATCTTCAGAGACAATAGTAATGTCTCCTCTGCTTAATTTAGTTCTTTATATTAGTATTGTAGTCCTAATGTTTTCATTATTTGGACTTTAATCTGCTGATTACTTTGTTGATGTAGGTTTATTAATGAATGGGCTTAGTGCCCCCAATTAGTGCCTTTAATTATTGGTTCCTTGCTGGATTTTTCCTTCCATTTGTAGTTGGTAGGCAGCTTTCAATTACTTTTTTAGTTTCTTCTCGTGCTTTTTTTAAAGACAGTGCATTTGCTTTCGTAACAAGAACAAAAGTATATTTATAACAGCAGTGAACTTTACACAACACTTTCATAACTGGCATTCTTACCAAGGTCATAATATTCAACATTGTTCCTTGTTCCCTTATTCTTTGTCACCTTTCAGAGTGATGCTCTCACAGCCAGACCCTCATTCACATGCTTTATTTTCACTCGCCTCCTCTCCATGTTATACTGCAGGTCCTGGAAAAATCGCGGTGTTACACAGACCACAGTGTGACACATCCCTTTACTCATTTCGCCTCTGATTCTTCCTATGTGGCAGCTGATTGCCAAGGGTTCAGTGAGTTATTTGTTAGGGGAAGAGGGATGGAGGTGTGGGGATTGGCAGCACTGGAATTAATTTTG
Organism: Aleadryas rufinucha; assembly: GCA_013397815.1. Lineage (NCBI taxonomy): Eukaryota > Metazoa > Chordata > Aves > Passeriformes > Aleadryas > Aleadryas rufinucha. The sequence continues at coordinate 129,829 of VZTH01000252.1, forward strand.
AGTCAGCTACTTAGGAAAACACTTCTCTTTTTGTATTGTAATCTGGCAGGGCTTTTCAGCAGGGGACGCCTAGCTCTGAAATTGGTTGATTCTGCAAAACTACACAACATTGACCTTCACAAAAGGACGCAAAATGTTCCAGTTCTCTCATAATTTTTCAAGGCAAGGATGGCTAGTAAGAAACAAGGAGATCAGGAAGGCCTGTAGCTTTCCTGAAAACTGCTGCTAATATAATATTTTTGTTTCTTACACTAGGTTAATAGTATATTTCAATTGCTTATCAGGTAAATATTTTGACATAGTATTTTATTTCAACTACCTTATCTCGCCTATCTTTACTTCCAAACAACAAGAGCATTCTGGAAATAAGTCTAGCTGACCTTTGCCACACCTGTCTAATAATAAATTAATTCTGTTCATAACAAAAAAGTACAGACCTCAGAGTTTTCAGCTTTCTCATCATTCAGGGTGAAGAGAAAAGTAACCTCACTAAAAGTAGCACTCTTAGAAGGAAATGCAATTTGACAGGAATGCAACCAGCCTTCATAATTACTCTTCTTTTATCCTCTACATGTCTATTTGGTTAGGTTTTTTAACTACCAGGGAAATACATAATCCATGCTTTGTCATGCAGATCTCCTATGTGTGTTTAGGCCAAGACCAGAAAAGCAATGGCAGACCAACTAGCTAATCATATTCTTCAACTTAAAACCTCAGGCAAATGACCTTAAATGCTGCAAAACATAATCTTCATCAAATCCAAATAGAAGTAATAATTAATTCAGTAATGTTAACATTCAGAAGCTTAAGAACTGTCCTGAGGATACAGCAGTATGTTCAAAACAGCCTTGAAAGAAAAAGCAATGAAGAGACTAAATACCTTTCTAACAAGCCCTCTCCATTGCACACCACTTAAAAGTGAATTTTAACTTGCATATTTAAGTTTTATCAAAGTCAAAGAAAGAAAAATCAGCACTTTGGCTTCTTCCACACTGGAACAAATACGAGCTCCAGGAAATAGCCCAGGATTTCCTGCCACAAATTGTCGTATCTCATCACAAATTCCAAAAGGCAGGGTCCTCATGTTTCCCTCATCACCGCCAATGTTCCCCCATGCCTCCCACTGGGTGTGACAGAGAACCCGGCCGTGATGGTTCCAGGTGGGCAAGCAGCCGGCCAGGATACAGCCGAGCATGGCACAAACTGCTCCCTGGGCACATACCAAATCAAACCTTGCTCCTTTACTCAGTCACAAGTTTTCACACAACTAGCAGGAACTAATTGCCTCTTCTTCCAAGTTTTTTACAGCTGTTAAATGTGGAGAAGGAGGTTCCAGTGTTGCAATGAGGGGCTGACAGAGCAAGAAGCACAGAGCAGTCACGTAAACTGCAGCACTTGGGACAATATGCTGTAGATCTGGCAAAATTAAAGCTTTTGTTTCTGACTCAAGGTTTAGATAAAAAGCATGTACAGCCAAAATAATCCATCCTTGATTATGCTTGGGATTTCCTGACCTTTGTGTTCAAATAGCACACTTTCTGACAGTAGGGTGGAAGATTACCAGCCAGTTTTCTCTGCAGTTATATCAGTATTAATCACACAGCATACAATCCCATGCACTTTCATTTGCTTCTAACGCATTTCCCTGGTCAAATTCCAGAGGAAGCTGGCTAAAACTGCCCAGCTGTAATACTAAGGAACAAGCATGGCCTGATTAATCTGGTGAAGTTACTGTCTGCTTTTGATCATTTACTAGGGCTGAGAAACTCAAATCCAGAATATTCTGTCAAGTTACACAGTTCATTAAACAAAGATGTACCTTTACTTGCTTTAGCCTCCATGCATTAGAAATACTAAGAAAAGAATCCAAGGCTGCAGACATGTTACCTGTGTCATAAGACAGAGGAGGTATTCTCCTCATACAATGAAAAAATATATTATTTTTTAGCAAATAAGGATGTTGAACAATGATTAACATGCCATAGGCAGCTCTACAAAGATCATATAGCTCAGATTTTCCAAGACAGATGACTTCAGCAATTTCTGAAGCATGCACAGTATTCAGGAAATAACTATGCAAGAACTGAAGTCCTGAAATACCAACAAATTTCAGGAAATAAAGCTGTAATCAGTAGATAAAGCTGGAATGACACAAAAAAAAAAAAAAAAAAAAAAAAAAAAGACAAGAACAAGAAACCTACTGAACTCTCCCTGGATCCTGAAACAATCCCCAATGAGAGAACAGCTGCCACACAGTTCAAATATATCAAACTACAATAAATTAACACCAGTTTATGGATATTATCTTAAAAAAAAATGAAGCATATGCTCAAAGGCAAATTTATCAAAATGTAAGTTCTGATGTATTTTTTTCATGAGGACTTTACAATAATGTATCAGAGATATCAGAATAATTAGTTTTAAAAATTACATTTGCTAATCTAACTAAAATCTATTCAAAGACATACAGTAACTACCTGGAAAAGAACACAAAACACTAACTAGGTGTGCAATGGGAGGTCTTAATGAAAATCTTCAATAGGACAGTGTTAACAACCTTCCAGAAAGCTGCACCATCCCCAGACTGAGTTTAAAGATGACAGAAGGACTGAGGAAGAAACACTAAGTAATAAAGAGCATTACACAGTAACCTCAGCAACATTCAGTAAGTCAGAGAATAGTATATAATCACTTAGACAAACGTGTAGAAAAACTTGCACTTAGAAAGAAAGAGTGAGTATGGAGAACAAGGACCTCCATGCCAGGAAGGAAGGAGTAAAAAACATCAATAATAAAAGTGTTTAAAAACAAACATACCAACCCAAACAAAACCCAGACAATTAAACAACTGTGGGTTCTTCACAGAACAGTGGGGCAAAAGAAACAAATATGCACTGCCTGCGTATTAAATTCTGGGGTTCAAGGAGGACTTAACTGTGGAAGTTGCTACAGCCTAGACTATGGAAGCAGACAGACCAACCAATCCACAAACACCCGCCTCCATCTCCTTCTGGTATTATAATCTGCAAATCATGTAAAAATTTCCATAACCCCAAACCAGATTAGCTTCCTTTAAAAGGAAAGAGAAACAAAAGAAGGAAACTGGCCTTTTAACAGGCAATTAATAATCTTTTACCCTTTCTTTTTTTGTTCAACAATACCTTTCAGTATCAAATTATTCTTAGGCCTGAAACACAGGGAAAGTTCTTGCCTAGTAAAATCAACTTTTCACAACAGCAAACTATGCTGATTTTCTGAGTAGAAAAAAATCTCCACAAGATCTCCATGAAAAGGATAAAGACTACTAAAATTTCAGTAAAGCACTCAATCAGGATTCAGAAACAAGATATGTTGATACTATTATGGAACAAAACACAGAAAAACTAAAAGGTAGAAGAAGGGGCAACCCTTGAGGTTAAAAATATTCAGCTGCCAGAACTATAATTAGTAACCTCTGGAATTTTTTATGAACTCTAGCAGCTTCCAACATTGCATAAGCCACTGTGCTGTACAGAAATTCACCACTAAGTGTTATCTTACATATACAAATTTCTGCTTTGCCAATATATCTTTATCAAATCACCAGCAGTTTCAAAGGCAAAGAGGTATAGAAATTCACTGGTTTTGTAGCAAAGGAGTAATGGCTATTTGATTATGGGTATGAGAAAGCAGCATTCCTTTCCAAGTTTCTGAGCACTGTTATTATCCATTACATGACTTCAGTAGTACCACAGTGGACCTTTTATTTTATAATATTACTTGGAGGTTGTGATGTGGGAATATGATCCTAATTTTAAGATAAGAATTTATTCAAGTAATACTGAAATGGGGGGCACAGATAGCCAGAGAGCCAAGTAACACCAATGTGTAGAAATCACAAATGAAAGACATCCTTGAAACGTTCTTCTCTTACACTCTTCAAACAAAGTAACTGATAAATGCATGCAAAATATTAGCAGAAACAAGAGAGCAACACAAGGAAGGCTGGGTTCTCTCAAATGTGAACACTTATTCCTCAAATCCAGCACAAATAAGACTATAAATTGACAACAGCAACAAACGGAGAGCTATGAACTCATCAAGCTGAGTTCCCTCTTAGCGTGGGTTGACCCTTAGCTCAAAATTTCTTGTTACACAATCATAATGCAGAAGGCCTGGAAGAACTCTGTGTGATAGAGCCATTAAGTGCTGATTTTTTTATGAAAAAAGCTCCACCACACTGACTCAGTCTGCCTTAAACTACCTCAACAAAGTTCTCACACGAACTGGTAAATACTGGTAGACACAGGAATTCTCTCACTGTATTTTAGAGAAACAGAGTCTCATGGAGCCCAATATTTGCAAGAGCATGCATACTAACCTGCATATATTCGCATTTTACAATAACAGAATGAAGAGCAATTAAGTTGTTTCAATTAGTACTCACTCTTTCATAAATTATTAAACACTGTAGAATATACCAATCTAATTTATCAAACTAGCTATTATATTTGAATTGAGTTCCTTTCAGCACTATTAGTTGATATGATTTGTGTTTTTGCAAGACCAACTCACACTGCAATGGCATCTGTACATACAGCTGGAATTTCACCACAGGATTTCAGATTTCCTCTTTCTTGTTTTACAGCTACACTGTGGAGATGGAGATACTGAACATCAGGGGCTTGCAATGATCAGATCACTAAATTGCCCAATCTAATAAGAGGACAGAGTGGTGTTCTTGTAAGATTCAGATTTCAGAAGTTTGCATTTCTTTAAGAAAATAAATCCTCCATCATGCATGCACTCTCATGGCAGCTAAAACATTATCTTTTTGCCAACATCTTCTCAATGTTAATCCAGTTATTTCATCAGTGCCAATAATACCTGATTGTTCATCCCTCTGCAAGTCTATACAACTGAACTGCTGAAATTTTATCTTGCCTATGAGCTCACAGGTCATGATCAGCCACCTGAGCAACTACTCTACTTTCTGGTTGACTTTAAGATTCACCCAGCCTCTAATCCACAAGGAATTCATCCCAAACACTTTGCAGCAATACTAGCAAATAGCTACAAAATGCCTTACTGCATTGGTTCCCAAAAGATTCAAGGAGAACAAACCTGTCCCATTTCATATTCCTGACTTCAGAAGTCTTGTGCCTCACTTCACAGCTGAGGAAAGAGTGTTTGACCTGGAAAAATAGCACTGACTTTCCTTTAGACGGGAAGAGAAGCTTGTAAAAGCTGGCTCTGCCCTGAACACATGAGCAGAATTGTAAGTACGCTATTTCTTGGATAACAGGAGGTGACCAGACTTTAGGTTCCCAAGAACGTTTCAGAGTTTAGCTAACGAAGTCCCTGAAGACATGCTTATTTTTAAAAGGCAGGTAAATGTAACAATATCTCAGGACGAGGTCTGCTGACTTGAACTAAAGTGCCCTTACTTCCACAGCACGAGGCCTCTAAATGGACTGTCTACCAAAGCAAGCCCTGACCAAAAAAAAAAAAAAAGAAAAAGGAAAAAATAAGAATCAGGTGAGTGACTGAAAGACACCACGTAGCTTTCAGAGGCAACTGGAGATGGACATCATTTTCCCATTCTCCCATGGGAACTGTGAATTCACCTACCATTTTGACAGAACACTTACAGCAGAGAGCACGTGTGCAGATGGACATTTCAGACACTATGTGAAAGCCTCTTGAGGAAGATTCACGGCTTTTCTTTGGGGTGCCCTTTGTTAACATGGCTCATTCTTAGAAATAAGCAAAATGTTTTTCAACTGCTACATTCTGCTCTGGTTTCAGCCTGCTTGGAAGCAAGTTCTGCTCTACACAGCAGTTATCTTCTTATCGTGGCAGTAGATATTATGATACTTTCCATTTGTTATTAAATTCCATAGGTGAATTTTTGCAGAAAACAGCAAGGCAAGACCAGACGAGAGTGGCTGTTCTTTTTACTGCGACGGAATCTCATCAGAGGGATTCTGGCTCCACTGGAGACTAAAAGCAATGTATTTGGTGAGAGAGTATTTATCAGTTATCTGAGGGAACCAGGGGCAAATACAGGCATAAATACAGGCTTTCATGATGTTATCACATGGAGTAGTAATAGTTGAGCCTTTTTGTCAGACATGAACTTCATTTTCTGAAGTCTTGGGATGCTAACTTTTAAAGGGATGAGGGGGAGAGAAATGATAACCTAAAGGATTAGAAAACATGAAGCCAAGGTCAAAAACCTTCTAATGCTGATATTATAATTAACATACTAACAATAAAATACAGTATCACTTTTTTTTGTTAGGTAACTTAGCAGACTTCAGTGTACAACAGACAATTTTGGCAGAATAAACCAAAGAATTGTCAGAAGGAATACAAGCATTAATGAAGCTCCAGAAAATCTGCCATTTAACATGAGACCAATGAAGTCCAACTAACTATTGCAGAACGTTTCAAAGGCAATTTACTCATTGTCTAAAGAATTTAAACAACAATAAGACTTCTGATAATAGGTGATTTCTTCATCTAGAAAAAAAATGCATAATGGAATACAACAGAGCAGAACCTCAAAGCGTAAACAAATGCTAATCAGAAATAGATGTTCATTTAAATTATCTAAGTGACAGTAATTTACCACTAAAACCCCTCCACGAGGATTTGGGCTTTTTAGCCATCAGACAGACCCCCTATATCAATACCTTTCCACGTACAGGTCCAAAAAAAGTGTGAAATGTAATGGGAAAGCCTGTGTAGGCAACAGAGAAAATTAAAATCTACAAATCTAGAAATTAATTGAATTGTTATTGGACTTTCTTACAGACGAGTCACAGCACAGGCTTTATAGCTTTCAGAGGAAAAATTAGAGAAGCTGAAATTTAACAGTTCCGTACCAACACAGCAATTAGCATGTGCAGAAATTAGATGAACTGAATAGGCAAGAACCTTTTTAAAGCACAGAAAATTATCCCAAGTTTGTGCGTATTCAAGCAGAAGAGTTTCTCACATTACATTTTGATCTCTGTAGTAAAACTTCTAAATACCAGGTATCTCATTAGCAGGTTTAATAAGAAATTTGAAGAGGAGAAGGGAGTATTGGACGGAAAGCTTTTGTACTTTTAAAAACTGGAATCCTAAATAATGTTTCACTTGGCAGAAAAGAAAGGAAATCCTAGGATATGTAAGCCTAATATTCTTCCTGTTCTAGTAGACTGTATGCTGCCTCCTCCTTTCAAAGAAAGGATCTACTCCATACAGTAAGTAAACTTTAAACAAACAAAAAAAAGAAAGAAAAACCCACCTTGAGTCAAAACAAAACTGAAAATCTGATTTATAGGTGGGATTGGGGATGCACCCACAATCATACTTTTTTTATCAAAAACTCATCATACAGCAAAGGAATTTAACAGCAAACATTTCAACTGATAAGAAATCTCAACTACAAAATAGTTCCAATAATTGCAACCATCCTCCTAAATATAACATATTCCTTTTTGCGAAGGGTATTTTAGAATCTTAAACACTTCTCTACAAACCTCAAACAATCCCAGTAGATTTTGTTTCTTTTTCTGTTTCTTTTTTTTTTCCCCTCTCATTTTTTTTCTTTTTTTTTTTTTTTTCTGAAACTTCAGTAAATGTTCCCTGGGGCAAAACTCACACAAAAACTACAGAATGTCTCCTGGTACTAAACCTTCTGTGAATCAAGCTTTTAGATACTTGCAACGCTCTGGCATCAAGATGTTCATACAACTCTGAATTATTTATTCATCAATCTTTGTGCAACTTCCCAAACACCAATGGAGACCAAGACGATTTCAGCTATTTGATGTTACATCTTCTCAAGTGGCTAAAGAGGCTATAAAGCACCCCATTGCTTAAGCCTGCCATCTCAGTTCCATTAGCAGTAAAGACCTCTCTATTCAAACTGCTAAGTAAATCCTCCGAGAGCCCGGGGACTGTTTCATGCTTGAAAGCAACTGTTAAGAATTTGACAACAACCAAACTGTTCCTATTTAATCCTTCTCCCAAGGTAAAAAGAATTATAGGTAAACATATGCCTTCATTATTTGCTTTGCTGCATTTCAATACTCAATCCCACACAAAATTGCCAGCCAAGGATTTAATGCAATCTCTTCTGTATTTCAGAGCTATTGCCTTTATAGAATGGAAAAAGCTTAATAAGGGCTGTAGAGTTGGTTAGCAAACAACTCTATTTTCTATAACGCACACTAGAGATTTTGCAGAGGTAACTTTAATAATGCAAGGAGTTTGAGAATTTTTTTCAAGTTAGGATTTTCAGGTAAACCAGAATAGTTATTAGTCCATTCAGCCTGCCAATAATTATTTTTCTTTTCAATTAAAAGAAACAAAATTGATCTGTTACAGAGTACAACTACTCTAACTTTAGAACATACACAGATTTACATAAGCTTTCTTTTGGGTTCGTAATATGTATGTTAATCAAACACTAGACTATCAAGGAAAGCTTCTTAGATACACTCTGGAATGCTTTAAAATGAAAATTTCAAGCCTTTGGTCAGGTTTAATTCAGGAATCAAAGAACTTCAAAATTTTTCAAAGAGACCAACACTTTGTTACTTAGTGATGTACAGTGTTCTCACCCACACAGTCACTGTCTAATCCTTCTTCTTTATGAAAAAAGATAAACCGTTACATATAGAGAATAATGACTAAAAGAAAATACACACGTTCCGTGAGGAGTAAGTGTATTAACTCAATTAATATCTCTTTTTAACTTGGGGGTAAAAAAGGATCCCCAAAAAGCAGACAACCTCTCAAAAGAGTTTATTCAGACTGCATTCTTGTTTGAAGACAAAACGAGGGCTAATATTAAATTGAGGAGTGTATTTGAACAGACGAAAGAAATTCACAGTTTAAAAGGAAGGCTGTGGACAATTCATCAGGCATTAAAAAACAAAGGCTAAATCCAGCTCTCATTAAATTTCATGGATTTAGACTTAATATACAGTACAGCAGATGTAACATCTACATACAGCACAACAGATTATGTCCAAAATAATGTATACAGTTAGTAACATTAGTACAACCTGTCAGAGGACTTTTATGACAAAGCAAAAAGAGGATTAATCATACATCTAATTAACATGGGACAACTAATCACTGGAAAAGCTAAACCCAAAAATCAGAACCTTAAACTTCAGTGCTGACACTAAAAGTCAAAACCAAAATTCCCAAGTTATTTCTCATACCGTGCATCACTTACCATACCCCACTTTCTAGTGGGTTTCCCACATACACCTTAGAGAGCAAAGCCCCTTACTAGCTTTAATAATACTTCCTGCAAGTAAACAAGGAGGTCATGAAAACAAACAGGAGACTCGAAGACACTCAGACAGTTACTGTAAGGCTAATTATGCTATTTAATGGAAAAGAAAGCCTTCTTCCTAGCCTAATTTAAGCAGTAAGAAAAAGCCACCACTAGCTTTGAAAGCTGCAGCTTTCCCCACTATTCAATTAGGCTTTCTTCTTTTTTCTGCACGTTCACACATTAAAACTTCTTGTTCTTTTCATAAACATTTAAATAATAAATTCCCTTTTCTGCTCTGTACTGCTTAAGGAAATGGGCACAGTACAGCCTTTATATTACTTGTATGCTTTTCTGCCATGTCAAGTCTCTACAGATGTCTTGGTTGTGCTTAACGCAGTCCTAAAGCACCGCTGAACGCATTATGGCTGGAGCAGCAGATTAAAAGAAGTACCGTAATAGTTGCTGCTTTTCTTTTACATCAGCTCTTTAGAAACATCTAAGAACAATTTGGCGTTAAAAACATCATTCTTCTTCCTTTCTAGATCATGGCTCTGTTCTAACCCATGCTTCCCTCTACAATGACATTTCAGTACAATAGTGCACTAAATTAGTATCTTTTGAAGTGAAGAAAATATAACTAATAATATGCCATTTTACCCCCATAAAGAAGCTCAAGTGAGGACTTAGGTGAATTGACACTTAAGTAAGTATTTTGAGACTTCTTCAATACGTTCAGTATATTTCAAGTTTCCTGTTACTCTTCCCCAGAAATGCTGCTCTGCTGAGGAGCTTGCTTGTGAGCAAATCTCTGTTCTTATGGAAAACAGTGTTCAAGTAAGTGCACAATAAACACAATAAATGTTAACAGCAAACTCCTTCATTCAAATGGAGATGGCAAAGAAAGGTAATGATGGAGAGTGAATAATCTTCAATGAACTTCCTCAGGTAGACTGGCAAGGTTTTGTACATTTTTTACATACTGTATCATAAGTATTTTGCATCATTAAAAACACTGCACAGTATAACAGAAGATTTCACACACAGTAGTCAAGTACAGAGTATGAAAGCAAAATGTGTCTCTGTAAACAAATATAAACAGTCACTTAATATCATCCTTCTTGACATACTTGAAATTTCATGAAGGTTACTGCCAGACAGAGGTGTCTGCTACATTAAAAGTAGGAGACAAAGCTAATTAGAATCTTATCTAGATGGCTGTGCATTTTTCAGAAATTGTTCTAGTGGTGCTGCTGTGATCGATGATTTGTTCTCTGTATTGTCGACCTCGTCCCTTATCAGCTTGTGGGATTCTCCTGGGCCAAATGCATCTGCTGCTCTGCTGACATAGTGCTGGCCTTGATGCCCCTTCGGTTCTGAAGTACTGTCCTCCTACTCATAATTAAGAGTAACAGCTTTCTTGCGTTTTATCTGCTCCCGTGCTCCTTTCTTCTGTGTTCTTCTGTGTTGTAGTACAGTATCCCTAAACAATCATCAACTGCTCATTTATCCTACAGACAGCACTTGGGGACAAGAAACTCAGGAGCTAGATGCACATCCATCCATCCATCACATGTATCCCTCCTAAAAAATTCAACAAGACAAAACTCATCTATATTCAAGCCCCTACATCTGTACGTTTCTTTCTATAATTATAATATTGTACAGTCCACAAACAGCCTAAGCACTAAATGATACACTGTAGCTGTTGCTAAGGCAGCAGTAGATTCGTATGGGTGAAATCTAGCCAGTGTACCACCCTTGTAAATTATCAATAATTAAGCTGCTTCTCCATTAAGGCTGCCGCAGCTAAAAAAAAAAAACAAAACTAAACAAAAACCAGAAATCTTCATTTGTCATGAAAACTTCACATAAAATAAAGTAAAAGTCCATACGGTAAAGAGGCCATGTATTTTCTAACTTTCAGAACATTTATGACAATTGTCTTTGGAAAGTGCAGCAACGACTCATGGGCTATGTGCCCAGTGTTCAGGAAAGAAAAACACAAACCCCAAACCAGTTGCGTCAAAACTGTTTCATAACCAGTTTCACTGCAAACCACCATGCTTTATCTAGCTTAACTGCATTGCAGGTATTCCAAACTTCGGGTAGTTTCAGGAAACTCCTATCTCTTTAACTCAACGGAAGTACTCCTAAAAACAAGAATTTACAAGACTTTCCTGCAGAAAAATAAATTAACAGAGAAGGTAGAGGTTTGTTACTGCTTTTTCCTGGCTGAAACAGACAGAGAGTAAAAATAACAAAGAGATTTTTTTCTGAAGCAGATCAGGGATAAAACTTTGCAAAAACACTTTACAAGTCTAGCACAGAAGTCTTCACATATTACCCAATTATAATTAAGACCAGCTGTGAGAAGTTTCACAAACTTTTCCAGAACTTATTTCCAAAGAAGTGGCTGGGTTTGTCTGTACACAAAGCCATAGCAAATTAGTATCAGCTTAACTGATTTTATTAGAATTTCCTGTCATTATGTTAATATAAAATTAGTGGCAAATTAGTAAGTCTCAGTAGTTGCATTACAAGACAGTGATATTAAAACATGATAGTTTAAATGAGACTGGTAAAAATATACTTAAGAAGATTATTTGCACAAGAAGCTTCATAACTGATAAAAGTCTTGTTTAATTAATACAAAAAATTAGGCTAATTTTTTCTGCTATCTCTCCAGATCAGTCCAATCTACACATAGTGGATAAGCATTCTAATCTATACAGTGTAGTATTCGAGCAGATTTTTAAAACTTCTACAAATTTCAAATAAAATTTCCTTTCAGGAAGTTTACATTGCATAAGCTTCCCCAAAACAGAATGTGCTTGATGAAGGGACACAAGTGTAAAAGATAAAACCATTGTAAATGCCTGCATTTAATTTTTGAGAGAAACAGAAGTATGTGCATATTCACATTTATGAATTCATTTATGTAAAATGCTACATTAGAAACCAAGTGTTACATCCATGAAGATTTATCCAGCTCAAATACCTGAACTTCTCTTTCCTTTAGTCCATCTCTGCATTGGTTAAGGAAAACAAAAAATTCTATAGAAGGGCCATATCCAATCATACGAGGAGGCATTTTACCAGAATCCTTGCAGAAGACAATAAAATCGTGTTTCACCATGACTGACAGCCTTCAAGAGCTTTTGAGGCATTTATAGTTGTTATGACATATTTTAAAAAACCCCTCAAAACTACTGCATTAATCAATAAGGCAGATGATCCACATTTCATCCATAAAATGAGGAAACTTATCTTCCTTTGTAATGTGCTCTGGGATATGATGAAGGATAGCTACAGATTATGAGTGTGGAGGGAATAAGCACGTCTTTCCAGCTTGGCACACATGCTAAATATTTTTTAACCTTAAATCATGTGACATATTTATACCTTTTACCTAATATGTATTTTTATATATGTACCCTTGCAACAATATTCTAAAAAATAAAACTATCTCTAGCTTTAAATAAGAACATTTATTAATATATTTATTAAAAAGCAGAAATACTTACAAATTAACCTTGATAATCTTATTACAATGAATTAAGAGCTCACAATGAACACACTGACAAGTAGCAACAAAGTTTTGCTTATTCCAAGGTTTTACTATTAAGTCATAAACATTTTGCCCATGCATATAGAATTTTGACTAAACTATAACAATAGGACTACAATATTGGAAAACTGGAAAAGCACCAAGACATCATCCTTCTCTGCTTAGATTATTGTCAACACTTACGAAATGCTCAGGAAGCAGCAGTTCAGTTGCAAATACTAGCTAAATCAATATAATTAAAAGCTGTTACATTAGAAACCAGCATTTACAGTAATCCCTAAAGGGATTCTATTTCACCCACATCACCCTGAGAGAGCATCCAGTTTTTCTACTGCATCCAGCATAACTTTAAAAAGCAACGAATAAAGAAATATTCCAATTACAGAATATGCAAGCTTTCTTTACCAGCAATGAAGCATACAACAAGCACTACGCCCAAGAAGCAGCAACTGCATGAGAGGAAATGATGGGAGATCCAATTAACATAAATTTTCAAATAGTCTGAGAACTCAAAATAAAAAGGAGGGACGGGAATGTGTGAATGTTATTGACTCTATTAAAAATATGCACACTCATAACAAAATGGATTGGACCCAAGGATCTTTGTGGGCCCCTTCCAACTCAGCATATTCTGTGATTCTGTTTTATGCTACATATAGCACAGGGGCACAAAGTCTGGGCTCTATCTACAGTTTAGTCACAAGCTACAAAGGAGGTAGATGATGTGGTATGGTTATGTTCAGAAACACCTTTGTGCAAAGTGAGAATACATCAGCGTAAGACTGCCTACTGCTGCCCTAAGCAGCAGCGCTTGAATTCAGGAGATGAGAACTGGACTGTGTAACGCTGTTGCGGTTTGACCGCCTGTTAAGCCCCTGAAGTCTTGCGAGGGACGCAAACCCCGAGCGTCCAGGGATTCCTCGGAGAGGCAGCCCGGGCACCACACGTGGGTGACTCACGCAAAGGCAGGGTAGCTCCAGCAAGTAATCCAAAAGGCAGACGGCGAGAAGTAAAGAGAGGCGAGAGGGGCTTCCTCCAAGGTCTCCTTTATTGGGGGTGTAGGAACGGGGATCCAGGTGGGAGAGCAGCGGAGGAAGGACTCCAAAGCTCCAAGGGTGTGCAGGACCTTATAAGGGAAGGGAAAACTGGGAGGAGCTGAGGGATACAACCAATGGGGAGCCCGGATGGGGGAGGAGCCAGGTCTGAGGGTCCAATTGAAAATACTGAGGGGAGGGTACATTAACTGCAAACCAATGAACAACCGGACTTAACAGAACCTTCTAGATCTCCATTGCCTAGGCAATGAGTCTATTATTAAACATAAGTTAACTTAACCAATGAACTGCTTGGGGATAGAGAGGATTCTAGAAGTGTGGGCAGGTCCCTGAACCTGGGCACGCCCCGTCAGACCACGGTATCCTCCTCCTGGCCCGCCTCTAAGGTGGAGCTCTCTTCATCAAAGGAGGAGTCCGGGTAAGTGGCAGCTGCTATTTCCAGGGGCGGGACTCCCACACAACGCCACAAAGAAGGGAAAAGAATCACTGAAGGTTAAACATTAAAAAAGTGGAAAAAATTAAACAGTCACAATAGCTGTCACGTTTATGCATGCTCATCTAACTTCAAACAGCTGTGGCAACGTAATTCGCACCAACAGCAACAAATTCTTGTCTCTGTGTGTACATCTTCTACACTGTCTCTTGGGTTTTTATTGTTGTTTCTTCAAGTTTGTAAGATGCCAGCATCAGGAACAGCTACTGCAAGCCACGCAGTAACAGATGCTGGGGAGGAAGGGAAAATCTTTTAAAATAATCATCATCTTTTGACCAACTCAAAAGATTTTCTTGAATCTCCTGCAGTAGACAATAAAAGTGAAATGGAGTGTAATAAACACACGGCATAATGAAGTCAGAACTTGAATTCCATTTAAAATATGACATAAGATACACGCACATGGAAAAAATTCCAAGAGAAGGAATTTACAGCACAAGGCAGCATAAAGACTGCGTAGATACTTTTCCTAGTGCAGGTGTAATACCTTCCAGCTGGGCTGCCTGCTCTGCTTTGCCAGCACTGGTGGCTTACCCTGCTATTTCGCACGCACAGCTTTTCAAGAACCTCCTCTGCACAGCTGGTACAGAACTGCCAGTACAACGTACATTCACACCTTAACCCAGACCATGGAAATTTATTCATATACAAATCCTAAAAGCGACATAATACTGTGTTTTTCAAATAGTTAGCCACATTGTGTCTATTCAAAAGGGAATTAGTGCCATCTGATTTCACACACTGTAACTCCTGAGCACTCCTCTCCTGATGCTCATAGGTGCAGCATTACTTGTTCTTCATTCAGCAATAATTCTCTATCTGTGCCCCAGAGATCAGAGGAGATCACGATCTAATGGTTCCACCCAGCCTTAAACTACATTATGTTACACATTTGCACCAAAACCAATTAACCACTGGAATTCCACTGCGTACTAAATAAATATTTAAAGTCAAAAGATAATTTAGTCATAATATATAGGGCATTTTCTGCAAAAAGCAGAATTTTAAATAATTCATTACACATAAATGTACCCATAAGAGACTACACGCAGCACCAACGCAAAAGCACTTGTCCAATCACACATGTCCCCTACAGAAATGAAAAAAAAAACCCCCAAGAAACACTAAATAAGTAAATTATATTGTACAATCATCTGGATAACAACCAAAATCATGTTTCAATCACTAAACTGATATACACCACAGAAACATTTTTCACTTATGAAATGAAAGTATACAAGACTGAAATGTTTTCCCACATTTGCCTGAAGAACTCAAACACACAATATATATACAGATCTTTCACAGCTGCAGAAAACTCAGTTTATTTTAGTAATATGCATACATGTTGGAATTCATTAAAATCGGTATAAGAACATCTTAGCTTAAGTTCAATAGTACATAATTCATATGTGTGTATATATATACATCTATCTATCTATCTCATGACTTCTGTAATGACAATGACAGCTCACATAATCCCATATACAGATATACTGGACTATTTTGAAACATCAGTTATTTGCTTTGTGCAATCAGTCAGCTTGGTAAAAGGATTGAGCGTCACGGTTATATTATTTTTAAACTTACCATGTGGGGTTTGTTTGTTCATTTGGGGTTTGTTTGCTTTAGTTTTAAATTATAAACACTATGGCTTCTGAAGGATGTCAGCAAGAAAAGAAGAGCAACACATTAGCCTCAAACTTTGCCCCAATGCAGTTTTGCCAGTATTGACAGGTTAGATAACACCAACTAAGTGAGTAAACAAATCTATTTTCATTTCATGCTCAATTAAAAACATAGTGGGTTGCCCAGACTGAGAAAAGTGTGGAAATTAAAAAAAAAAAAAAAGTTTAGAATTTCCCCTCTTCAGACAGCATGTAATCTGTTTAGCTGCAATATACTATAACTAGTTCTCATTAATATACTGAAAACTTTTAGTTTGTTGCTGTCTGTCCTTTAATTTCATTTTTCCCATTTCCTACACATAACAAATGAGATAAATACTTCTTTATGTTCCACATTCCTCACACATTTTATTTTTCCTTTCTCTTCTGCTTTGCAGAGTTTTCTACCCTGTGTTTTCTATTCCCTTTCTTTTCCAAGTTCTGTTTATATCCTCCCTCTCTCTTTTTCATGTTTCAAATATTTATGATGTACCAACAGCATTGTGTCAGACAAATTAAAATATTCTAATACAATATAATTACAGCCAAAACTAGGTGGAACTGTTGTTGACACTGCTTGGAGACTCATGCATCTCTGTTGGTAACAGCCTTCATCGGCAGCCAAGCTTCCCCCAGCCTAAAGCTCTCTCCTTCCTCAAACACCAAAAACCCAAGGCCATCACCACACACACAAACCACTGCACCAACATTTCTGTGAAGGCATTCTGGTCATCAGCTACTGACAAGAAACCAAAGGAACAGTAAAATGGAAATGCAGTCCATCATTCATGCAGGGATAAATTTCAGTCCTACAAGTAACAGTGTGTGGCATAATAAAGCCACTGAAAAATTAGCCAGAATTTGAAGCTTCAAGTCATAGCAGCTTCTGTTCAAAATGCTCTCCTCCCACCAGCAAGCAATACTCCACCAAACAGCCACAATTACTACCAGAGCAAGAAGGATAGGATATTATGGCAGAAAAAAAAGGCTAAATAAAAGTAGTGTGTTGAGTCCTGAGAGTGTCAAATAATGAGACTGTGAATGGAAAAAGAGACTCTAAATTTAGGAGATTTATTTTGTTTTGTTTTTTCAATTTTCCTGCTGGCCCAAGTCAAATGTTAGCTCTGGGGAAATGTTCACAGGTATCTTTTACGGACATCAGTATTTACAATTCTGTTGATGTGCAAGTGTAAACTGGTGGTGGTTTTTTAACTCCTTATTTTTCTCTTTTTGAACTGACAGTTCTTAAAACTGACATTTATGTGTCCATATGCATGGACATGGCAACACAAATAATAGCAACTACATGACTATGTGCAGAGCATGCTACTTAGTCTTTTGCATTTTATCCCCTCATAAGGCGAAATCAGCCTGCAGTTACCTTAACCAGCAGTAACTAAATAAAAAGAAACCCTTTGCAATATTTTTAAGAACTTTAAAAAAATCCCAAAACATTTTAAACAGTGCAAGAATTGCATCTGGAATCTTGATTTTATGGTGTTGATTCTACAGAGCCTGTGGAGATTCCCAAAACACAGAAGGAAAAAAAGAAAGAAGACAGACATTTATTTTAGTAATTTGTGAAACCTCAGCTATAACACACCAACTCCTAATTAGAAGTCTGACATAGTAATTAATTTAAACATGGAATAACCTATAACCTTATCACTGTTCAGTGATTACTAGCAAGATGTTTTTACTGTGACTATAAACTCAAGAATTCTCTGAAAACATGAACTTTAATCCCCTGGAAATGACCATCATGTGTCATCTAATTACTTAGCGCATTTCTGGCAAGAACAAAATTTATTGCCAAAAGGATAAATAAGGAAAGAGAACAGCAATGGGGACTTAAGTTACATATGTCTCAAATGAACCAATGCCCCTGTGAATAGCAGCATGCCTGGGATCTAAGGGGATCTAAGCATGTCTAGCCAGGCCCATTTCTCTGTGTCTTTTTTTATTTGTTCTCCAAACAAAGAGAAAGGTTCAGGTTTCTACAGCACTTGGAATTTATGGAACTCCACTGAAATGGCAGCCAACAATACTTAAACAAATTAGGAAACAGAAAAAGTATAGGAAAAAATCTTCAGACACAGTATAATAAACACTAGTTCTTCTGCATCAGGAAAGCATGTTTGTGCTTGTTGCTCCTTTCCACAAACTCCTCTAGAGGCATCACTCATTCTTCCTTCCACTGCTTTAGAACTCCCCACAGTCTCACAGCTAGAGTAACGACCTTTCTTTCCCTGCCAGTGTTATCTAGGATAAAACTCAGTTAAAAATCCGTAGTTCTTATCCTCAACTATGAATTTCTCTCCACTGGGATATTTTTTAATACATTTTACTCATTTTATTGGTTCTGCAATTTGTTTTTTGTTTAGTATTGTCCTGTATTTTCTTTTTGCTGAACTTTTTAACTGAAAGAAGCACCTTTGCCAGGGAGAGCTCTAGTATTCTCTGTTACAAAACAAGAATGCTGGTACCATACAATGAAAACTTCTGCTATGAAAGTAGTTAAGTCTAGGCCTTTAAGCTACATGAATCTGAAAACCAAATTAAAATGTTTTCTGGAGCAACTCTCTTACTTGATATAGGTCATCATTTTATTATTTGAAAAAATAAGACAATCAGAAGCAGTCAGAGCAGTCACAACCATTCCCATTCTGAACAAAACCAGGACAGAAAGCAACATGAGTTTATTTTACTGACACCCTTGAAAGGTATTTGTCAACATTATGGAAAGGTATTAAGAAAGACCCTCCTAACAGACACATGTCAAAAGTGCATTCAGAAACCTAAAGGAAAAATCCTTTAACTTTTACCTTTTATATTTTAATATGCACTGGAATATTTCCTCTTGTACAAAAATATTACCCTAACTTACTGAAAAATTTTTAGAGATCATATTTCACAAGTTCATTTAATGCAAAGAGGCTGCAGAACCTCCCTCCATGCTTCAAGAACTCAGAACTCAACTGGAAAACCTGAGCAACACCACCTAGCTTTGAAATTAACTCTCACTGCTGAGCAGACGATGGCCTGGAAAACCCTCAGAGAACTCTTCCTACTGTCATTGTTCTGTGACTCTAAACCCTCCCAAAAGCAACTGAAAAGATACTGCAGCACATAAATGCAAAGCATTAAAACTGATCTCTTAAAAAAATGTGCTGCTTCTGCCGACATGGGATACTGAGTGGGATGGCATTTCTCCAACTCCACATCCACATTTCACAGTCTCTGAAAAGCTCTTAGACCAGCAATATTCATTCTTCAAGGTGGAGAAAACTAGTAAGTGTGAACCAAAGCTGTGTTACTGCTCCTCCTCTTGGTTTCTAGATCTGCTTCTTCTTGAAGGTGAAGTCTGTCAAGAAATATCCAGGGAAAACCTGACAGCAAGAACCTCATAGTCGAGCCTCATTTGGCAGAGACTGGCATTTTCTGGCTCCATCATCTACCTCCATCTGGTGAGGCTGCCTTTTAAGATTACAAAAGACAGTCAAAACATAAAAAAGACTGAAAGCTGCTGTTGCCAAAAGTCAATCATGAGTAAATCTCTCTCTTTTTAGGTCTAAATGCTAACTCTTCTAGTGCCAGATTCTACCTGACACTGCTCAGAAGCAGGTGATGTATGAAGTAGCTATCTACTCACTGCAGTGCTCATCATAATGAGAATATGGCTCGTTTACAATTTTTGCCTATTAACTTCTGGTAGTGCACTATTCATATAAACCAATTTGGCATAAACATCAAAGTTGTAATGTATGCATTTCTGTTTGATCTAGTACACTGTCTTTTTTTTCCTTTTTTTTTTTTGGTAAGGTTTCCTCAGCACCTTTAGTAAGTGATTTACAGAATGAGCTGCTATACAGCCATGGCTGGGAGCTGCACTACACCCATCCTTCCAAACAGTATCCAGCCCTGAAGACACAGACAGAAACCATATCACTAACACAATCACTGTGCAGGAGACAGGCACTAGAAACAAAAAGCTTAGAATTTAACTTTTAGAAAATGCAAAAAATCGGAAGGAGACATTTTTCACCAGTGATATTTTTACTTTTTCCATTTAGGCAGCAAAACAAAGCTGATTCTCCCTAATACTTTCTGACTTCATAAGCAAATATTTATTTCCCAATACCATGGGATTTTGCATGCAAACACTACAGGAAAATAGTTTAATATGTAAACTATGTTAATGAAGGTATCTCTCAGTTTACTAATGTTATTTTAATTATGAAATAGCTTAGTATTATCACTTTCATTTCTAAGGACAGATTTTCCTACTTGAACCTAAGTTCTTAACTTTCCTTTTAAATGTTTGCACTGCCTAAGTATGTAAAAATACAACAGAGTTACCCAGGTTTTCACACACAAGGTCAAACCCACCACATTTTCAAGTGCTGCACACTGCCTCTGGCAGAAACCATTAACTGGAACTTCAGAAAATAAAATACCCATAATGCACCTAACTAGTTTTGTTGAGTTTTTTGGTGCACTTTAGAGAAACAATCCTGCCATCAACAAGTCTAAACTACTGCAGGTAACACATTTAGGCATTATTAAAAGTTCTGAGTCTTTAACGAGAGCACTCTTAATCAATAAAAATGTCAAAGCCCAATCAGTTTTGCTTCTTTCTTTTCCTTGATCATACAAACTCAGAAACTCCCAATGCTACAAATTACCACTTCTAATCCTTCCCCTATACAGTAGAACCCCTCCTCCTTTACAGGGAAGGTCAAGGTGAAATGCTTGTGATGCAGAGCTGAAGCCTCGCAGTTCCCTATTTACCAAGCCCTCCAGACAAGAAAACTGGTGCATGTGAGCCAAACCCAAGCGATGCTAATGCATTAATGACTGACATGTGGCAGAGGCATAGACACATAGATGCAGCTTGACATTAATGGAGAGATTTGCCTGTGGTCATGCACACAGAAGGGGGGCAAAGACAGACCCACCTGCCTCATGTTTTAACCTGAGTATGAAATCAAATGTCAGACAAGATTAATTAGATGCCAGGAGTTTTATTCTTTTCTGCTGATAGAAAAAGCACATTTCCATAATGTGAGGAAGCATTTATGTGGATAGCAAATCAGGTTGACATTGAGAGAAGGTTTACTTTATTGTGAATGCTAGCTGTGTGGTGCTTGTCAGTGCAATTACTTTCTACTCAAGTGGTTTGCTTTTTAACATTTTATTATCTTAACAATAAAAACCCTGGAAGCAATAATTATTTATTATGCTAATTCTTTAGCTTTTTTCTTATTAAGTTCTGCCAGACCATTAAAACTTGCTGTTTTCCAGAAATAAACCTAATTTATTAATATTCAGCCAATTATGGAGAAAAAGAGAGAAGGCAAAAACAATCTCTTTACTGGTAATTAGTTACTAACCAGTCAATTTGTACGCCTATCAGCTTCCCCATAAATTCTATTTTCATGTATTCAATACCCAACATTTCTAACATCATTCTGATCGAAAACAACTTCAAAACACTAAGTCCACTGTAGCATTTTTTATAAATAGTGATTTAAGCAGTCTGAGAGGCAGCAGGGCTTTAGACCATTCTGAAAATGCACTATACTCAAGGACTGCATTTTAATTATGGAAACCTTTTAGAACATCCCTGTTTTATTAACAGTAAGTGAAAGACTATAAACAAGGCTTCAGTATGCACCACTTCTTCTCAATCCTGCCTAAAGCCCTCCAGGGGAAACAGCTTCAATGTGCTTTCATTTCTCCCCCCTAGCATTCTCATCTCTGAATGCCTCTTCTCACCGGCTTTAAAATTCATTTAACATAACAACCACACAGTTATGCTTTTTTCTTCCCTTTTTTTTTTTTAATATA
>VZTH01000252.1:152683-247704 GCA_013397815.1 Aleadryas rufinucha
AAATTCATTTAACATAACAACCACACAGTTATGCTTTTTTCTTCCCTTTTTTTTTTTTAATATACAAGTGTTCCCTCCTTTAGGAATAAACACCAAGGCCACAGCTCTCAAACTCCCATGGCATAAATGCAATATAGGAGACCATAAGCAATCTAAGCAGAAAAGCACTGCAACTAAATGTACCTTGAAAAGCTCTTAGTTTGCAATGCTTTTATAAAGCTTCATGTCCATGCACAAACTGTCCCTACATTTCACGCAGTGACAGTGGTAGTAATCCCTGGAAAACTTCTGGAACAAATTCCCTCGCTCAGAGCTCAGTTCTCTCTGAGCCAGTACAGCACTAGCTCCTTCCATGGCAAGGATGCAGTGCTCCAGGGTTTGTCAGAGCAGCCCCCCCAGCTTCAGTGAACAATATGAACTCCCATGCTGCCACCACACACAAGGAGCAGAGCCAGGTTTCTCCACCGCACCCTGCTTCGGAGATAGCTTTCTCCTGTACCTCCCACTGGGATATTCTGCCTGTGGCAACAGAAAATTTCCTATTAATATGTAATATATACCATAATTAGCACTGTAAAGCAGGTAGTTATCTCACAACCGTCCTCCCATCCCCTCTCTCATAATCACAAAAGTTTATTTACAGTGAAAAGAAAGAAAAAAGAACCCCACAAAACTGGTGAAGAACATCTGATTCTTTTTATTTGTATTTTTTAAAAGTTAAGTTCTAAGACTAAGCTTTTGCTTCTAGCATGTCTCCTACATAGTAAGTGTGAAAGCATGAGTGAGATGGTTTCTCTCTGCCGCTACAGGGCTGGATGCTCTTTGGAAGGAGAGGTGTAGTACAGCTCCCAGCCATGGCTGTATAGCAGCTCATTCTGTAAATCACTTATTAAAGGTGCTGGAGAATTCTTATCAAAAAAAAATATAGCATACTAGATCAAATAAAAATGCATATATATACAATTTTGATGTTTATGTCAACAAACTCCTGGCCTCTTGTATGAAAAGAGCAGGAAGAAAACCACCGCAAGAATGCCACTGATGTTCAGGACCACTCATTATCCTAAGGGAGAAAACCAAAATCAAATCACACCCCACAAATAAATCAAGCAGGGCCAGACTACAAAAGTTACCCAGACTATTTAACAAAGTCAGAGTAGAAAGGCACTTTTCATAAAGTATTTTTTAAGCACAAACTCTACAGGTGGAGGAATCCACCTGCTTTTCTGAATACATGCACAGCATTATCACTTCAGTCCCTCCCAGGACATCAGGTTAGGCCTTTAGGGTTTATAACATCAGTTCAGCCTTTCTAATGAAGTGTGTGCCTAAATGACCTGCATTATTCTCTTCTACAGAAGCAGCAGCCTGATTTGGAACAGTCATTGCATTCCTAGCCATGCCTCTGACTAAGCATGCAAAAACCTCTGAAGTTCTCTCATTCCTGGAACCCAAAATTATTTCATCTGTAAATCTAAGCCAGTGCTAGCTGCATCTGCTACCAAAAGGTAGACAAGGTCAATTTTGAGTTTCAGCATGATTACCCCTCTTCAGCAGAAATTTAGAATGTAGAGCCCTTGAGTTTTCATCTCCAGACATACTGTATTTGATTAGGTGAATACTAGATTTTTTTTTTAAACATATAAAAATTCCCTCAAAAACTATTCACCTATCAAAATACTTCAAAAACCAAATAAATTTGGGAGCTACACAAACTCCTAACAAATTCAGGCTTCTACAGAACACACCTGATGACAATTAGCTTTTGGCAATGACTTTTGGCTGCTCTACTCACCATACCATAATAAATACACAGTATGTAATTCGAGAGAACCAATGTACATGGAACAGCCCAGTGCTGAAGCCTCTGATTTTCTCTCTCTTAGGACAGACACTGATTTTTTTATGACTATACTCTAAAGAGTATATTACTAAATGTGCTGCAGAAACACTAGATGCAATGCAAGAACAGAAACAGAAAAAGCTCTTTAAAAATATAAGATGTGATACAAGCTATACAGCCTATTAATTTCATTTATTACCCATGCATGTCAAATGACATTAATTTACAACAGCAAAAAGCAAAGCCATTAAGTACATACAGAGCTCTGAGAATTTCAGGTGTGAAACAGACCAGTTTCTCACAACAGCTTAGAGTTCTGTTGTGCTTAAAGTGCAGAGAGTAAAACTCCATATCATTGCAACTCTGTCTTGTGTATGTACAGGAAAATGTATGGAGTAGCTGTAAATACTTTCCCTTAAAGAGAATTAATTGCCCTGAGCGCAATATTCCTATATCAAAGGCGCCAATAGTTCACAGTCATCCTCCACATCAACATAAAAATTTATCACAGGTGATGTCAAAATCCATTAAGTCCCATGTTGTTTGTTTATTACTGATTCATTGCTGGAGGGAATTAGCTCCATCCTCAACTGGGCTGCATTAGGAGGCTGACTCCAGAGCAAAGTCAGAGTGGGGAGCACAAACCAACTCTGAAAACAGATAGATTTGAACATAAACAGATGAGGAGTGCTCATGAAATCTGCTGTATAGCTATGTGATAAGGCAAGCATTTTCCATCTCTAGGTGGGTAGTGAGGATCTTCAGAAACGAAAGAGTGACTTGTTTAAGTTAAGAGTTCATCTATCTGAACAATTACAGGAACATACCTCTACTAAATCCATTATCCTGTTATACAACTGCAGCCATTACACAACTTTTGAACGATTTAAACTATTCCCACATAGGTGGACCTGCACCCAGTGTGTGTACACAAGCTCAGAGTAATCCATTTCAAGTCCCAGTCATGGCCTCACCTCAGCTAAACACAGAATCTTACTGCTTTCGGATACCTGAGACCCTGTTTGGAAACCTTCAGCTGCCCTCAAAAGTCACCCCACTTTTCAAACTTATGATTCTGTTGATACTGTAGAAGCCAGCAAAAGAAATCAGCTGCAGTCTCAGAGCTATGTAGTGCTGAAGAAAAGATGCCAGTAAAACTTGCTCCTGTCATTAAAGAGAGGAGACAGAACCCAACCAGCATTCAGCTTCCCAAAGCTGTGTGATCTAATTCTACACAAAAGGCTTAATAAGGTTTAGGCTCATAATACAATTAGTAATTTAGCTCACAAATTAGACTATCTATTAACACTCCAGCAGAGACATCAGCCATATGAGGATTAAGAAGGAATCTGCTGCTCTCAATATGGGAGTGAGAACTTGAATGCTTTAATAGACCACTTCAGCTTCTGCTAATGCGAACATAAATTGTGTTGTACAGGATGATGTGAGCATGGCCAGCAGCCTGCTCATATATTGAACTTTCATCAGTAGGAACCACAATAATAATATGCACAGTAAGTACAGAGTGGCAACTTTTGAGCTCATTTTAAAGCATAATTTTAACTGGTAAAAATATGTACTAGTAGTGTGAAATACACTGCATATGCATTATAAGTGCATACAGAAACAAGGGCCAAAATTAACATGTCAGCATGGACAAACCCAGGTCAGCCCAAGGTATGGATATTACATTATACAATATTTAACTGCAATATTCTAATAAAGAAGCGACCCTCTTCCAAATCTTTGCAAACCACATTTATTCTGTATCTATCAAGAATGGAGGCAGACATACGTAATAAAAGATTCTTCATCATCTTCTCCCACAGACAGTGTCCAAAAGATTTTTAAAATGAGCTGATATCTCTAGAATGCTACTTAACGGCACATTGCTCACAAAGAAAAATACTCCAAATGAATTTTCAAAGGTAGGCTAAAAAAACACTCTACTTATTACAAGAAACTAAATTTAAATTGCTGTGTTTGAAAAGTGCTGTTTCAATTTCCAGAAAACTATAGGTATAACTACATTTCTACAAAAGGCCAATATTGGTGTGTTCATGCTGACTTGTGTTAACATCTGATTTACTTGCAATTATTGTGTTAACAGGAGCTTTTTGTAATTACTTCGACAGTACGCCCAAAACTGACTGTATTCATCTTGAGGTTTTGAGCTTGCTTTTGTATAATTAGGGCCAGTATTATTAATTCTTTTTAGCTTGAAAAGCAAACAAACAAAAAATCTTCATCAGTTTACTTCACACTCTAGTAGAAACCATTCACACCCAAATAATATTATGAACAACATCCATCTGGTCTGAAATCTAGATCTGGCCGCTGTATCTCATTCCCCACCAGCACTGCCTGCTGTTGCTATCAAGTGTTCAGTGTGAATGCACTCAGTGCAAAGCAAAACTTAAAACTTCACTCACTCACAGTACTTGCTCATAAGCACATGATTTGCTGTCATGTGCGTCAGCACGTGCACGGAACCATTTTGGTCTTATCTGTCTCAAGGAAAAAGACAAAAGGCAAAAGCCCTAACTTGTTATGAATGACACTCAGGCAGTCAGGAACTGTATCCCCAAGCTGCTACCATAGCTGCCCAGAGGCTCTGCAGCCTTCTGAAAACATGCACATAGTTCTCCAAACTGTAAGGGCAGAAGTGCCCCACAGCAACACAGGAAATCCACATCAGAGCTGCCATCCTGCAGGCTCAGCTCTCTCCCCAGCTCAGTCACTGCTGTCCAAAGGATGGAGCTGGCAGAGGAAGGCACAAATTATAGAAGAGGAGAAGAGAAAGTTGCACAGAGACCTCATAGCAGCTTTACAGTATCTGAATGCGGCCTACATGGATGCCAGAGAGGGACACTTCATCAGGAAGCGTAGCAATAGGACAAGGGGAAAGGCTTCAAACTGCGAGTAGATTTAGATTAGATATTGGGAAAAAATTCTTTACTGTGTGGCTGGTGAGGCACTTGAACAGGTTGCTCAGAGAAGCTGCAGATGCCCCAGTCCTGGCAGTGTTGAAGGTCAGGTTGGACAGGGTTTGAGCAACCGGGTGTGGTGGGATGTGTCCCTACCTATAACAAGAGGGTTGGAACTAGATGACCTTTATGGCCCCTTCCAACCTAAACCATTCTATGATTCTGTTTGTGAATTATCTTGATGAGGAGCCTGCACGAACAGAGAAAAGGAGGTGGAGAGAGCTCCAGAGGTGGCAGGTAAGCAACGCAGTTTTAAAGGTGGCCTGGTGGTTAACAGCTTTGTTAAATATGTATTATATTTGCTGTGGAATACATTGTACTAAAGCACAGTCTTAGAACTGAGAGCAGGTAAGAACCTTCCCTCTTTCTCTGCACAAAATTCCACAGTACACAGCTCTGGAAGATTACTATAATTGGCCAATTCTTTCTTTTATTGCTAGACCACTGGGCAGAGTCAAAGCACTGAAATCACGGGAATGGGGCTGCTTATGAATGTCACATATGTGCTCAAAGCCAGTTTCAAGCATACAGATCCCATTTCTTTGCAGTTCTGCTCCCAAAGGTCTAGAAATACACATCCTCTAATCCTGGCGTACAAGCAAGAATTAATTTCTCACTGCTACAAACCTAGCGTGACACTCTGCAGTTTGTGAAGACTTCAACAGACTGAGATCCGGAAACGTGAGATTTCTCACTCACAGCCAGTGAGCGGCTCCCAAACTGTCGTTTGCTAAGCTGTGATCCACCCACTACGAGCATTGATTTGAAGGCACCAAGCATGTCAGATACTACTTGACTGAAGGAAATTTACTGTGGACCAAGTCATGAAACCACAAGTTTATGTTCATTTTGAAATTAAACGTATTTCAAAAATACAGACAGTTCTTATCGTGGCCCTGGGGTTTGGGCTACACATCAGAAACTGGCTCCATTTTTTGCAATGGACTCAAAAGAACTGACAGGCAAGCAGTAACTTTAAAAATGCAAATTTTCACGTTGTAGCCTAAACTGCAACCCAATGCACGTAACCAAAACCTCTCAAGTAGTTTCTGACTGATGCCAGAATGACTCCACAGCTGCTGCTTTCCATTTCCATTCATCACCAAGTCATTACAGGTATCTTCCAAAATAAAAATTTAGACCTCCAAAGGCTGTATCTGTTTCTCTCTAGAAATCAGAGAAAAAATTTCAAATGCAGCAAACAATGCATGCACTGTTTACATTCCCTAATTCCCCTTGAGTTGACCTTGGCCATTCAGCTAGATAAAGCCCAGACAGTCTTTATCTGAAATTCTCAATCTGAACAAATGCTTCACCCATAATCCAAGTCAGAATTAATATCTGTTCTTCAACACTCCAACTCCACTATATGACAGAGGAAAGTACAGGTGAATAATGCTGAAGTTCACAGTCAGCAATGATCTGTCAGTAAATCAACCCACAAGCACTACAGTATGTTTGTCTATGACTGAAAACAGAATGGAAGTATCTGAGGAAAATTATTTTAAGGGGTTATTTCCACGTCATTTCCCTGCATGGATAACCTTATGCTATATACCGGGCTACAACTTAAAAAATACTTTAAGATTTTTTATGTTCACACCTTTCTGTGGCCATGCAAAGTTTTTGGGTAACAAGGGTAACATTTAACTGCCCAAAATTCAGGATGCAAAGAAGTACCAGATTCCAGTGGACAAACTTTCCAAAGAGCAACTTTACATGTAAGGATCCAGCTCTGAAGCTTCTGCAAGACTCATTTAAAAATACCAATCCGTGTCTGCTGGTGGTGCACGGCTGCTGCAGAAGTCAGGGGTTTTACTTGTCAAGAGTAACTTTCAACTTGTCTTGGGCTCCTGGACCCTATGCAATTTCAATGCATATTTGCTCTAAAGGCTATGTGCTTGTCTCAAACACTCTTTAAATAAATAAAACAAACCCCCGTGTTTTCCAGATCCACAAATGAAAGTGCTACACTAATTCACATAAATCCCTTCCTAGCCTAGATTTATGGAGGCAATTTTAACAACAATTCTTGAAGTAAAAATAAATAAAACACACCTCATGAACTTTATATGTAGTCTTCAATCCATTGTACTTTGCTGTCGCTACAAACAGCAGGTACTAATGTCGGGCAACACACAGGCTTCCATTTCGCATTTTCACCCTCTAAGCTTTTAAATAGATATTAACTTCAGTTGGTTTCCCAGCAAAAGGTCTGTGATGCTCACAGATCTAACCCCAAAAGGTTTCTTTCCTATTTAGAAAGTTGCTTGCAAAGGTTTTCCCCTGAGCTAGGACAGAGTCAAGATGACATCTCTCAGACACGGTAAAGAGGGCATCAGCTGCACAGTGCCTCAAAATCATTACTGGGACAACAATTTATCTTATATAACTGAGAAATTACTTCAGTATCGAGCTGTCTGTGCAGAAGTTAAAAAGAAAAACAGCTTAAGTGATGTGTTATGTAAAGTGCTTATATTAAAGTGTTGAATGCAGTGCTTTGTAAAATAATCTTCATCTGCTCTGCAGAATGCAGAAAAGGTAACATTAAAGGAAAAAGGCTATAGCAATTTTCAGTCATTAACATAAGAACTACCCTACTGAGAACTATGGTTCCTGGAAATGTCCGTAACTGCCTCTATCTCCTAAACATGTGACAGTATTTAATCACGTTTTTGAGTTTCCAGGGAAAACTGAAGTTAGAGGTGGTGACAAGCAGCTGCTGTAGATTTTCTCTAAATTTGTTTTCGGGTTCTGAGCTGTCACCTTCCATTTTTAAAATTTTTTTGTAAATGGAAATTTAGCAGATTTCTCAACCATGGAGAAAAAAAAAAAGACGAAATTCCAACTAGTCTGGCTATGAAGATCCTCACCCATGTCACAGTCAATCGCCAGAGCACAGAGTTAAATCTGGATCTCCCACACCTATGTTGGAGTTCTGATCACTAAGCAACTATTCCAACAGGAGTTTACATATACATATATATATATGTATATATATATGTATATACACACACACACACACATATAAATAAATACACACTTCTTCTTCATGCTATGCTCCAGAGGCGTGGTTCACGTTAGGCTATGTCATTCCAACGTGGAACCAGAAAAATCTCCAGGCTCAGAAAGTTCCACTGAGAGAAAATAGTTCCTTGGCTAAGATTTTATGACATATCTTAAAACAGTTAAGCAAAAAAAAGAGGTATTACACTATAGAAACACTATTAACTTCCAAAAGAATTATCAGAACACTGTTGTTCCTGAATTATACTGATTGACAGAAACATCACAGCAATTACAACATGCTATGTATAGTCCTAACAGGTGTGCAAACAGTGTCAAACACCTTGAAACAAACAGATTTTCTTGCAAGTTTCTGCCATACCTTTGAGCATACTCTGAGAAACCTATTGTTAGGAAATTCTGGAATTACTGAAATTCTTACAGTAATTTTATTTACTAGAAGGATGGAAGAGTGAAGAAGCAACAATGAACTTTTTCAAAAAAGACAAATATCCAAATCACCTAAGAAGAAAGAGCAACTATGCTAAGCAGCTACAGAGAAAACAGTTATGTCTGTTATGGTGCCTCACACACTTCATTGAGATGGGAATTGACTTACATTTTTGCTTTCAACTGTTCACTGAACTGTTTATTAAAACAGCAAAAAGCCATGAAGGTAAAAATAGCAGAAGTGAGACAAGCAGAAGTTTCTATGGAGGTAGATGATAATGTGAATCCCTTCAGGAAACCTTTGCCTCTCCTTGAGATATAACCTCTAACACTCTTTTTCTCAAAACTGGAGATCCTTTTTCTCAGAACCTATGAGAAACTCTATCCTCAGAAACTATGTGGACTTGGTAAAGCAAAACTTTAAGATGTGCATGCAGATGACCATTTTTTGGTCACAAACTACTGTATCAGCAATAGCAGAACAACTAAGCATCAGCCCCTAAATAAGGAATTATTTGGTGATAATGGGAAAAAAAAATACAACCTCCCTATCACTACCTCTGCTTCAAGTACACCACGAAAAATGCAAAAGTCTGCTAATGGATAATAACTCATCAACTTTAAGACACAGAAAGACAAACTAGTACACAGATTACAGGCATATACACAAGGATGTAAGTGCACATACCATGGGTGGAAATTATTTACTCAGTCTAATGCATATTCACCAGAAAAAAAAAAATGTGAAGAGCCACTCTATTAATTCATCTGTAACAACAACTCCATCAAGCAAACCTTACTGGTCCACTATTTATCCACCTAAAGTACACAGAAACTGCTGTAATATCCTCCTCAATCTTATGTGAGAATTTTATCAGCACAAATAAATAGTTATTTCACCTAATGAGCCTACATTTATGTGCTACAGAATTAAAACAAAGGGCCACTGACAAAAGTATTCTATCCACTATGTTATTTATAGATAGTCTTCACTGTATTTGATTTTAGAGTTCGGGATAAAAGATGTGACAGGATTCAAGACAATAAAGCAGGATCTTTCTGAAAACTTCCCCAAAATAACCGTGCCTTAAACATTAAAAAAACCCAAACAACAAAACAACAAACAAGCACAAAATCCCCCCAAAATATGTGTGGTGGGAAAAAAAAATCTGCTCTCATACGGGCATGTGATGCTCTATTTCATTCTCCTACAAGATGAAGAGCTGAAGTGATGAAAGAGGTAATTAGCTGTTAGTTATTCCAGAGCAAAAACACATTTCTAGTGATTAACAAAAAAATGCTGTAAGAGATATTTATAGTAGCTTAACAGAGAAGAAGATTAAAAAGACAAAAAAACAGGGGGGAAGCAATAAAAAGGCAGATCTACCCCTCAAAAAATCCCACTGTAACCAAAAATTATTGTTCTAAATCAGGGCAGATGACACATGGAGGGTGGGGAGGGGAAAAACAAACATATTCATAAGCAAAATGTTGGGTTTACACCATTTCACAGAAAAAAATTAAAGATTCATTAACATCATTATATTTAATCATATGTGTAAAGATAATCAACTATTGCTATGTAAAGCTGTCAGAAGACATATTTGAGCCTTGAATACATTATTAAAAACAAATGTGTTGAAAACTAAGATAATAAAAAATAAGAAAATGTGAATAATTATATATTCACTTCTGTTTTCCATAAGTAATTTAGCTGCCATTTAGACCTCAGATTATTTTTTTTACATCTTTTCTAGTAACGTTCATCTCTTCCATTCTTCCAGCAAATGTTGTACCTCCCTTCCCACTTTTCCCCCCAAAACACACTCAGTCTTACCTCTTTTCAGAACTCCTTCCTGCTAATATTGCCCTGGTTTTGTCTGAGCAACTGTGGTCATTACTTTTTTTTTCTCCTACCATTGCTTGTTATGTGTCAAAGGGTGACTGTTGAGTCAGACACTTCTGGCTGAGATGCTTCTTTCCTATACTCTGCAGATACTGAGCAGGGTATGTCTTAGAGGCATAAATACACCTTAACTTTTATTGTTATTCCTCTAAGAAATCTGGGCACAAAAACGTCTTTCCTTCATTCTTAAAGCATGTATGGCACCTTACCCCCTAATACCTCCTCACAGCATTAATGGAAGCCACGTGGCTTAAAAACCAACACAACCCCTCCTCCTGCCAAAAGGAGAACAGAATTCCACTGACGGCAACATCATCTCCATAGATAATTATTTTGAATGGATCAGAAAGGCTCTTAAGAGGTTGTAAGGAGATGTGTACTCACACAAAACTTAAGGTTGTACCTTAACCATCTTGACTGATCCTTAAAGAAAAACTTACCAGATCTCTGCAGCAATAATTATTGCATTTAAAACACTAGGAAAGTACTGACAATTTCTTTGTAATTTCATACGTTTTATTATATATTTTTGTCATATTAGAGCATTCGCTCGTCTTTCTGTTGAATACTAACATTGATACTGAAATCAGCCTTTTTACAAGTAGTTAAAAGTTCATTTGTATTGCAATCAAATTGACGCAAACAAGCCACCAACGGATTAAAATTCTCTAGGTCACAAAAATCCATCATCTAGTTTCACACCTCCCCAGCTCCAAACGCACCTACATTCTCACAAAGCCCTGCTCACAGCCCTTTCTCTTTCTGTGCTTAGAAGAATGGACTTAGAGATGCAGCTACACCTAGTGATCAGCAGCAGATCACAGCAGGCAAAACTCCGGAAGACACTACAAAATTCAGAAAGAAGTATCTGAATACATTTGGGTGAACAGACTGACACAGGAAAATTTACTGCTACTTTTTTTTTTCCTAAATACGTGACCATACACTCCAAATTGGTTTCAGTGTCTTGAAATCCTCTTTTAACACGTAACATTACACATCAAAAATAACAGAACTGGAAGTTATCAACAAAATCAAATGAAATTAAATGAAATAAGGAGAAGATTCTCAATTTTTCCTAAAGAAAATGAGTATGTAATTCAGCTGCATTCACACATTAACAAAGAGTTTCTTCCTGGGAAAATTTTCAAATCTACTACTTCTTTACACAAGAGTCATAATTGTGAGCTGAAAGGTTCATAATTGCATGTCATTTCCTGGGGAAACATCTTCAGAACTTAGTGATACAGCATAGAAATAAATGTTTGACAGTGATACTAACAAGCTTTAAACACCAGAGATATCCCTCTCAAAAAGCATTTCCTTCAGCATAAAGTTGCAACACATGAAATACAGGATTAGTTCACAGATCCTAACCCTACAACATCATTGGACTTTGTTCCATCAAGTCTACACTTACTATCTTCCCTCCAACGATGCAAACTGAAGGGATTGTCTCAGCAGGAATGTGTAAAACTGACCCGGCCACCAGCAACTCATCTGTTTGACATTTTCGCTGACCGTCACAGGGTGTGGGTGAGCACACATGAGAAATAAACCATCCCCACATGTCTCCAGGTCAGACTCAAATGACATTAGTGAGGTGCAGTTCAGAAGCTTGCTTACTCTGCCCTAACATGTTTTGTGATTTGCCTGGGGATTTGTCTCTCTAGCTGCCAATCCAGCAACTTCTGTGAGCACTAAATATATTACTATTTCATACATTATATGTGCTTTTATTGTTTCAGGACACTGTGATTTGCTTTCCTCATGAATTCTGACGACTGCTAAACCATGAGACCAAATAAACACCATAGCATTTTTTCACCCAGTGAAAAATGCTATGGTGTATCCTTGCAATATTTTGTAGAATTTATTTTTAATTTCTCATGACATTTCATTACTATCTTTTGAAACCAGAACACCGAAATACAATAAATTAAAAAAAAACCCAAACAAACAAAAACATATCCACCATACAGTTTCTTTTTAGATGAATTGTGCCACTTCCAAAGCCCTGACTCATTTTTACCTGAAGCATCCTAAAGAACATCCCAATTTACACGGGAACACAAACTTTATTTCATTTTTATAACTCTAAAAAGTTTAAAAAAAAAAAAAAAAACAAAAAAACCAACATCACACTTAGAAGCTGATTTTTCAAAATGCTTCCATTAATTTGCTGGAGTATTTTAAATATGAATAGTCTTAGATGTAAACCAGAAATCAAGTCATTCACCTATTCACCTAATAGCTGTAATAGCAGCAGCAAAAATCTCTTAACAGCGGGAAGTTTGGTTTAAGAATCTTCCCCCACAGCTTTCACTGTTTAGTGAGGCCAAGTCCATGCTATGACCTGTAGCTGGAATAGTTTTGTAGATGAGCTGACAACTGCATCAGGCACTAATAAAGCTGCATTTTCACTAGTATATATTACTTCCCTTAGAAGATGCAGGACTACAGAATTAGTGGATGTGTGGAGAGAAAGAAAAGCTCGTGGAATAAACAATGCAAACAAAAGCAGAATTTGCTAAAGTGAGATATAACTACATTCAGAGCTCTTTGCTGCTAAAGTGATCAGAATAGCTATTACAGACTTTCAAACAGAGATTCTGAACAGTCTGAGAAATCTCTTTAAACACAGTTAATTATACCAGAAACTTCTTATTTTCTAGACATTGCCAGGAGCTTCATTTCAGCTAGGATAGGACCTATGAAGACTTAACCTATATTCTTTCTTTTTCTCTGCAGTCACCAAACATCAACATGATCACAGTGAGTTTCAACTTCAGCATGTCAAACTTCTTCCTTACATCTCTTTTCTGGAAAATATGATCCTTCTTTTTAAAGTGCCTACACCCAAAACTGAGCAGATGAATCTAAGGCACAACATTCAGAATGCAAGGTTTTATATTTTTAATCCATGAAACAGCTTGAGAATTACTATTCTTTATGTAAAACCTTTACTACTAACTAGGACAAGTAATTTTCAAGTTTTGTACAGCACTTTTCCTCCTTTTCTTTTCCTAATTGTCACTAGTTCTGGTTCATTATGAATGGCCTCCTACAAACACTTTTAGTCAGTCTGTCCGTCCCTCTCACTGCAATAAGATTCTTTCCTTCACAGAGAAAAACTAAAACTTTTTAAACCAGTGCCATAAAAAGAGCATTAATATACAACCTCGGTGCTTTCCAAAGCAAAAGAGAATGTAACAGACTAATAACAGCCCTCCCTCCATAAGAGTCAGGTTGTAACCAAGAAGCACCAATTTCAGAATTCAGGCTGTGTGCACATTTACATCTACCTGAATGCAAATGCCTCCATAAAAACACAGTTTCCAAGTTCTATTATACATTTCCTTGCTTTCTATTTCAGCTCCCCGTTCTTGTATTTGACAGAACTCATCCCATCCAGACTCTTCACGTTATGTGAGATCAAATATTTAGGTTTACAATATCCCTTCTAACTTCACACATCTCTATGTTTGACCTAAATCCTTTACAGGAGTGAATTGCTTTCCCTAGCCTGAATAATCTACCAAGGAGGTGGAAGAAGGAACACGGTGGAGTCAAGTGGCATTTTCTATGACTGAACACCGCTTTTCAGGGACTTTTGTTATATTAGCATTCAGTCTTCACATGGGACCAGCTTAACAACATTTTGCTAAAATTGTAAACAAAACCAGCTAAATTAGGTGTGCTACAGTTTCTAAGAAAGAAACTAAAAAATAGTAAAAAAAAACAACCCAAAACTAATCTTGCAGAAAGAGCCCAGCTACTTCCAAAAACTTAGGATAAGCAGCACTGTCCATTTAAGACAATGTTTTCAGTAACCTCTCTTGAATTCATATTCTTGAGATCATTTACTTCTTGAACTGATGAATCCAGAATTTTAAAATCTTTAGTTAAGGACTCAGAGAAAATCTCATTGTTATTAACTGTTAAGCTGCTTTCAAAAGATTACTTGAAAGCTCCCAGGCCTTAAAAAGCCAAGATCTGATCTATGAGTAAGATTATTTTCTAAATAAGAAACTCAGATAAGACAATAGCTGCATGTAACATTAGAACCAATTTTTGTGAAAGAAATCAGTCAGTTTACAAAGAGTAAAAATAAAAATGGGACTATAAATGCCAAAGGCACTTAACTCACACATTGCTACTCTTTGCTTAGAATACGTGTGGAGTTGTCTTTGTTTCCTTTTTTTCTCTGTTTGTTTTTGAACTTTTCACAGGTTAGTCATATAACTCCCATCTGCAAAGGACAGCTATTACAAAAGATAGCTACCCAACTCAATGATGGACTTTTCTGTCATTTAATTTCTATGATGCTAATGCATCAAGGTTTTAACAAAAGAAACAGCTTTCCCCCGCCAAGCAAAAATGACACCCAGGCACAAGCTTCATATAGTAAAGTACAAAAATGGAAATTTTATCAATTTTGTTCCGAGTGCCGAGAATCAATACTAAAAACAAAGAAATGCTGTACCTGCATATTCACAAATAATATTTATTTTCAATATTTAACATACATGTACCTATGCAGACATATGGGCAGACATGGGGAGAAGACAGGGCAGATTCTGCATCCCATGCCATCTTTTGCAACCTCACTGAAGTGTGTGAATAGCAGCCTCTGTTACTGAGTACTTCAGAAGGTGTGGAACTGCACCCTTGGAATAACTGTATGCACAAGTCATTGGTGAATTGTTTGCGGTTTGTAGCACCGTTCTCTTCACGGTGTCCGTCAGGTAAATGAATACAACGGATACAAATCAAACAGTAATGTGGGATTGTTCTTCAGCAACACGAACAGCACTTCAATGCTGGCCCCAGAACAGTATCAGCACATCGCATGCACAAGCCATTTAAATATCCAGAAGAAGGGTCGCCCCAGCTTAAACAAAAAGTAAGACAGTTCACACAGGTCAGCAATGAGTTACAGATTTATCTTAATAAAGCAAGTGCTCCCATTGAAGTCTGGACGCTAGACTTCCAACATTAATAAGTTATAGAGTTAATATAATTGAGCCCAGTTTCATAATTCGCTGCAGAGCATAGCCTCCTTCTAACAGGAGTGTTTGGAAAATATTTCGTCATTGTTACATATCACCTTGGAACAAAACATTTTTCTACTCGGAGACCTTCTGTCTCATCTGCAGTAAAAATGCTCTCAAGAAGCTACGGGAGATGCAGCTACCTATACAAGAGGCCCCTGGAACCAAACATAAAACCAAAATTTTTAATTTTTTATAAAGTTTTAAACCAGACCACCAATTCCTAGCCATAAAACTTGGTTTAGCTACAGTGCTGCATAGAAGCAACACGTAATGTACAAAATATAAACTATTCTGCAGCCTGAGCAACAAGGAGTCAGAAGTATTGCTCCCCAACTAGACCAAAGCACACTTCGCACGAGCTGAGGACCAGATGTCTTCAATTTAACGTGCTTTCAGTTGCACTAACTTCATGTTAGGAACAAAACAAACAAAAAAAAATCCTGAAGTTACTCTTTGCAGTGGAGCACGCAGAACTATTTCACAATCCAAATTTCTGCCTAAAATTACGGGTTTGTCCAACATATAAATAGGACGGGGGTGCAGGCAGGGGACTCGAGAACAAGATAAGCATCTGCAGGTCTGGGGCTTCGGAGAACAGAGGAACGCTGCCGCTGATGGGGCACTTTGCCGGGCTCCTCTTGGCTGTGAATGTCGGCACCCATCAGCCGCGGGCAGGTTCTGCCCTGCCCTCTCAGGTGACGCTCTGGGGGCTGCAGGAAGCGCGGGGCCGGAGCTTTCCCTCCGGCTCTGCCGGCGTCTCACAGCCGCACCTCCGGGCAGCGTCGAGGGCGGGGAGCGGCGGGGGCCGGCGCCGAGACACTGGCGGGCGGGCAGAGCCGCGGGGCCCCGCCGGCCCCTGTGGAGAACACCGCAAGCCCTCCTTCCACCGTCGGCAGCCGCGGCGGCGGGCGGAGCGCCGGGGACCGGCTCACCTCGCCCCTCCGCCTCCCGTGCCGGGGCAGCGGGAAACTTTCGGGAAGTCAGCGGCGAAAAAACGCCGGAGCGAGCCCGGGTCCCGCCCGTCCCTCCAGCCCTGCCCTAGGGCTGCCCGAACCCCGCCAGCCTCTCGACCTTCCATCGGGGCTCAGGGGCGCCAGCCGACCGGCATCCCGGCACCGCCACCTCCTCGGGACACTTTTTCCACCCTATCTACGCAGCGGTTCCGAAGTGTCAGACCCGTCAGGGAGATGGGGAGCCAAAAAAAGAAAAAAAAGAAAAAAGATACAGAAGAAAACAAAAGGCCAAACCAAACCTCCACTACCTCCAAAGTGCCCGCGCTCCCCCCTGCCCCTCCACCGCCCGGCCCCCGGCTGGCGAGCCGACTCCTTACCTGTGAACGTCTGCGCTCCCGCTGCCAGCAAAAGTCCGGCCAAAGTAACCAGGCAAGTTCCAACTCTCCCCATATTTCCAGCCCTTCCTGCTCTGGATCCAGCAAAGTGCCAAAGTATTTGCCAAAGTAGGAGGCGCCCCTCTCGCCCCCCTCCAGTCCGGTGGAGCAGGCGAGGAGGGGGCAGCCGGACTCCCGCTCTTGGTGCCCCGCGGGCTGTTCTCCCTTCCTCTCCCTCTCTCCGCTCTTAAGGGCAGAGAAGACGGTGTGAAGTGGCCGGCAGCCGCCCGCCCGTCTGCCTTCCTCCGGCCGCGCCGCTGCCCCGGAGGCCGTGCGGGTGCCGCTCGCCTCCCCCGGTGCCCGGGGGGGCACCCTTAATCCCGGAGCCTCCTCGGCCGGCGCCGCTGCTAGTCCCGGCTCAGCTCGGCTCCCTGACTGACTCGCGGTCCCCCCCGGCGGGCGGGCGGGCTGAAGGGAGCGCGGAAAGTCACGCCCAGCCGCCGGCGCCGCCGCTCTCCCCCGCTAGAGGGCGAGGCGGCCGGGCCCCGCCGCCGACAGCAGCTCGGGGGTGGCAGCCGCCCTGGGGGGGCGAAGCGCTAGCGTCTCCTTCCCGCCCCGCTGCCCCGAGCGCGACTCTGTTTGCTAAGGAGGTGGTGGCTCCGTGCCGGGCAGGACGATGTCGAAAGCTCGCGGATAGCGTTGGGGGAAGAGAAGAAGGAACCGAAAAAAAAAAATCTCAGCCAGGCGTCTCGGTAACTTTGCCGCGGGCCGGCCCCGGCCAGAGCCGCAGGCGCTGAAGTGGTGGCCGCTGTGGGTCCCTGCCCTGCCGCGACGGGGCTCCGCGGGAACGAGCAGCCCGACCGCGGGTGAGCGATCTCGCCCCCGCCCCGGCGCTCTGGCGCTGCTCCGAGCACTGGGACAGGGAAGGGGAAACGCAGGAGAAGGGGAGAGCGCCGGCTTTCCATAAGCGCTTCGGTTTGTTTGTACAGGCGGTCTGGAGTCTGTCGGAAGAACTAGTTGGAGGCCAACGCTCAGCCTTCCGCGGGAACCGCAAGCGTGAGAGCCCAGCCCGCACAGAGAGCGGCTGATACCGAGAGGAAATTAAGATGTAAATGGGTTCTCCGGGCTGGCGAGGAGCGGCACTGTCTTGTACATTAATTGCTTCGCATTCGCGTGCTGTTCATAAAACTTAATCTCCTTGCTTAGCCCTCGGTAAGAGCCACCCTTCGCCCCTCCGGAGCGTTTCAGGAAGGGATCTCTGGAGAGCGCCGAGCCCGGCCCCCGGTTCAAGACGCGGGCGCATGTCTTACTCCTGCGAGTGAAAAGTAACGGCAGGAATTAGCAGGGTTAGAGAGGGAATGATGGAAATAAAATCACATTAAAATGGCAGTTATCTCTCATCATTTGCAGCGTGTGACTTCAGGCATTTATCTCCGCGTCACGTAGGAAATACAGCTGCTTGACAGCCGTCTTCCCACTGGGTCTTTGGCTCCCGGTGTCCATGGCACTGCAAGGATGTGTTTGCCGGTTTTAAAACAGTTTTGAAACTAAAGTGGAGTTCTAGAGGTGGAAATATTTTTGTTGGCCCTCGCTTTCAATGAAAGCTTTTTCTTTCAAGTGCAACTGTGGCCAAATTTAATGCTTTGTTTATTCCGTGTGGGTTACTAAAACGACAAAAGCAAGAATTTAGATAATGCTGGTTTAAAGAGTTTGAGCTCAGGTTCTAGGTTCTGATTTTTCTCCAGTGCAGGTCCTCTGTTTTCCATGCTGCTCTTCCATGTAGTTAGCCGGCTTCGCTGCCGGTTTCAGTTGAACTCTAAACTCTACCCATCCCCCACATGGCCGTGCGAGCTCCAACATATTTAGTGATTTGTGCGTATTTTGAATTATTTTTACATACAACTCATTAAGTCCGAGCTTAGGCACACAGCTGTATCATTTCCAGTGATCGCCCAGCCACTCTGTTTTCGGGACGCTGCTCTCTTATGTTTTGGGTGATGCATCTGTGACTTGACGCAATCTTTGCAAAAGGACATGAACTTCGGGATGTGTGAGGGGGTACGGCAGCTACCTCAGAAGCTAACGCAAGGGGGCAGAATAGTATTAATTGTTGTGCTTCTTGACGTCAGACTTTTTCTTTTCAATAGCAAGTATTCTCTTGGTTTATTGTTTGCCTAGAACTTCAGTCTTCTCCCCGCTCCCCCCGCCAAAAAAAGAGACGTTGCCTTAATTCCCCGAAGTCTTGGTAACCTATGGGTGTTTTGCAATAAAAAAATCAATTCTTAATTTTAATTGTTTTTCATGGTTACATAATTTAGGTAATTTCTATGTTCTTTAAAAGCTGCAGTTATAGCTTCCAAAAATTAGAAACTATAGCTGGCCTTGAAAGTGCTACCTTTGTAGCACATAACTTTAAAAAGCTGAAGAAGCGTCATAAGTAATTTAACTTACAACAAAAT
The DNA here is from genome assembly GCA_013397815.1 of Aleadryas rufinucha. Lineage (NCBI taxonomy): Eukaryota > Metazoa > Chordata > Aves > Passeriformes > Aleadryas > Aleadryas rufinucha. Next base: position 171,719 of record VZTH01000252.1, read on the forward strand.
AAAATTTAAAATATGTCTTTTAGTAGATCTGCCACTGTAAATCCAGAAATGAGCAGTTACACTAATGTTTATGCTAATGATGACCTCTCTCAGTTCGGGATGTCCAGACACAGATGAAATTGTATCTCTGATCACCCATGCAGTGTGGTACAGTATAGTGTCCAGACCCGTAACAGTAGGTCTCCACCCTGTCTTTGTTACGGGGAATTGGAAATTCCGTGCCTATATCCACAGCTATCTGATGTTAGTTTAGTGAAGATGAGATAGGAAGTTGCCGAGTTCTGAGGATTATAGCAGAGCATTTTAAGAGTGTTTGGTCACAGTCACAGTGGGAATGAGGCTAAAGTGCTTGACCTTCAAAGACACAACCGGTCTGCTTTAATTACAGTAAATCTAAGAAACGGTTGAGCTCCAGGGAATTGCTAAACCAACAAGAACAATAGAAAACACAGGTCATGCATTGCTGATCGGGAATTGTGAGCTGTGTTTCACTGTGTTCAGTACTGCAGCGTGCATGAAAACCATCCAGAAACCATACAAAAAGAACTGGAGCTCAGGAAAAGACTAGACAAAACCCACTGGTTCACTGGTGGTTTGGTTCCAAGAATGTATTCAAGAGAGTTTATTTAAGGGTAAGCTGTGGCGGGAGAGGGGATTGGAAGCATCTGCATGGGAAAAAAAAAGTACTTTGCTGATTGTTTCTCACTGAGAGACAGATACTTTAGATACCTTACATCTGCTCTTGAACTGGATCACCTCAAAGAAATACCTAATTACAGTTCCCTATGTAGACATTCTTCAGCTAAGGAACATAGGAGTTCCCAATTATCACAAATAAAATTATTCCTGCTGAAAGGATTTGAAGAACAAGACAGTAAGACATGTAGAATAAGGAGAAAATCTGGAAATGGTTGTACCTAATTTCTAGATTTCAATGTACAACAATAGGAAATGCACATAACCAGCCTTCATTGCAAAGATTTAGTTTTATTTTTAAATATGGAATTTGTATACATCCCACTGAGGGGAAAATTAAACAACCTGATGATAAATTATGAATAATTACACTGTTTATTACAGAAACTTCACTGACACAGCTGTCCTCTCTTTGCTAATCATTCTCCTGCAGAACCATTTCCCATATTCCAGATCTCTGAGCTGCTTCTCGCAACTGATTTTTGAAAATTTCAAACTGAACAAGGACTGTATTACCGGTTAGAGAGGTCTAATGTCCAAATACTTATCATTATGTGGGAACAGGTCTGCTTGACGTATGTCAAGGAAGAATTCTTCGGATAGGCATGCATCTATGCTTAACAATTAGATATATAGATTGTGTTTATCTGTTTATGTGTTACCTTTAAGATGCTAATGATATTCCTAGTGCTATTCATTCTACATTACTGGCACAAGAACAAGTAAACATATCTTGAATCCTGTAAGACATCAAGGCCACCCTGCATAATCCGTAGCATGAAGTCACCCTTCCTATAATGATACAAAGCAGGAACACTCTCTTGCTCATGTTACAGCAGAAATAGAAAAGCAAAGACTCATATTCGAATATTGGAGGAAGGCCCAAACATCCTGCCTTTTTTTGACCCGTGACAATGCTGATTAAGTGGCCAAGAATGTGGGCTACACAGCTGTCACCTGATCTTTTGGTTCAGTAGCAGATAACATCACTCTCACAGCTCAAAGCTATTTTTTGCACTATAAAGTAGTTAGACAAGAGTGATTTTCACTAGCTCGCTCCATCTCGTTTTAAAGCTCAGACAGACAAGCTTCATGAATCTTTCAGTGACACTACTGTTTAAATATGATGAAAAAGTAATTTTCTTCATGGGACAGGGGCACATTTTGTTAGTTAAGTACAGCTAGTGAGCAAAAGTATGATTTGCTTTGTTAGAAAAAAGATAGGCAATGATTCCAGTTCTCTGCTTTTATCAAAGCTACTTTTCTGCTGTAGCAAAATTCCAGAGGCAATCCTTGGTCAGAAGAACCACTCAAAAAAAAAAATAACATCATCTCTGTAGGTCAAGGAAAAATATGCCCAAAAAAATCTTTTTCCATTTGGGGCTTTTCTTAAATACAGAGCAGCTAATATTCAGTTATCTTTAGGTAGCTTTATCTTCTCACCCAGATTTTTACTGATGCTCTTTACTTTTTCACTGCTGATTTTTGTCAAAAGCTACAAAAAGAAAAATATGTGTGCTTATCTATGTGCCAGGATTTATTGATTGCATTATACTCAATTATATTCTGTTTCATAATATTTAATATATCTGTATCTGTAGATGCTCTAATGGTTTCATTTGTTACTGAAGAGCTATTTCAGTGATAAATGTAAATCTTTCAGTGTTTATTCAAAAAAGCCTCCCTGTGCTTCTTGTTGAGGGGTAGGGTGAGGTTCTAGTAGTATCCTTAAAAGATCGCATCCACCCCATACCTTGTCTTTCCCTGTCTCCAAGGAACAACAAAGAACTACTTGGAATCTAAGGTCAATCAAAACCAGCTGCAAAAGTTGCTGCATACAAAATGTTCCATCTTCAGCAGTGGCTCATCTTTTCTCCTGCTTATTGCTGCTGTGGTGTGCTAGCACTAGAACTGATCCCTGATCATTCATTTGGCACTGAGATGCGCTAATCACAACTGTGACTGCTCCCTATCAGATATTGCCATGTGTAGTATGACTGCCTGCTGTTTTCTTTCTTTTTTTTTTTTTTTTAATTACAAATTATTTATGCAAGCAACAATAATTATCCAGTTTTTTCCAAAGGACATCTTATTCACTTGATCACTCTGAAGTTTGGTGGTAATAAAAACCAAAGTCCTCTTTGTTTCTAGCTGCTAAAAACCAGCATTTTTTTATAATAGCTGAGGAAATTCTACATGGCCACTTGTGGCTTTGATATTAAACCATAACTGGGACTTGAGAGAGAAAACACATCCAGGTCTTTGGAAAGTATTTTAAAAATTAGAGAGAGCAATCTTTATTCAGAAACTGTTGAATAGAAGAGAGAAAAATGTTTGACGTATCCAAGTAAAACCGTGGGGGAACTTTAGGATCTGAATGTCAGGAAGGAAGCAAAGGGCAACAGATCACACTCTACACTGCTGTTTCAAGCCCAAAACCACTTAACTGAATTGTGGAAGAATATCTATTTCATAATTGTTATAATAAGATAGATAAGAGAGAGTGTAGCCTAGACAGGTAGAAGCTTGTCAGCTCATAACATTTTAACGCTATGTACAATGCTGTCTCTTTTGCTGGAAGCAAAGGTTTTAGTGCCGTGATCCACACAGTCTCCTTCTACCACTTGTGTGATTTGTACAGACAAGGAAGAACATGCATCTCATACCACACTGTGTTTGATGTATTTTTATGTCTGCAAGCCAAATTATGTCTCACCTTCTGATTGTCAGCATTTTATTAGAAAAATATTGTGTTTAACTATCTCCAAAACCTTAAAACCATTGTGGCTTTTAACTCTACTGTTAGAAGTATGTCAGTCTGTATAGCATATGTGAGAATTGGGCCTCCTCAAATATGAGCTGTCACAGAACAGGAAGGGTCAGCTGCTCCCTAAGGAATGGGAAGCCAGGTCCACTGCGATGAGACAGATCCAAGATCAAGCCCAGAAATGAACCCACAGATTGGGACCTGGGTCATCAGTGTCTGTGACCAGTCCCATGGAGACCAGGTTCCTACACCATAGCTCCAGCAGAGACTGAAGGCCCCAGGGTGACCTGAAATGGTGCTTCTGGGACAAATGGGCAGAGGGTATGGGAGAGGGCTCCAAATGAGGTTGATCAGAGTCATTACTGCGTTCAAAATCATCTCACTTTTCACCTTTACATCTTCAAATGTATCACATGGCTTTTAATAATTATTCTAGTTTCCTGCACCTTGTAAAGAAAAGCATCTCCACTATTTTTTCTTTTACTACTTGTTTTTAGCTTCTCCCAAAATGTGTATGTCCTTAGCTGTGTCTCTGTCCACATTATCAGCAGATACACACAGGAGGTGAGGGCAAAATAGTCCAAGTACCTAACATTACCAAGAGTGTACAACCTTCAGATTTGTGTAAGATTGAATAGGACTGGTCAGGAGCAGAAAGAAGCAGAAACACAATTGATCAAATGCAAATACTTGCAAATATTCATGTATTCAGTCTTCAAAGTCTGTACAAATACCGACTGTAATATCATCTTTGTCACTCGTTGCTTTGATCTTGTCATTCATCTGGGTTAACATCCTTTTCTATTACAAATTTAGGCTTAATTTCATTGTCTTCAAAGTTCTGTACTGTTCCACCTCTCCCTCCTCATTTGAACTTCAAGTTGCTATTCTTCCTGTTCAGTGCTTCTATAATCAACCATGTCAAGGAGTGAAACCAGAAGAATCAAAATTCAGATGAGCACTGTGAAGTAAGCTAACTTCTCAGTCTTCCAAGACAGAGTAATTGTTCCAAAATAAATTAGTGCTTATCACATAATAGAAGGAACACACAATGAGTTTTACCAGCAGAGCTATAGCATTTTATTTTTTCTGCTAAAAATATTCTAGTCCATCCCTCTCCATAGATAAACTATTTTCTAGAGGGGGTTTCTCTGCAAGCTTCTCATCAGATAGAACATTCCCTTTAGGAGTAATCCCTAGAAATGCTTGACAAAAGTTTGGGTTTCAGACGTCTTCATAAAAGGCAAAGAACTGAAGCAGACAACTGAAACAGTAATGTCTGATGCCATCAGTGCTAATATTGACTGATCATATCTGCAAGGGCCCTTCAGATGGTTTTTCCAGTTGGGAAAACATTTCTGACATCTTGAGTTTATTCCACCAAAAATGCACAGAAGCAAAAGCCACATTCAATATAAGGTTAGTTTTCTTTCTGCCTGTGAACTTCTATTGAGTTTGTTCACTCATATATGTTTTTCTCATTTTTCTTCAATAGCTCTAAATTAGCATCAGATAATAGGATCTGTGCCTTGGCATAAGATTAGATTTCCCCAAAAGTTCATTTACAGCTAATTAGGAGTTTGTGAAACAGAAGAAGTGAAATATGCAGCCTCTTTGGTTCTCTTTGCTGGTCTTAAAAACAGTCACTGATGGATGGAATTATCATTCCTTCAGCCTCTTTATTACTAACTCTGATTTAGCAATGAAGCATTCATGTTGTCAGCAGCACCTCTGGACAACTTCCTGCTTTGATGCAATTGTCATATGAGATGCATGAGACGTTTTTAAACTGGATCCTATTGGAACATGAAGTTAAGATTCTTTTTTTTCCTACAGTTGTAGTTGAGTGGAAGGATGTGAAGTTTGTATCTTGTCTTTCAAATGAAAAAAAAAATTCCCATGAAGTCTACTTGAACAACAATTTATACTGCTGCAGAACACTGCAATGCCATCTCATCAGAGGCAATTGTGAGCAGGCAGGCCCAGTAGTCAGTGATGCAGAATCCATCAAAGAGGCAGCATATGAGCATACATATAAGTACAACCTCTCACACCACCACCTGTGCTGAATGCAGGTTTTTACCCTAATATGTTAAAGAGTTGTTGATAAGTAAATTATATGTTATAACAATGACATCTCTAAATTACATAGTTTGTCTCAGTCATTTGTAGAATTTAGCTCATATTTGTAAGTATTTGAAAATACTTGAATGTTGGGTTTTTTCATGGTGGTAGTGTGTCAGGAGAGGTACTAAGAAGTTGGAAGGTTCACATGTGAAATCTATTCTTGTTTAGTGATTTTTCCTTATTCTTTATTTTCCTTTTTTAACATCTGCTTTTTTAGAAAGGGGAGGAATATATTTTGATATACTTATGATTGAATTCTTGTTGGTGTTCGCTTGTGCAGAATGATGAAGAGGCGTTAAAGTTAAATGTGCTTCGTACCATCATTTTTTCCTCTTGATTGCTTTCATACCAACAGCAGTTGTCCAGTGAAGGGACACAAATATTTCCCTTTAGCAAGTCATTCCACTGAAAATAATAGGAGCTTATTTAAATAGTGGGGCTCTGAGGAGACAAAGGGGAGAGCAAACACAGAGGAGAATACGAGCAGAAACGTACTTAGCCAAAAATGACTTTATTTACATGCAGTGAATTTTTTTGGCATTTTACACATAATAAAACTAGTAGGAAATCAACTACCCATTGATTTGTCAAAAGCATTGGGAATGATAATTTGAAATTTGTTGTGGCCATGGATGCTATTGATTCTCCTGCTTCATGCACTGTTGTGCTAAAAAATCAATTACTTAATATTTTACATTATACTGTTAAATTATTTTATTAAGTCTAAATTAAGAATTATGATGGATAAAAATGTATGTGCTAAAACATAATGCTGAAATGGATTCCTCTCCCAAGTTTAAATAACCATTCTGATGTGAAGAGTGAGTGCCAAAATAAAAGCATGATAAATAAAACTCAGGAAGGCTTTGCAGATGTGGTGAATCATTACATACTACTCTGTTTTTCAAAATGAGTGCTGATCCTGCTGTTGCTTATTGTGCAGAACTTAGACTAAAGTTCATGGGAATTGTATGCATAGGAAAGCTGCATTGTGGAAGATCTGGGGGTTTTTTACCCTCACACCACTACTAATGGGGATTACAGGTGTGGTTTGGGGCAAAACCACTACCCATATGAAAAAAAAGTCGAGCCACATTTGAAGGACTTAAAGCTCTCAAAAAGGTGAATCTCTGTCAAATAAGAAAATGTTGTTCTCTCCCTTCTCCCATGCAGTGATCAGATGTGAGCATTGCTGAGGAAGATTTTCTCACATTGAGGAACAAACCAGACAGATTCTAAGTCAGGGGCAACTTTTCATCAAAAATCCTTGTTTTGTTTACAGTACAAACAGAAAGATATTAAAAGAATGCTACTAAAGATCGGGCACCAGAAAGTTGTAAGACACCTAGATTAAAACGCTTCTGTAACATCAGGGCTTTACCTCTACCAAATTCAAAGCTTCAGGTGCAGACAATGAATTGACAGAGCTCTTCAGAATATAATTGAGTGAATTAAGTACAATAACCTTTGTGGGCACGAGCATTGCAGATACGATCTAAAAGTTTCCTAAATTACAGTTACTTCCTTCTGAGCACCAAATGCTTTGGAATAATCCATTTTATAACCAGGAGGTAACTGCTCCTGTTCCTGGAAATAACAGCTTAACATATCTGAAATGCCTCAAAACCAGGGATGCACAGCTTCTGGAACAGAGTAACTGGGGAAAACCCAAAAGGAGAAATCAAAATATTTTTTATTTTCATGGTCACGCTAGTAGAAGAACAAGCCTATGCCTGATTTGTCTGCTTTAATGTTTTCACCAGTAGTGCTGTTCCTGTTTGAGCAGCAGTCCTGCTCCCAGTGATGCCAGTAGCAGCAGTGCAGCTCCCTCAGCACTTATGCTGCACTTCAGGATACTAAGCACCATCCAGTCCTTGTGACAGCTCCCCATTGTCCATATTGATTTTGATATGCAGCTGTACAGAATGAGGCAAAGGTGATGGTGAAGTGCCAGAGTGGGGCCTGTGTGTTCTCTTCATGCGGAGAACACACGAAGCTCCTGAACCCTGCGAGTTCACCACTATGGCTCATGGGAGCTACCACATCTTGGTGACAAAGAAGCTGCCTGAAGTAGATAACCAGCATGCAGTGCTTGTACAGTGCCAAGATGGGAATACGGAGCAATAGACTGTCCAGTTATGCACACTATAAGGCATGGCTCTGTCCTAAGGCCATCCCCCACACCATGGACATCTGGTTTGACAAAGAGCAGGGTGTCTTCCTGGTAGGACTGACGTGGCTGGTGGCTTTGTGCAATGATACAAAGACAGCCTGTGTGAACCTGGATCCAAGGAGGATGTCTGGGGAGACTTGGATCCATGCAGAGTGGGCAGTATTCCTGCTATGGCTTATGTTCTCTGTTAGCTGGGATGATCTGGAAGCTTTTTGCATTGTTCTGTCACCAGTTTGGGGAATAACAGTCTGAAAATTGTTATGAAGTTATTCAACATGGGTGGTCTTTACAGTGCATTTGGCCTTAAGGCTGTGTCTGAAGATGCTCTTACAAGATCGCTCAGAGGTAGATGTTAAAGACACCAAAAGGAAATAGCCTGGTTTGTTCATGCCTTTTTCTAGGTCCAGTTTTGAACTTTGTGTGTTTGGCTCTGCTAACAGTCACTAAGTGCACTGATAAAATAATAAATTTGATTTAGAAATGAAATCTGACAGGAGTTGGGAGGCAATGAAATCATAAAGATGAATGCCGTATTAAATTAGTCTAACTTCGATAGAATGTCAAAATTTCTGCTAATATTAAAAATAGTGATTGTACAAGAAGATAATGTAAACATTGTCACATATTGGTAATGCTCATAGTGCCTTAATCTAACGATTAAGTTAGAAAGCTGTCACTCTGCACATCACAAAAAAGATCCCAAGAATTACGTGTAATTCCTCCTCTCATAACTTAGCAGTATTTTTGCCCACTTAAGGTTACTTTCTCCAAAACCAATGCTTAAATCTTCAGTCACCATCAGTTTTATTTTGACCTTTATAAATACCATTTTGACGTAAATGTGCTGCAGCTCCTTTAATCTGTTGCAGCTCACTTGGCCACAAGACTTTCATCACTAATAGCAGAACACCAGCTGTATTAGCTGTGTCTGTGTTAGATAAGTGTAAGTGAAAGTGTCTCTCATAGTCACTGAACATTTTACGTTTTACTGAGAAGCAAACCTTTCTGGTCTGCTCCTGATGCCCTAGAGAACAGCTTTTCTCGATTTTTCTTAATTCTTCTCTGTGATTCAGTTTCAAAGCAGAGACTCTAGGAAAAACACAAAAGTCGGGGGAAGGAAAGGAGTGGAAGGGTAGCAAAGAAACAAAGAAAGGAAAGGTGCAGTTAAGAAACAAAACAGCATGTAACAGAAGCACTAATGAAGTGGGATGGCATGAAAGGGTAAAGGAATCAGAGACCCAGAATAAAGGGACTCAGAAAATGATAAAACAATCATGACTGACACAGAGAGGTGGAACTTACCAGTAGCTAATACAAAAAAGACATTTGGAATAGGAATAGTCTACTTATACCTCATGGTCCTTTCTATCCAGCCTGCTTGAGAAATATTAGTGGAGGAGAGCAGTCTACAAGACACAATGAAAGATGCAAAAAGCTCTCATTATGTATATGTTATGTGATTGCTGATCTCAGTTGATGACATCTTTTCAAATTCACTGAGTTCTTGAGGTGGGAGAAATCAGAAAGTATATCAGTGGCTTTCTTTTCATTCTGTTCAAAGTGAAAAGAAATGTCAGTGCTATCGTAAAGATGACCTTTCATATGTAATATATGTGTAGTATTTGTTTTATAATGAATTACAGTCTATAAAATGTAAACCATTTTTAAAACCTCAAAAAATTAATGTTATGGATATTACTCATACATAAATAAAAGAGTTTGGAGAAGACTGATCCAATATTAAAAGAGAAGTTTTAATGCGTAGAATGTTAGAATGTTTTCAAATGTTTCACGTTGTGGGAATTTTTTTTTTCAGGGTTGCATTGAAGTGAGTTGTAACTTTATCAGTTTAAGAGGTCTACTTTGTTCTATATGCTGAGGGTATTCTCTGAGTTTGTGTTATGCCATCCTCAGTAGCTGACTTGCTTGAAAAAGACTTTTAATATTTCTCTGGGCAAAAATTTAAGTATTAAGAACCATCAGTTCTTCAATAACTTCACTTGACACAGGACTTCTGGTTCATCCTCAGGGACCAGTTCTGGAAAGATTTAAGTGGAAGAATGATAGATTGGTATTGTAATAAATACGTACGCCCAATTTAAAATGAAAATATATAAAATTTATTAAATGTCCGAAAGATTCGAACACGCAATNTGAATGATGATGTTTTCATCATCACTGAACAGAGGTCAATGTGGTACTGTGAAGAAGAGAGTAGGACATTGTCGCATAAGGAGAGCTCAGGAAGGAAAGAGGGGATTTACCAGCCTGAGTTGCAAAAAAAAAAAAAAAAAAAAAAAAAAATCCCCAAAAACCTAAACAACAAATCCCCAGATTTAGAGGAGAGATCAGTTTAGATTAGGAAGAAGTGTGCCAAAGCACCAGTAGGTTTCAGAGAATCTCACAAGGTAAACTCAAAGGCATTCCTTTTCTGAACTTGAATTCCAGATTTTTCTGGCACATGGAGTTCGAAGGGTATAAATTTGATCTGCAAATCACTCTCACAGTGCATGACTGGAGGGCTTGGGAATGTGCAGATGCTGCAGTAAAGAAGACTGGAAGACTAACACTTTTTTTTTTTAATTAGGAAAAAAGGATACTAGACTGCTAGACAAAAAATCTTTAGTTCAAGATTGTTAGTCTCAAACTTGGAGCATGGGAAGCTATGAGAGCAGAGCCCTTTGCCTGAAAGCATGTGGAAGTGAACAGATTACTCTATTTGCACCAGTTTAATGGATAATTAGGTTAATTTGTAACTGGGTAACTTACCCATATTTCTCTCTACCCTGCTAGGTGTATGTGTTTATGTACAGCTACAGAATGCAAGCATATTTATATGGGAATAATTAAAACAGATATTTGTATACATGACCTGCACAGATACTTTTGGCAAGATAATTTTCTCCAAAGATTATATTCCTGCTGTTAGAATGAAGATCTGATTTCATTTAGACAAACCTTTCACTGCTTTTTAATAATGAATGAGAGACAGTGCTACACATTAACTACACGGCTAAAATGTCACACATGCTGAACAGAAACCATTGTCAAAGCAAATGAGCATTTGGATGATACAATGATAAGAATAATGTAATTAAATTCATTTTCATACCACTGATTTTATCACCCCATTTTCACGCTGTTCCTTCTAGCCATATGCTTTGTTTCCATCCAAATCTGTTCATTAGGGAAGAGCAACTAACATTTGTTCCAGACAATGACGAAATCAGGTCCTGGGCTTGCTGGAATAAGGTTTAATTCATTTGCAGAAGTAGGAATGTAGTAAGAAAGAAGAGAGGGAGAAGCTGATATAAAATGGAAAAGCCCATGAACACAGCTGGGTAAAGAACTGGGGAGCTGAGGAGGCAGATGATCAAAAGGATTTGGAAAAAAAATTAAAGTAGGGGAAAATGAAAAAGACATAAACAAGGATGAAAGGGAAAGAAGGAAAAAGGATAAGAAGGGGAGAATGAAAAGGAGCCTGTTAATGGTAGCTGGAGATAAAAGAGGAGAGGGAGGATAAGGCATAAAATGAGACAGAATTTAATTATGCATACTTTTCTTTAAATGGCCATCTAGCCTCTAGCTCTGTGGGCCAAGTGTCTGTTTCAGTTCGATTGGTGGAACAAGCTCATTGTGTATCAGAGCTTAAATATTTAGCAACAGTGGTACACTAAAAGGAGCTCACTGTTTTTACGGAGGCACCAGGCAGGATGCAATGTCGGGGATCAGACTGCTGAAGGAGCACGAACTCAAGTAGCAATACTCACCCCCAGGGCCGGGCTGGCAGGATCTCACATTCCTCTGCCAGTGTGAAAGTGGCACTTGTGAAACCAAGGGCTCCTTAACTCTTTCCTGAGGGTGGAAATGTGTTTTGACTATTTTGTTTTTCAGGGCCCACAGGGCCAAAGTACTTGGGCTATTTGAATATTTGCTTGTTTTGTGTACCTGTTTGACTGTAGCACTCTGCCAAACTTATTTACTGCAGCCCTTGCACCCATGTCTCTGCCTCCAGCTGCACCCTTGGCTCTCTGCTGTGCTTTTGGCTTCATGGTTCTTTCCCCTCCCTCGAAATTAGGCATTAAGAGGGGAACCAAGGAATCATTCTCTGATCAGAGCTGGCTGGTTTTTGTTAGGAGCAGGGCAAGAGTTAGGATTAAGTCTCTTTGAGTTTGGCCTTTTAATGATTGGAATCTTGGTGTGTTATTTAAACTATCAGCATACAAAGGGTTTTCTAATGGCTAAGTTTATAAAAACTTATGTTTTGAGAAGTCCTAAAGATCACAGATGAAACTTTCGCCATCCTTAGATAGAGAGATCTGTCTTTATCCTCTTGAAGTGGTATGCTAGCATTTGAAAGGAGCTTCATACATTCCTGTAGGAATAGCTGATCAGGGAGGGAACCACTGCCACGCTAAGAGAGGACTGACCCCTCCAACTGAGGCCTTTCTGGGAAGAAATAGCAGAAGAGCCTCTATGAGATGCACCTTCTCTTTGTCCCAAATGTTCTCAGGTCAGAAACTAAAAATAGTTTATTTTCTCCTGTTCGGCTTTTTCAGAGAGAAAACACCATTGTTGGAAATGTTAAAAGAATTGCTCTAGGATCATGATGACTCACAGCATTGAACCAGTCTTCATGATAAGGATAATAAGATTTTACATTTTGAGGCCTGTTTTCCAGTTCAATCAACATCAACAGTCTTTGGATCTATTTTTCTTTTAATATATCTGGTACTGTTGCAGTACATAACTTTTTGATTGTGGGGGTAGGGGGATACCTTGCTGTCTACTGCCACCATGTAAATAATGCATAGGAATGTGCAATACATTTCATCTCTCCAAGTGTGTATAATTTATAATAGGACTGAACTTTCTAAAGAGTGAGGTCATGACATGCTCTGGCCTCTTGGTCCCTCAGCAGCAAACCATGGTGCAATATAATGCCATTTCTGCCTACACGAAGTTTCCTCATTTTGATTGGAAAAGTGAACAGAAGCTGGTGGATATTTATGACTGGGACTCACATGACAATACAGGATGATGCATGTGCTCATGGCACCAGCAGTTTAGACATAACCAGAAATGCCAATTTCCTTCTTTTTGTCCAAAAGGCCGCTTTATGTAAGGCTATATTGACTTCCTTTAAGGCTGTAAGATTTAAGGCTATTTTAGCTTTGCTTTTTCATTAGCTTTCTTTCCTCCTTACCCTGTTGTCTCATTTTTCTCTCTCTTCACTTCTTGTAGCTCTGATTCTGTCTTCTTTAAGAAAAGGTTTCTAATAGCATCCCACTATTTCCTAAATGAGTTCAAGTCCATTTGGCTTAGAACCCAAGTGCCAGAAGGCCACTGCTGACATTTTTAACACTCCTTGAGATTCATCTCCTCTGAACCTCTTCTGAACACACGGGCAAGGTTGGGAGTTTAGAAGGTCACCTAAGGCTAGTGGGATAGTCACATTCTGTTAGTACACAGTGTGTATGTTACTACCCATTTCACAGCAAGTTGGTTGTGGTTTGGAGCTAAGAGAAAACCAGAGAAAAGACAGAAACTACCTACTGTTCTGAACATTGAGAGGTCTAAAATACCGGTGGTTTCCTACACCTTTGTAGACATGGCATCCTTTACATAAACCTATGTACTTGGTATATTCTTACATAGGTATTTAGTCATAACATCTGACTTGACATGTACCCCTTTTTATGTATATTTGTGAAAAATAAATATATCACTGCAGGTGGGGGAGAATCCAGTTCAACCAACGAAGAGACAGGTTGAGTTATTTCCGCTGTTGGAAAAATAATTAGCAACTGTTCTTCTTTTTCTGCTACTGAGAAGAAAACCAATAAAAGAATGATCATATGACATGTAATATGTCATCTAGATATCTGTGTGTAAGAAACTTGCGTCCGAAGCAATGTCTATAGACATTATGGCTATTAAACCTATTGACTTGCTGTTTCACTTTTAAAAAAAATAACGTGAAGAACAGACAAACAAAAGGGACACAGAATGTTAACTTGCCCTCAGAGCCAAGTCTGATCTTTGGATTTAAACACAACCTCTCAAGGGACTGCGAAGAAAGCTTTACACAGTCATCTAGAGAAACAACTAAATTGAGCCAGAAAAAAGGGAATCCTCACATCTGCTGTTCCCAAACCAAGATAAGCCATTTTGGTGTTTGATTCTTCCCAACAGCTTCCTTATTTGTAAAACCAGCATGGCTACATTGTTGTATTTTAAAGATCATAAGCACTTATTGTTCTTCTTCAAGAAGGAGAGTAGAAAATTATTCTTTTTACTTCAGTCAGTAAGATAATGTTCAAAATGACTCACACATTTTAAATTCAGATTTCTAGGGGTTTATATTTGTTTTGTAAGAAGTAGAAAACAAGCCTTAATAGAGCTAAGGAATATGAGTTCAGACGTGTTACTAAATCATATTTTATGGTGAGAGAAAATGGTAAAAATGTTATTCAGTAAAGAAATAAATGCCTGTTGTAGAAACAAAATGTAGGCTGTCTTGTTCTCCAAAATCTGCAGGCAACACTTACTCAAATTTCAAAGACATATGCAGAAGCACCTTCAGTGATCTGTGTTGCCACCATTCTGTGGTAAGAAAACATGAAGAAGGAAATAATGGGCTATTAAGAGCCTTTGAGAGCTTGCTTGGAAGTTGATGTCACTAATGTGTTTCAGAGGAGAACTAAGGCAGCATCTGCATTCCCAGATATGGTAAAATAATTTAAAAGCCGTTTGGGTTTTATTCTGCTGTTAAAACCATGCCATGTCGTGAATGGACTACAACACTGGAGAAATATTTTCTTTATCTATCTATTTTTAGTGTAGAGGATGGAGTTACATCCTTCTTTGTTCTCCTTTTAAAATCTTAGGATTACTGTAGCTGCTTCAGCCAGCTACTAGCTTAGCTGGCTTCTGCTCCAGCCATCATGGAAGGAGTTCAAGTAAGGCTGCCATCAGTCAAGAAGGCAGTGAAACAGTGAGTTTGAGTCTCTGGGTGTGTTAAGTAATAACAAGTAGATCATTTCCCTTTGAATGATTAAGACTGATTTAGCACTCACTGTGACACAGTTTTCTCAAAAATTGGGGGATTGTTGCAGGGAAGGAGAAAAATGTAGGGCTATGTCTGCTAAGAAGTTACTCAGAACTCTAGAAGATGTTTTGCATTCCCAAGTTCTGCAAATGTTCTTTGCAATATCAATAAAAAAGGCAAGCTTTGATAAGCTTTTTCATTAGAATACTATTTGTAGTTATATAAACAGAAATGCTTCTGGTGAGTTACGAATGCCAGTTATCTGTTCAATAGGTGGACCATTTTGGCAGCTGAGTGTGAGTTAACTGGACTGCTTCATGTGTCTTTGCTGACTCAGTTCTGAAGCGTGCCAAATTTCATTAACGGGTACTCAAAAAATTAATCTGATTTTTTCATTCTTTTCATAATTATGAAAAATTCATCCTCTCTTTGTAGTGGCAATCTTTTTAATTTTCCATTGAAAAATGGAAATGGTGAAGTTAAAGTTATTTAGTCATGACTGAAAGGTAAAAGTAAAAAAAAAAAATATAATTGCACAGAGAAATTGCTTTGCAAAATTGATGTAACTGTACATATTTAAAATTGTACACAAGTTTTACGTAGTAAATCATTTAGCAAGTTGTTTCATTTGCTGCATTCAGCTTCTTACTCAAGTCTCCCCTTGTTCCCAGATAAGCTTTCAGGAATAATAAATACCCCCTTAAGGGAATACGTTTTAAAGCAAATAACAACTGCCAAATAATTTATCACATGTAACCACTGGTCTCCATCCTTAATTACTAACATTTCATTCTAGTGCTTGTTTAAGAGAAGTTAAGCTTAACATCTGTTCTCTGTATATTCTTTTTTTTTTAAGAGCTTCTTTTCATCATGTATTCAGAGTTTGGACCAGACTGTCCCTTTTTCTGTGAACAAAAGCATTTCCATGGGACTTTGCCTATGGGACCCTGTGGCAGAGAGAATCCTATTTTATTCTTGGCATGAAACATAAAAAAGAAGTCCTTATTTGATTCAGGTTCAATAAATAATAGTTGGTACTTATTTGCATGGGGTAAGCTCTGTGCTTAACTTTTGGCTAGTTCAAGTTTTGCCTTCTGTTCAATATTTATTTCTTTAATTTATTTAGTGCAGTGATATTTGGACGGTGTTTTTCTGGGAACTGAAACAGAATGAATAGTCTGACTCCTTGTGGTTTTACTGAACTTTTTTCAGGGTCATAACAGTTTACTAA
Source organism: Aleadryas rufinucha (assembly GCA_013397815.1). Classification (NCBI taxonomy): domain Eukaryota; kingdom Metazoa; phylum Chordata; class Aves; order Passeriformes; genus Aleadryas; species Aleadryas rufinucha. The sequence goes on from VZTH01000252.1 coordinate 187,764, forward strand.
GACATGACTGTCTCTAAGATCCAAGTTACCAAGAATTTATTCCAATTTTAAAATGGCTTGGCTTTAAAGAAAAAAGAGGGAGAAAAAACCCATGCATTTTCATCTAGTTTATTTCACTAAGATATTGAATAACCAAAAGATGATATTCTGCACCCATCAAACATACAATTCCTGTGATGTAATGGATTTGTGTAAGCAAATGTCTTCTAGCTTTTGGTGTGTGCTAGGAAGGAAGCTTTAAATAAATAATTTCAAAGTGTTATAAATCAGTTTTGATGGCACAAAAATAAAATACGTGCTTCTTTACTTGCAGTTTATTCTCTTAAAGTCACATCATCCTCTGGAGTCACAGAGCAGAAAAGGAACAGGAGTGATCCTGACTGTCTGGATTGCACTGATGTGTTTAGCTCATTTTGTCAGCTCCTTAACCAATAGATGGAACTGAAAGCTGGACTCTGCAGTGATCCAAGCACCTCACATGGCTTGAGTTGGATCCAGTTCCCAGGACAGATCTACACAGGATCTGTAGCATCTAGGGAACATGTTGACTGTCACCTCATCAAGGTGAGAAGTGGAAAGCACAACATCTCTGTTTCTGCCTAGGCTACTTGAGTCTTGCCTTGAAGCAACTGTGACAGTACCAGTATTCAGAAAGACACTTGACCTCAGCCACTGCACACCAGCACATGGCCACACAACAAGGACTGCATCACCAAGAGATACGAGTAAAGGCTTGAGTCCTCTTGTCCTTGCTCTCCTCCCACTGATCCCTTGTTCACTGATCTAAATGTCTGATCTAACTTGTGGAATTAAACTTGTGTTCTGTTTGGGGTTGCAAAAGGGCTCCTGACTACCTGTGAGGTGTTACACACAGATGTGGGCTCACCAGCTGCCTGGAGAGGTAGGTATACCCCTGATCAGGTGTTTTGCACCTGCTTAGCAGCCTAAATGCAAGTACAAATTTTCACAAGGGCGGGGACTAAACTGACAAGATCACATTATTTTCATCATTTAAGAGGACTAGACAGAAAACTTCTTTTTGACATAGAAGTGGCAATGTAGGCCTCATTTGAGTGGCTTGCTCATGGAATAGTAAGACAGAAAATGTTGCCTAGTCTCTGTGGTGGAGCTGTAGAGGGGAAGTGCATGCCTCAATTTGTCCCCTGAAGCAGCAAGATCTACAATCAGATAGTGAAATGTTTTTCTGAATAAGAACTAGTGCATTTCATTCAAAGTATATTATAAGATAAAGCTATTTGAAAACTGGTTACACCATAATGAGCATGGTTTATGTTCAAAGCAGAGGGAGCAGGGCTGCATTTCAGTCAGCACTAAAGTTAGATTAGTGGATTTTTTCTCTGAATGTAGATATTTCAAAAAATAAAGGAGTAGTTTTAATTTTTTTAAGGAAAACCAGCTTAGCAACATTTTTTTATATATAAATATGGGAAAAGGCAGTGGATGTGCCAAGGAATATATTAGAATTGAAGCAGTGATATGTTTTAGTATCTACAGATATATGAATTAATTTTCTTTTCATTTGTTTGTTTCTCATACTATACCTTTCCTTAAGTAGCTTGAGGATTTATTTGAAGTGGTTGTTCTAAATTTCCTCATCTATTTTCACTACCAAATTCTATAGCAAATATAGGATTATGCAGCTATAATGAGTAAAAAGAAAAAAAAAATCACTGCCTGGGCTCAAATATAATTGAAATAAGTCCAGTATCTGTCTTTTCTTTATCACAATTTACATACTGCAGATACTAATTTCAGAAAAGAAATCATTAAAATACAAGTAAAAGATTAAAAATATGTACGAAATTAGATTAAAGTGGCTAAAATATTTCACAGAATTGTAAGAAAAAGGTGAATTGTGTTTTGGTGGTTTTTTTTCCTAGACTGCAGGGGAGACATTATCCACAAAATCATAAGAAACAGAGCCAATATAACCTAGATTTATTCCTAACAAAAGGCTATGTTAGGAAATTACAAGATAATCAAATCTCCACTGTAAACAAATAGGAACATTCTAGGCACAGTTTTGTAAAGAACCGAGGGGCAATATTGACAGCACAAGGTTTTACTGGGGAAATGAGTGCAAATCTCCAGAGGACTACAAGAATTCGATGCTAACTGCTGCGAACAGTGAAGGTTTTCCTTAGAGAAAAAACACCAGTGAGAAATTATGATTAGCTGTTTCCTAATGTAAGTTTGAAAAAATTAATGCACAAAGCAAAAGGAGGTAGTGGGGTAGTAGAATGTTTCTTGAATGACTTATTGTCCAATTTTCAAACACTGACAGAAATTAGTAGAAAATTCATATTCAGTATTGCCTACCTCTGTTGTTTATTGCTTACTTTTATAGCTACTTCCTCTACTTACATAAGTAGAGCAATTTATACCCTTCTGGCATTTATAGATTTAAGTTCTCCTATTCCCAATTATTCATTCTTTAGAGACTGGAAATCAGCAGGCATTGTGGGCAGTCTCAGAATAGTATCAGGCACAGTTGCATGAAGTGTGATTTAAAGTAGGACCCAGGCCTTGGGATGTGAACAGAGCTTGTTTGTGCCCTGTCTGCAAAAAAAAAAATATTTAAACCATACAGATAGCTAACAAACCCTACAGATAGCTAATAAACCCTTCAGATAACTAATAAATCCTACAGATAGCTAACAGGCATCACAACTGTTGCCCATTGATCACAGGAGGAGTCAGCATCTGGCAATCCTGACTGTTTGCTATGCAGGTTGAAGTGCTCGGTGCTCTCTGGAACACCAGTGCCCGCAGCAAAGCTGTAGGAAAAACGCTGCCTCTCCCAGTGGCCAGGATTGCAGCTCAGATTCCTGCTTCTGATGGTGGAGTCCGTTCCCAGACTCTGCAGCAGAGGAGAGAGTGTTTGTAGTCGATGACCCTGCCATTAATTGATCCAAGTGCTAGTTTGCTGACCTTCAGGCATACACTCATCTTGTTCAGGAAGTCTGACTTTTACCCTGCATTAACTGTGGGATTCCTGGAGGCAAGATTTTGAGGGAAATTCCTGTGAGTTGATGTTTATTGACATTTGCTGTGAAATATCACACAAACAGTGTTTGATAGACAGATTTTTATAGATCTTGAATTAAAATGAAATACCACACTTAAAAATGCAGTGATTTGTTTGTTGTCCTATCCTAGTAAACAGAGTTATATGTATTAAATATATTTTTGGGTAGTAGGCCCAATTTGCCGTCCAGAATCCTGCCATATTAACTGATAGTCAACTTTGTGTGCAGACAGTGTGGTAATTGAGAACTAACTGAGTTGTTCTCTATTCACTTATTACTGAAGTAAGACTTTGCGAGCCATAACATGCTCTGGCTGAGGTTCATGGGAGCTGTGTGGAACACGTCTGTGTGGAACTGTGCAGAACAGTATTTAATCTTAAAATTATGTGCAAAACATTTGCTGATGTAATACCAATGGTACCTAAACTAATTTAAATGTTTGCAGTTGCAAGGTGATTGCATTGGCACTACATATATAAGGCATTGTAAGCCTTATGTGTATGATTCACCCTCATCACATTTTAAAAGATGAGCAACTTTTCAAGAGAAGGCAAATTTCAACCAACCAAAAAAATCATAGAATCATTGAACAGTATGAGTTGGAAGGAACCTTTAAAGGTCATCTAGTCCAGCTTCCCTGCCATGGAGAGGGACATCATCTAGATCAAGTTGCTCAGAACCCCATCCAACCTGACCTTGAATGTTTCCGGGGATGGGACATCTACCATCTCTCTGGCCAACCTGTTCCAGTGTTTTACCACCCTCATTGTTAAAAACAGGTTGAGTGGTGACTATCCCAAGGAAAAAATCTAAGTACTTGGTTTTTAAATGCAGATGATTTTATTACTTCCCTACTCAAATCAATCAAAGCAAAATAAGTCAATGATTAAATTTCCAAGATGATCAATTGATCAGTACATTTTTAAGATACTACATTTAATAATCACGTAATATCTTTCAAAGCGTGCTAAAATTTGCTGATTTCAGTACATCAGCACCAGTAAAACACTGTAACTCACAGAAGTCTTTTCTACATTTCTTTCTTCTGAATTTATAGAAACTGTGTCAAGTCTTTATCTGTCCAAAAATCTCTACAATCAAGTTTAATTTTATTTGTTGGATATATGCTACACTCTTCATATCAGTTTAAGAATCTTAATTTTCCTACTAATCAGCACTGAATGGTCTAAAGAGGCATTCCTACCATCTACTTCATGAGATGTTGAGTAGAGCAGTAAAGCTATATATATCAAGCTATATATCTTTCTATATTAGAGATATCACCAGACAGTGATTCAGGTCACCTGCAGCTAAAAATAGACAGTGTGAATCTCTTGCTGGAGGTCTTAGAAATATTCAGACTTAAGTTGTAAATTAGTTTTCTTCCAAAGGGCCTTTTCTATCACCAGCATTTGGTTCACAGTTCAAAAAGGAATTGGCTTTACACCCTCAAGCACAGGTAACAGCACTGAAAAGTGACAGAACACATATGGATGACTAAAGCAAACCCTCTTGGCTGTTGCAGCTGCTCTTGTGTACATGTATGCCTGGAAATACTTGCTGTTCTATTGAACACGAATGCTTTGTCTCAATCATATTAGCAAATCAAATGTCATTTGAATGATGTGAATATTACTTCAAATGCCTCATTTCTATTTAAAGGCATAATTTCACACATTAAATTCCTTTTCATCTCTTTCTGTTGTGTTTCTGGTTTGGCCATGCCTGCAAGATCCTCCTGAAACAGATAAGATGTAATTTCATATGCTCTATAAATTGATTATGAGATCAGAACACAACCTAAAGCCATTGGCAAAAATCTAATGAACCTCCGTGAGAAGCCATCAGTTTTTAAGTATTATGTAAGCTAGCATTAAAAGGCATTGATCTCAGTAGAGATGCCTCTGGGTCTCTGCTTTTCTGAAAATGCTAAGGCCTCTGTAATCTCAGCCATTTGCTTTCCACCTCCCTGATGTTCCTTAGCTATTTTATTTTATTTAACTTTATTACCTGTCCTGTATTCGAAAAGATCATGACACAATAATCCATCATGTCTAAAGTTAACTACAGGTTTATGAAAATCCAAATATGTTAAATCTGCTGGCTCTGTCTATACCAACAGTTACTTCATTAAATACTATGATTTGTCTGAGATGATTTACCTTTCACAAACCCACGATGACTCATGCTTATTAAATTGTTCTCTTCCAAACTGAGTGAATATTTAAGATAGCCAAAAATAGCCTCTCAAAAGTTCTGCTACTATTGGATCAGGCTTTGACACACTTAAACCGACTGCTAACTTCACTAAATTCCAGTGGGGATTTCTTTTTCAGAGTAAGTTATTATTAAGCCTCCATAAAGGTGGCAGAATCTTTCTCATGGATGTTTTTCTTAAGATTTACTATGGTGTTAATCACTACAATTTCTGAAACTGATCCATTTATGATCTAAGTTACTTTTCTTTCTTCTCAGCTGGTGAGACATTTTTAAGTGCTTATTCATGATATTTGAAAGGTCTAGCTATCTAAGACGTATTATTTTCTGTTCACAAAGACAACGCATTAGGGATACTTTTCTACTTATCTGTGGAGGGGAGAGAAAAACTTTAACGCACTTGGAAGACTAACTGTAAGAAACTGATGAAACACTTTGAAGAGTATTTATTTTACCATCTCCCTTGATGAGTGCAAAATGTACCTATTTTTAAAACTACATTTATTTTAGCATGACTATCCTAAGCTGTCTTCTTTTTTTTTAAACTGCTGTTTCTTAGTTGATTTTAAAAAAAATATTTTACTTGCCACGAACTTTTTACATGTGTTTCATATGGTCCAAGTTAGGGAAAGGTTAGCAATGCTTGTGAAATCAGTGCAAGACTCTTATCACTGTTGTTGTTAAAGTCTTTTTGTACAGTGTTTGCTTCTTCCCCTGCTCTGCTGGGTAAGTTAAGGACTCTTATTTAGTGCAGACACTTTTATGTAAGCTGTACAAGAACGAGAAGGCAGAACTGGAGTGGAAAGTGAGACAGCATCTGCTAGTCTCCAAGACAATGAAAATTAATGTCTTATGAATGAAAGAATTAATGTTGGAAGAATGAATCAGGGAACAAAGAGAACAAAAATAAAGAGCAGGAAGGTGAGGTGACCACAGTACAAATGAAATCTTAATGATTTGAATTAATTTTTGTTTGTTCCAACATGCTGCACTGTTCTAATGATGAAGTTGCCAAAAATGTGGAATTGTTTCCAAAACCCTGGGAAGCATCTCTAATTTGTGCACTGAAACATAAAAGAGCCAGTCCCTGGCACATGTAGAGACCAGAGACTTCCACTTGCAGTGAGTTTCTCATATTTATGAATATATCTTCTAAAGAACAATACTCGCTCCATTAATTTCCATGTCAACACCACTCAGCAGTTCATTGAATTTGTCTAGGAAACCCAACAGCAACTGCTGCCTCCTGCTTCCCCCTCCCCCAACATTCTCAGGTCATTTTTTCTTGTGCTACTCATTACTATAGAAACAATCTTTCCTAAGGTATTTCAGTTTCAGGGAGCAATGCTATATTAAAGCCATTCTACTTATAGAACATTTTGTTTCTTATTGAAAATGTCTTAGGTGAAATACACCATGACAATAAATGTTTTCAAGAAACAAATTCCCCCAACACAAATGAAATGAGCATTTACTGCTGTGGTGGTACTATCATAGTTTCCACAATAACACCACTGAAGGTCATGTAAACTTTCATATTGCTCATTTCATGTTTCATCTAGCTGTACACCTATCTGTGTGTAAATTTGATTTATTGTAGAAATAGAGGCCCAGGAAGATTCATGTTATATAATTGCTTTCATGGAGTTATCCAGTACCACCTTCAACAAAGGTGGAGGCTTTAGCTAAGAGATCCCACAGAGCCTAATTTTTAGAAAATCTCCTTTTCTTAGAAATATAAATCCAGTTTGCACCCTGATTCTATCCACAGTTAAGTTTCTTCCTCTTAGGCAAGTTCAGTCCTTTAGTTTGAGAATCTCTCTCTTCTCCTTGGTATCTATTCTTACAATAAAAGCACAGACAGCAACAAGGTCCACATGGTCTTCGTTTGGCTAAACTGTGCATGCCACACCTTCTATGCTTTCTTCATAAGAAGAGATCTCCTTTCACAGTGTGTTTTCAATTTTTTTTCTGTGTTCTTTGTTCCTCTTAATCCTTTGGTCTCTTATACTTTACACTGGTACCTCTCTATTCCTCCTCTCTTCAGCTCATCTCTACATGCCCCACCTCTTCTCCTGTCTGTGTCACCAGTACTTTCAAAACTCACCTGCACATCCACTTTCTTCCTCACCTGCCATTGCAATATTAGGCTTCAAGCAGCAGCTGGCAGCCTTTTCCTCAGCTTAACTAAAGGTCACTCTTAATCTTCACAGGAAATATCTGTATTTGGGACCTCAGTACTCTAGCTGCATTTGGAACAGTCAGAGAAATTTTTGATATGATTCAGTGCATTAATACTGCTGATGCTAAGACTCCCAAAGTGGCTGCCAGAATCCCTACAAAGCAACACCCCAGGAAAACAGAAATAATATTTTTATCATTAATTATAACTAGTTAAAGGTAAAATGTATGTAACAACAACAAAAAAATAACTATTGCGTATCCCTTGTTCTGTGAAACTAGGTCTTAAAGAATAACAAATAATTGTTGGGATTTTATTTTCATGAGCTAAACTTAGTTTTGCACCAGTGGCTCACAAAAGCCTATGCCAAGTAAGATGTTCTCAGAATTAAGGAAGAAGGACAGAAGTCTCTAGTTTGGGAGGAGAACATCTATTCTCTCTCAAAAACATCTGAGAAATAAAAGATTCACCATCTTCTGTTTAAAACCACTCTCCAGCTGGATCAGTTCTAAGTGTCAAACATTCCAAATGTGTTTCATATATTTGGACAGTAGTGCCTTAGTGTCGTGCTTCTGAATCATCTCTTTCAGTAGTACATCCAGAACTATCTTCCCCAGCAGGCTGAGAGCAGCCCAGTCTGGGTTTGGGTTGCCCCAATATACACACGTACTCATGCTGCACTGGTGAGAACTGTACAGCAACAAGAAATTCTGCAGGGAATGTGAATGGCATAGGAAAATCCTGTCCAGCACTGAGTATCACAAACAGCAAATTAAGAGATGCTTACAGATATAATATCTGTGAAGCAAAGAGAGGAAATTGTAGTGATCACACATTGTGTTTGAATAGTACTTTGTATTGTGAAGAAGCTTAGCATAATATGGTATATAACTACATTGCAGCAGGCCTGTCATTTGGGAAGTGGGAGGGAAAGAGTTTATCCTCTCTTCCAATCCATCCCTCATTTGAGTTTCTCTTTGTAAAGTCATTTCCGTCACAAGCAAAAGCTCACAGTGCAGTAAGCATGAGTATAATCAGCTTTCAATGCCCCCACTTCCACTGGATTTTAAATAGCAGATTCCCCTGAGCACAGCAGAGTTCGATCAGAGTGCTTTGCTGAAATGGGGGCTCTGCTGTTGATGCTCAAAGACAAACATAGTTCTACAGGTATATACATCATCTACAAGACTGAGACATTCCACTGGACTTGTCAGTCCTTGCAAAGAGGGGGGTCTTCCACAGGGCTGGGAAAACTCAGGACAGTGCTGTGTACCCTTGAGGGACTGATTACCTGCATGCAAGAGGGAGCTGCACAGAGCGATGTTCACTGAAGTACAAGCAGCTGTTGCCACCCTGCACTCCTGGCACAGAACTGGAGATGACAACCCTGGAAGTCTGCCTCCACAGGTGCAAAGTTTCACTTACTTTCATCTTTCATGTAGATTTTATAAAATAAGAGGTATTAAAAGAAAAAGGCAACAATTGGAAGCTCCAGAAATAGTTTATATAAAAAAACCCCTATTTTGTGTTATGTGAGCGACGCTTGTGCTAGATTTCAGTTGCCAAAGAGCATATGAGCTGCCTGTGAAATGTCCAACATTCTCATCTGGAAAAACTTTTAGATTTTATTCCTTTATTTGGCTTGAAACAGAGCTTTTTTTGCTTTTGTTATATCTTTAACTGAGGTCTGGGCCACAGGAAAGTAAAAGGCAACATGCTGGCTAGAGGCCATCATTTTACATTTTAAAAGAAGGATTTGGAGTGAAAACAGGTGGAAGCTATGGGGGCCCTGGTCAGATGGCAGTCAAAAAATCTCCAGGAGCCAGAAGGAACAGAGTCCAATATATTTGAATCCTGGCTCAGAAGAAATCAATGATCAGCTGAAACCGGGGATGATGCAAGGAAAAATAAAGAAACCAACATTCCTTGAGGTATTGCTTCAGCACTTTGTATAGTGAATAATGGAAAAACACCATCAAGAGGTTTTCATAATTCTGGCATCAAGAATTTCTGTGTGTTCGCATTAACCACTGTCACTCTGGTGATATTTCTAAATAGAACAGAAGCTGCAGAGGCACAGAAAGCAAAAGATGACCTAGAACAAACAGGAAGACATGGAAAACCAGGAGAGAGCAGACTAATGAGTCATATAGAAATCTAGTCCATGCTCAGCACCAAATGGGAATTAAAGAAGTAATTAGGGAGGAAGCAGACTGACGTACACAGATGAAGTAACTGGTCAGGGCAGAGGAAGAGTTCAGTACAGAGAGGGCCACATAAAGGAGATGTTAGTAGAGGTCATTGTTTTTGTGAAAGCTAATGAGTCAATTAACATACAGCAACTCCAAACTTGCTGCCTCTGAAGCATCCCATGCCCTTGTCTAGAAAAGTCATGGAGGTCACAAATTGCAAAGGAACCTTTTAGCTTCACTACACAATCTCAAAGAGGTACAGTCATTGCAGGAAACCAGTCCCATGATTTGTAATGGTACCAAAACATGGCTTTACCATGTTAATTATACTGCTGTTATACGTATTTGTATTGCTGTTGTTCCTAGCTGTGCCATTTCCTTCAAATCCTGTTTTCTTTGTCATCCAGGAATGGCCAGTGGAAGTTGGATATCCTCCTCACACCCTGGGGCACAGTCTTGCTTTCCTCACTAAATATTGTTTTCAGCAGCAGTTTGTGTAACCATGAAAAGCAGAACTGAGCCCTTACATGGCTTCTGTTGTCCTAAAAACACCATGCAATGGATGTGACCCAAGGAAATTATCACTAACTTCAGCTTTTACTGCAGTGTTGCAGATGCACATTAAGCTACTGGGAAAAAAACAACCCAGCCAACGACGAGAATATAGGTGGATTTTCTGTCACTGAACTATAACCACATACAAAATTAACTTTGGAGTGTTATAAACAAGCCAGCTGAGCTTATATAGTGACTGAGGTGATGGTGAGAGAGACAAGACTCCTTTCTTCATCTGTTTGAGTTCTCTTTGTTCTGCAAAACTTGATTGCCAGGAAAGGGGACACACTAGAGATTTAATTTCATCAGCTAGCTTGTACCATTAAACAAAATTATTTAAAATTAAACAAAATGTCTAACCTCCCCTCCAATTCTTCATGTTCCTATTGACACTTAATGCATCATATTACTGATTTATTTTTAAAAATGCTGAATCTTCAGTTATGATATAAAGATCATACATAAATTTGCCGGAATGATGAGGAGCAGGGAGCGAGAAGGCTGAAGGAAGTTAGATCTGAACAGTCATTGTTCCAGAAATTCATCACTATTTAAAAAAAAATTTAAACTGTTTTCCACATGTGCTATTGTTAAAGCCTCTGTGTGTCACACCGGATGATGTCTTGCACTGCTGCACTGGGGCCTTGAAAGGAAGTGGAGTCGTTCAGCCAGTCACTTCTTTTTCAGTTTCTATTGTTGTGTCAAGGTTAAAGTTTTCTTTCCTTGAGGATCCCAGCTGTAAACAAGCACCCCCTAACACCAATAGTCTCAAAAAAATCTTGTAGTTTATCATTCAACAGAAATTAAACACCTGTTAGTCTTTTAGATTGGTGCTATAATGCACGCTTCAGTTTAACAATCACTTAGAATTGAATTTAAAGGACATTTCCTTCATTAAAAAGCTTTCTCACTACAGGAGAAAAAACACAAATGAAGTCTCTCTGGAGACATTTTACTTTTAATTGGTACTCAGAACTGCCTTACGCTCCCACTCCTCCCCCCATACAACCTCCCCCCAACAAATGCTCCCAAACCTTCTTTTCATGGCTCTGTTTATCTGGACTTTCTCCCTAAAGAGAAACTAAATAATCTTTATTTGTAGAAACAGTGTTTGCTAGCAGAAATACATTTCAAAATGCATATTCACAAATACATAACCATTGGCTAAAAGCTTTGGAAGTACAAAAATCAATATTGACTACAGCTTGTTTAGCAATACATTTTTTTAGTTTCTGCTGATCCATAACAACAAAGGAACTTAACATATTTATAACACTCATGCATTTGATAATCAGAAATAAAACAATTTGTATCATTATGATGCATCTGTATTTAATTGTTACCAAATGGTGACTAAAAGTTGTTTTATTTTTTTTCCTCCAGTAGCATTTTCCTTGGAAAATGGAAGCTGCTTTATAAACTTAAAACTAATACAGAAAATTTCTCTCTCCCTTCTTCTCTGCCATTACAGGTAGAATCCTCTCAGGAAAAACCCATTCAGTTGTACTACATTCTAAAGATCATTGATTGTTAAACTGTGTGACATTATTTTTCTATGATCCTTTTTCACTGAACACTGCAAAGACACAAATTGTTATTGCTAGCATTATTGCAACATCTCACACTGTTTCCAGTCGCTCATAAATTCTGTATAGTATCATATCCTTTTCCTATGGCTTTACATTAGCACTGTAAAAGCCCGGAATGCGGATTGCTATTTTGGACTTAAATTTATTCTTTTTCCTGAGTATTTCCTGAGTATTACTTTTCCTGAATAACTTCTTCCATTACCTGGAGTGCATGTCAGATGAACAGTGCCTTTACAGACATGGCCCAACCTGTATTGAGTTGCCCTGGTACAAAGTGGTGCATTCCCCTTTTGCCACACTTGTGCCACACTCTTGTCATGAACAAGAATTTGATATTGACCTGAGTCCTCAGAAAATGCTGAAGAAAAAATCAGGAGCCAAAGACAGTATTTTAGATAATTCTCACTGTTATTCTCACTGTTAACCATTCCAGTGCTGATGAAACAATTGGCAGCAGGCGTGAACGTAATGTGAACATCTGCCCAATGGCTGAGAGCTTTATCTTGCAGCTTGGGACTCAGATGGATGGTGCTTGGAGTGCCACCTTCTTTTCCCTCACAGCTCGGGTTAAATACTGACTGGCCTGAGCTTAAGGCTGTTTGTTATGTGTGAGCCAAGGTCATTATTAATGCAACGGCTCACAGGGCCCAAAATGTACTAAGCACTTTACAGAGATGTAGGGCAATCCAGGCCTCAATCCCAAAAAGCTGATATGTCAGTGTCAATTTTAGACACAGCGGCCATTCCTCCCTGTCCCTCCTTCCCTCCTGTTCCTGTTTCCCTGGGCTGTGTTACCTATCTAGTCACTTGGAAAATCGGAATACATATTTAGTTTTAGGAAACAAAAATTTGCCTCAGCATCTGAGTTTTGAAAACAACCAAAACCTTTACCAAAAAAATGAGGATTAATAGCAGACTGTGGGTTCAGTCCCCTCTGGTTGCATGGTGAGTAGAAAACTCATTCAGCCATTTCAAGTACTAAACAGATGTCTGGAATCATCTCTTCCTGGATATAGCAATGGGTAAAGGCTCCCATGCACTGTGGCAAAGGGAATGGGTGAATGGCTGCCTCCATCACTTACAAATCCATTACAATTATCTATTTTCAAAGAAGAAATATTGCAATAATACAAATATTATTTTTTAAAGCAGCTTGATACAGACTAGTTCCAACTTGTCTGTGAGACACTGGCAGAACCATAGCATTTTCAGAAAACAGGTTTTTGCTTCTCAGATGTTCTGCCTCTTTTAGTCCATTCAGTGGAAATGACAGTTCAGGGAGAACCGGCAAAAAGTTATTTAGTCTAGATCAAAGGTTAAATTTTCAGCTCCCCTCTCTAATAATACATAAAGTTTTGAAAACATGTTTTGGAAATTATATTTTGTGAGATGAATTTCAAGGTGGCCTTTTAGGGTAGTCAGAATTACAAGAGCCAATGTGACACACATTGTGTAGGAGAGGAGAAGAAAGAGCTCGCGTATAAGGGATTTAAGTAAGCTTATAAAAACTGCTCATGTTGAGTTGCATTTTTTCTCCAGCTGAATTCCTGCTCAGTTGCAGTTTATCAGTTAGTTTGTCCTCAAATTAAATCTACAGTTTTCTGTGCAAGGGAAGGGAAAAAATAATAAATCAAAACTAATGAGATATTCTTTATACTATTGATGTCTTTATTTTTTCTTCCTGCGTCACTTCTAGATTTGAAAGGTGAAAACAACGAGTGAAACTGAATGTGAAAAATGAAAACTGCCCACCTGGTGAAAAGAAGGGAAGGAAGAAATCAGAAGGGTGAGTTAGCAATTCCTTAACCATATGCAGTGTCTGTAATTTTCAAACTTGACAATGGCACTGAGACACAGAGGGGAAGGGAACTGATTGGGAGAGTGTTTGCTCTTTCACAGACAGACTTGTGAGAGAAGTACATCAGCATTTTGCCCAGGCTGTGTGTAACACGTGCACAGCTCAACATAGGCACAGAATGGTAGCCACAGGAGGGAGGAAGATTCTCACCTGCTTTCCTCCCCTGCTCTCTCTGCCTTCCCTGCAGGGAGAATATTGACACAGCCCTTCCTTTCTCCAAGCTCCAAATCCAGTCAATTAAAACCCCTTGCCTATCCTTCTCTAGATGCATCCACAAAAGCCTGTGTTAATACCTTTTTCAGATTTTAAAATCATATTATCCTAGTCCTTTTTTTGCTATGTGATGCTTTTGTCTCTCTCCTTCCCCAGCCCCTCCCTTAGCTCCAAGAATAACAGAGTGACTAGACTGAGCAAACATTGAAGCAGACAATGTACAGATTGCTTTCAAATGCACAAACAACCAAACCAGGAGACAAGAGATAAAACTCATAGGTTTCTTTTTCCCTCCTCTCTAATCGTAGGTGTTATTATGAGAATGTAGGTAAAATGTTTTCTGATTGAGGTGTTATTTTTAAATTGATAATGTCTGTAAGTTCAGACAGTGGTTGAGAAGTTGGCACTCATCAGCTTTTGTGTGCTGAAGGACCGGCACGTTAGGCAGAATGGAGAGAGCAAGGGTGCTGCTCTGAGCTGTGCTCACCCATATCATTACACATGATTAAGCTCACTCGTAGCCTTCTTGCAGTTCTGCATGAAGCTATATCTGGAGTTTGACTGTCACCAGACTGTACTGAATTTAGTGGGTCTTTTTGTTGCACTCGTCTTACTGCTCAATTTTTCTTGTCTGGAAACATTTGATTGTTATCCAGAGAGCCATTCTAATGTCTAGGAAATTAATTGATGCTATGGTCTTCCTAGGGTTTGTTTTCAGCTGCTACACTTAAATGATTATTTGTCTGAAGGCTGTTCCTCACACACAGAAATTTGAATAAAATTAACAGTGAAATCAGAACATTTTTTCACAAGTAAACATTTGTAGTGAACAGATAGACACTGAATATGATGTATAGCATTCTACATGGTTACCAAATTTGTCTTTAACACAGGCATATATATCTAAAAGTCTTGGCATTACTTCAGAGATGCTGCATACTCGCAGTTCTGCATTTAGTGGGGGCTGCAGAACACCAATACTCTACAAACCACCAACTTGCAGGAAGATACTTACTCTCAATCCATCTTTTCTATAAGACCAGGTATGTAAATATATTTGCTCATGACCAGGAAGCTTCAGTTATCTCCTGTTGTAGGACATTTGATTGCTGTTTCTGTCCACCTGTCTCAACAATTAGCTTGCACTCTATAAGGACCAGTTTTGCCTGAGATGCGTGTCTGTGTGTGCAGTAGAAGATTGGTATACACAAGATATAAGAAGTGAAACATCAATCTGTATTTTTGATGAGGCAGTTCAGAAGGTGTGGATTTGGGTCTAAGTCCAAGAACAAAGAGATTTTGTAAGTAGCTTGGGTGAAAGAAAACCCTTTTCCTTGCGCTTTCAGTTATTTTCTTTCAGGACTCAAAGGATCTCTGTCTGGAGTCATCAAAAAATCCTCTCTAATATGACAGATGAGAACTAGCAGTAGAACTTCTATTGCCAGACCGACTCATCTGACTTCCCCAAACAAGAACAATGCATATCTTTATAGCCACTCTTACTTTATATTTGGTGCCTATAACCTGTAGCTGTGTTGCTAAGACCATGTGTCTTGCCTTGATATGTTGCAGACTTTTCGGGAGACTCAATCAGAGCAAAAATACACTCTGACCTAGGACCCTCCCTGGCTTTCACTTTCAAGAGAATACCTGGCCAAGGTTTAAAAAGCGACCATTTCTCATATTAATTCATTGTAAGTTGTTGGCAGCAGCATATATTCTTCTGGTAGCCATTACAAGTATAAAATGTTATACTTTGCAGCATAGAGAGAAAAGACAGTGTAGTAACTACTGACAACAGCTGACCCTTCCTTCCATCAAAGAAAAACTGATTATCAGTGAATTTTTCATTTGTCTGCGTAACACTCAAGACACCAATTAACTACCTGTCTTTCTCCTATTAGTAATATCTACACCGTGGTATGTAGGAAAAGAGTCTTAGTCAAAATTAACAAGGCACAAAGCACTAGTTGGATAGCAATTAGCAGACAGTGTCATTGCCGTATCTTCCTAATAAGATGAAACAATAGAGAAGGAAATATATTCTGTGCATCTAATGGATGCTGTAGATCAAATAACATCTCAGAGATTTCTGAAGCAGCATAAACAGAATGACTCCCTGTTGTGAAAAGTCATCTTGGATCAGTGGTAGAACTGGAATAATTGCTGGCACGTAACTGATGTGGGGAAGGGAAAAATACAGCATACTGAATTTTGTGTTATCAGATGAATGGCTTCATTTGAGCCCGCAAGAGTGTTTGACCAACTCTGTACTGGACAGGAGACAGACACTAATGGGGCTGCTTTGTTTTTGCAGACGGATGTCTACAGTTCCACCCTTTCTCCCTCTTGCTGCCCAACCCCAGCCCAAGATCAACATGATTCAAAAGCAGGTTTCATTTATCTGACATCCACATGTGCTCCTTTAGGGGATAGAGGCTTAAATAAATGGTCTGGGTTTTGAGGTCATCTCTGTAACAGGATTAAAAATATTAACTGGCTCATAAATTTGTTTTGCCAGGGTAGCGTTGCCCGACTGAGCCTGTATCATTTTTATTGCTAGCTACAGTTATGTTTATTGACAGACAAGGATTATAAAATGATGACACAAAGCAGTAGTTATTCTGGGATCCAGCAGGAACAATAAATTCTCTGCCTCCAGTTCTGGAAGTGTTTCAAGGCTTTTTCTTCATGAATAGTTACTCTATAAAGCCACAGTATTTTCCTGACTAACATTACTCATTTACTTCACCTGTGTTGCTCCAATCAGTACAACAGAGATGTAGAAGAAAGTGGTATAATGCCACAAAATTTACAAAGCCCTAAGTTCACAGAGCTGAAATTATATTTTTTCTGTAAATCTTAGTTGCCAACATCAAGAGCAGAGTTTCCTCTGTCTAGGGATATTTCTGTACACATAAAAAAAGCAGCAAAAAGGCAAACAAGAAAACTTGGTCAACATGATGGACTTCAATTGAAGAGAAAGAGATAAAGGACATCTAAGCTTTTAAATGCATAACAAAATGACACAAAATCAAGCATGCATCAGAAGTCTGTTGAAGCCCAAGTTTTCAAATGTTAGTTATGTGCTTTAATGACACTAAGAAATTGGAGGATATTTGCTGCCCAGCGCAACAAATGATACAGAGGTGGCCTACTCACTTTCAGCCTATTTCAGATGTCAAGTTTTTCAAGCCTCTATCATTTATCTTATCTTCCTTTTGCCCTTTGAGTGTTTGTTTACATCTCCCTCATAGTCTGAAGCCTGAAACTTCACTCTAACTGAAGTATCACTGGTCTCAGTAACGAGATTGATACTGAAACACAGAAGGGTTGAGGCTGCGAAGGACCTTTGGAGGTCTTCTTGACAACCTCTCTGCTCAAGCAAGGTCATCTAGAGCCACCTAGAGCCTCTTACCCTTCACAAATCAATATCAATTTGTCCAAGAAAAAGAAGAAACTTTTTTTAACATAGCGTCACACTCTTGCCACTGTCTTTGTCCCCCTAACTTCTAACTCCTCTGCTTTATACTGCTTCCTAAGTGGTTTTTCCCACTATTTCATATATGCAAAGCACTTCTAATGCAATTGCATGTGCCTCTATCAAATTTCCATCAGCTGATTTTGGAACAATTTCCTATTTTCTGGAACTCCTTCCAAATTTGAAAGCATCCTCATGATTTCATCATCCAGATCATTGCTCAGCAAAGGATTGAATATAAATTGACTCAGAAATGCACAATTTTAAATGTCCTCCCAGTCTGACAACAAACCAGTGATAGTTTCTCTTTGATTTTCTTTTCTCAACCAGCTGTGAGCCTTCTCTGCAGTGATTTAATCATATACCTTAATTTGCTTACGAGAATGCTCTGTAGGAGACTCAAGAGCCTTACTGAAGTCAAGATAGATCACATCTACTGCTTCCCCCTTATTCACTTATCCTGTCAAAGAAAGAAATTAGATTGGTTTGATACAATTTGTCCTTGACAAATTCACATTCACTAGACTATTATTACCCTCGAGGTGTTCATAAATTGATTGATTGATCCTCCACCACACAGCTTCAGTTCAAGGAAAATCACTTCACCAGCATCTACTCTGATGTGCACCTAATTGGGCTCAGTTCTGTGATTTCAAATCTACTTCTGCAGGTTTGGTGCTGTGTTCCCAAAAAGGCATCCTAACTGTCTTGACCACATGCTGTCTTCAGTCCCAAAGCCAACCAGGTCATATGAGCTTTGCCTGCTGTACTTGAGGGTACCAGAACTATGAACACTACCTGTGCTCATAAGAATATCATGCACCCTCTAAATGAGCTCTCTTTACTCCACTATCAAACATAAAATCACTGCCTGTTGATGAGAGTGACCTACCAGTTCCGGGGTGCATGCTACTGTGGTGCATGACTAAGAATATTTTGTCATTTATGAAGAGCGGAACACAGTAGATAGTATTATTTGTAAACAATATTTGCAATTTATGTAAATGAAGCTTCCTAGAATGGCTTCATCTCCTTTTTTTTTCCCAGGAAGGGAGCAGAGTTTCAGTTTTCTAAGCCATTTGACCCTGAGGCTTACATTTGGAATTCCATGCTGATAGACACTACATAATTATTATTTGAATTAGAAAAGCTGTAAAATATTCTACTGTGTCTCTTAATTCAAATGTTATAGCTGCCACATAGGGCTTAGTCCTACATTGATTGTAGACCAGACTTAACACTGAGCACAGTTGGCTTTTTGCTCAGAACAAGGTCAATATTTTGGCATGGCATCCTCACAATGCATAATTAGGTAACTGAAAGGCTGTTTGAACCCCAGTCGGCCACAAGTATGCTCCACTACTAAACACTGGAAATTTGATTTTTACACTTACAACTAAAAAAGTTTATATTAAAATTGTTAACATGCACAGAGACCTAATTTTCTAGTTCTTGCTTCAGCAAAACTCCTGCAACTAAGGAGGGGTAGTCTGAGTTCAGTGTGAGATGATCTCAGTGAGTTCAGTGTGAGATGATCTCAGTAAGCTCAGTGTGAGGTGAGCTTCAGTTACAGTCTTGTTCTCATTCTTGTTTGATCTTGGTCCCCTGATAGGTTCTGCCATTGCAAAACTTAAGCACAGAAATTCACTGGGACCACAGCCACTAGGAACTACAATTTTTAGAATCCTAGTACCTGTTTCCTATCTGTGAATCAGAAATAAATATTACCTGCCTACTTTTTGAAGAACTGAGACACATTTTTAAGGGCCAGAGAAGTACCAAAATAATAGACTATTTGTTTCAAAGATAATGCAAAGCACTGAATGGGTCATTATGGAATAATTTAATTTGAGGAAACATTACCACAGAGCAAAATGAATAGATTAATTTAGCTATTTGTTTTCTTTCTCTCTTTGCAAACATATAAAAGATACCATTTGTAGAATGATAACATTTTTTATTCCATCATCTACCATCGCAAATATACCCATTTGCTTCATTTTATAAGCAGTTAAATTACTCTGACTCCTTATATACATCTGTGGAAAAAGACATCTACCTTAAGATTTACCTGCCCCCTCTTCCATTCATCACTAAGGGCATGTTTGTGTTTGGCACAGGGACATAGCAGGATGCCTGAGGTAGGTTTCATCCCAGCCTCTATGTCCACGTATTGCTATACAGACGTATTGCTATTGTCCCTGCTGCTAACAAATAATAAAAGCAAAAGAAGATCTAAAACACAACACTGTACCTACACCAGTAAAGCTTCCCCTCTCATCAACTGGTCTGGAGCCCAGGCTGTGATGGAGCTGGGCAGCTTTCTGTTCTTCTTTTCCATGCAAATCTACTCCAAGGACAGTCCCATCACTGTTTCCATGTTCCTGCCACAGGTCTTTCAGCAAGATGGGTAAGCTAAGATTATCTTACAATCTTACAAGCTTACAACAGGAAAAAAACCAGAGCCTCAAAATTCCATAAAAAGCTGTGAAATAGGGAAATATATATGAAAAAAATAACCAAACAGAGAAATTTAGAAATGCGTTTCAGCTTAATTACCTATTAATTTGAATATAAGACTTGGATTGTATATTAGTTCTCTGCCATAGTTTTATCTTAGAAACAGCAACAAAATGACTTTTCTTTGTGTCTCTGTATGTACAGCTAGCTAAGAAAATTATTTGTAGGGCTGTGTGTGCCCTTTTTGACACTGCCAAGGTTACTCGTGAATAAGAATCATGTTTGTTTCTGCTACATCAGAAAACAATTAATCTTCATTGTTTGCCAACCAGGAGCAATCAAAAGCAGTAGGGAAATTAACTGTATTTTGTGGTACATATGAAGATATACAGAAACAAAAACAAAAATGCAAACTGTAACTGAGGAAAGCTCCAAGACTGCCTCTTGCAGAAAAATAAAGATCTAGGCATTTTACAAACAGAGTATTTTTTTTCATCTTTCCAGTGAGGCCATATTTGATGGGGAAAACTCCAGATGTATGGTAGAGTGATACAGAGTAGTTTATCTGCTGTGGAAACAGTTAAGGTCAGAGTGTATATACAAGAGCTGCTTTATTTGCTTAGGTTTGATTTGAAAAGGTGGCTTTAGCAATACCAATGGGGAAATTTGGCTCCTTTTTACTAGAATGGAGGAGTAGAGTATGGCTATGAGTAACCAGAAATGCACATTTAAGGTACTGACACACTGTTCACCACTGTAATTACAGGGATAGATAATTATCTAGGTTTGAACAGAGTGCGGAAATTACATGAGTTGAACTGCTGACTATATTAAACAGATCTGGAAGCAGTAAAGGATTTATAAGTCCAAAAATTAGGCACAGATCTGCCCCAAACAGAAAACATCCAGTTCACCGAGCAGAAACTAAAATCCAGCTGGTCCAGAGAATCCTGAGCAGGTACCTGATTTTCATCTAGTTAGCAAGAAAGAACAATCTTCAGGCTGTGTGCCAAACCATCCCAGAGAACAGAAGCCCCTCCATGTAGTTGGGACCCAGAGCCTGATAGCTCAGGTAAGGAGCTGAGTTTTCTTCCTGAGAAATCACAAGGAGATGTTCCCACCATGCACCTTTTCTGCAATAGCATCTGCTCAAGAATTGGGCTCAGAGGCTTGCCAAGCCTGGAGGAAGAGGAAAGGGAGAGAAGAGGGGGAGGAGAGAAGGCGGCGAGCAGCTTTTAAAAGAAAGCAAGAACACTTTGCATTTCTGTGGGGCACAGTCCAGTCCCAAAGATGTACTTGTCTCTCAGAGGAATTAGACTGTCCTCTGATTAGCTTTTGGATCTTGGTATAAAATGAGTAAGAGCTCAGCCAAACTTCCTGGCCAAAAAAGCCCAGCAAGTTGAGATACTGCTGGCTAGCTGCCAAGCAGGTTTAAAAAATAAAAAGTCACAGTTCTAGATTTATTTACATAAACAGTGCAAATGCAGTTCTGGAGAAATTCTTTGGGTTCAGCA
This sequence comes from Aleadryas rufinucha, assembly GCA_013397815.1. NCBI lineage: Eukaryota > Metazoa > Chordata > Aves > Passeriformes > Aleadryas > Aleadryas rufinucha. The sequence continues at coordinate 209,075 of VZTH01000252.1, forward strand.
TCCCATGCTGTGCACTACACTGCCAGATTACAAGGCCCTGCACTACAGCAGCCCTCTCCAGTCTCCTGTGCTGCAATCCAGGTGAGGTTTCTTCTCCTGCATGCGGCATGTGTTTGCCACGGGGACCCTCTATCCCTTTAACTCTGTCATAACTTCCTTTAACAGAGAACATTCAGCTACAGACTGGCTTTCAAAACAATAAAATAAATTAAAAATAATAATAAAAAAATTAAATATCACAGATTTGGAAAGCTAAATCTATCAATTTTAAGATGTAAACTCACCATAGCAGAATATAATTTGGAAAAAACCCCAAACATGCTGACAGTCAAATCAAAATAATTCAGTTCGTAGTAAATAGCAGCAGGATAACAGACTGCCTTTCTTAGACTCAGATTCTAGGCTAGTGTTATGCACATTGTTAATACTTCTTTCTGTGTGTAAGCTTTTCTACAGAATTTATCCTGGAGTATCTAAACCTTTCGCAGCTGCTCCCTCGCTGCTCTGTGATTATCTGAGAAGCCAGCTGAAAGCTCATTTTTAGTCTTCTCCCTTTTCATGGGGTATTGCTTTACTGTAGTTATTTAACAAAATGCTGTGTGTGGCAAAAAGAGGTGTTTCAGAACATAAACAGAAATACCCTTGTAAAAGTATTTAAAGCCTCAGGCCTGCCAATAAACTGTTCATCAGTGGTTGTGATCTCCATCCATGTTGCTCCCATGGGTGCCAGAGTGGTGCAGAGTTCCATGGGCACAACGAGGGATTTGAAATGGGGGACAAAGGCATAGAAAATAGGAGAGAACACAGTTATCATGGTTATTTCATGTGAGTGCAGAGAGGGGCTAGGTAAAGAGCAGGGCAGCAGACAGCTGTGCAGCAGCAGCCCTTTGCAAAATGGTGGGGATGCAGTGGTCCTGGACTGAGGCACCCTGGGCTGCAACACAGTGATAGCACATTATCATGCGCGAACAGATACCCAACGTGCCAATCAGAGCTCCAGTAGGTCTGTCCAGCAGACCCAGGCAGGAGCCAGTATTTCCCTGCGTCCAAGGGAGCTAACACAGGCGAAAACTAAGAAAAAGGGGGAAATACAAGAAGCTTTAGAAATCAGTAGATCTGTAGATTAAGCCAGTGCAAGGTCCTTGTTCTGCTGCCAAAGCATAACTCTACCAGGAAGCCTTGTGCTGTTTGCCTTACATACTGCATGGCAAAATTTCCTCTAGGTGACCACTTAAGGAGGCAAAAAAAATATTTTTTAAGGAAAAATTGCCTTCAGATAGAGCAAAGCATAACAACTCAACAGGCTGGGAATGCTTAGGGACAGCCTGTTTGGACAGATGGCTGCTTAACAAGAATGGTCTCTTGACCAGGTTTCTCTGTCTGCATTCCAGGTACCTGCACGTAAGGAAGCAGATTACACACGCTGTTTCAAACGTGTATCGATTTGCCAATGGGGAGAGAGAAAACTCCATCTTTGATAAAGGATTTGATTTGATGATCATTTACAGACCACACCACATGAAGTCTTGACACTGTTTCTTCACCCTAATTACTTTGTGAGCCATCTGGTGCACCTGCTGTTGCAGGGAGGCAGGAATAGCAGTTTTACACCCTCCCTCCCTTTTCTTTTCCTTTTTATCACACTGAGATAGATCTTTTAGGTGAACATCCACCTGACGTGGCCAGACAGTGCAGATGTAGACGCAGGTGCAAACTCGGTCAACCGTGCCTCCAGATGGCTCTTACTTATTAAGGCAGCCAAAGTGATAACTGCAGACAAAGGGCCTCCAAGAAAAAAACCAAGACCATCCTTCAGGAAAACACTAGGTTCAGAGACAGAGTTTGTGAAGATCCCAAAGATGTAATCACCTTGGAATCTATGGTGAAAACAGAACTGGTCAAGTCCTCTTGAAACTTGGATGAAATGACAGACTGATAATTGAGCAGTCATGAAAATGGTTAAAATGCAATAGTCTCTCCTGAAGGCTGATTACATAAGCATAAGTGCCAGCAGCTAGATGCCAAGATAAAAGCCATGGCTTCCTTTTCTCCTGCTGAGTTATACACTCTGCAACCAAGAAAGCCAAGAGACAAAAGCAATAGGATATTTTATAGTCTGATTTTTTTCAAACACTAGAGGTAGCACACTTCCAGTGGCTGAACTCCAAGCAAACAAACAAGAGAACAAGATGAAGAAATTGTGCCCTCCCTCAACCTCTCCCTTTAATACCTTTAATTACTGGCCCACAAAGTGTGAGAGTTCAAAGGAATGAGTTTCAGGCTTGGGAAGCTGCCTCGCTAAACAAGTTTATTTGGGCAGAATAAGCTCACAGGAGTCCAGAGGCCATCTCTGCTCAATTGAATGAGCTCCCACTTGTTAACCTGAGTGCTCAGTATGGAAAAGGCATCAGAAAAAAAAATCTTTTTCAACCAGCTATTCCAACATACCTCCTTCAGAACTATCACATATGAATTGAGGCTTTTCCTGCCTTGAGGGACAGCACGAAAAAGTCCCCTCCTCTTCAGTGATCATTCCAATAGCCACGCTGCCTAAATGAGCGTTCCACCGAGCAGAATTAATTGCTGCTTTCCACCTGTATTTTCTTGAGAGAGGATTTGTGGCAGAGTGCCCATCAGACACTGTGCTTCTGAAGACACTGAGGCCAAAAATCAGCATGCAAAAATGATGGGAGGTGCAAATCCACAGGCAAGACTCCCTTGGCCCTGTCATGCTTCTAGCAACACACAAAAACCTTCAGGCTTGGCTGAAGAGCAGACTCAGCCCTGCTGCAGCCCCTCTGCAAAGTGAGAAAGAAATTTGGGGGGTGGGAAACTTCACAGTAGTAAATCTTAGTGAGAGGTAGGATTGCAGTGTCATGCTAAGTTCCTCAGTTTCAGTTCACAGTAACTATGAAAATGGCCTAGGTGTATGTCTCCTCTGACAGGTGTTCTCTGAATTCTCCTGCCTGGAGGGGTCTTTAAAGCCTGAGGCCTCAGTCCCATCGGCCCAAAGACTTTCATCAACATGAAGGTGATGTGATAACAAACCTGTCTCATAATTCCTGACACACTCTAGAGGATCAAATCAATTGCGTGTCTCTCATGTATCTGACCAACATCCTTTGTCCAGCTTGCTTTCTTTCTCAGTGGCTTACTCACACGCTTCTGAGGCANCCATGCACAAAACAATCACAGGCAAAGAAAAGGCAAGAGTAGACTGGGGAAATTGTGCCTTGTCCCTTTTCATGAAGGTGTCTGTTACTGCCATAAATACCTCTTGGCCAACACAGTTGAGAAGCCTTGAAATTTAATATTATTTCTAGAACTTAGAACTGAGAGTTTTGTCCTTGGACCAGTACCTCCTTCACAAACCCACAACTGCGAGACAGCTCCCTACCACAGGAGCTATAAATGCTGCATATTAAGCAGCAGATGGAGAAGGGGAGTGTAAGGAAGCAGTAAGAACTTCCCCACCAGCCTGATAGACGCTGTTCTTAGCAGAGCAGAACCTGACTGTTGCCAAGTTTTTTGCCAAGGTATGTTGGCAAAGATGTAAGAAAAGGGAAATTTTTACTGAGATTTTGAAAGAGGATAACACAAATAAGAGAAGAACTATATTCTGGATGATGATGCTTTTTCAAAAATTCTTTTCAAAACAAAACACAGGGACAGCAAAGGTACTTCTTAAGTCCTGTACTCTGTGTTGCGTTGTGAGAACAAAACTTTCCCTAAACCCCTTGTTTTATTTATTGCTCATTCAGTTTGCTAGCCACAAATAAAGCTAAATCTCTGACAGTCTTCCTGGAAACTAAGCCAGTTAAACCACCGAAGAGATATATTTAGGACAGAGGAGTTTTAGGGGACAGCTGGAGCATATCTTATACTCCTTTACTGTGGAACTGTTTAGCCTTGTCACTGGGCCCAGAGTGAAGTAGTTGGTATTCATATTTTAATGAACGACAACCAGGAAAATTCAAGTCATGAAGTTGTGATCAGGTCTTCCTCATTAAAACAAGAATTTGGATAAACCTGTATTTGGTTTGGTCTATAAATGTATTTTCCGGTTAACAACCTCACCCAAAGGCAGCCTTAAAACTGGAATAATTTGTTTTTTTGATTTCCGGGCTTTCAGTGAGTGCTGGGGTTTGGATGTAAAATCCAAGGACAATGTCTATGTCTTTTTGATACTAAAGATTCACAGGACAATTTCTGAATTCACTGAGGGGTAGTTATCACTTACGCTGGGATTTGCATGGCAAGGCTGTGCTCTGTAGGATGTTTTACAATGTTGTCTCTTTTCTGGGCTCACTGTGATCTACAATACATGTTTATCAGTTCAGATCCTGCATTCTGAACACCCTGCATTGGCAGCAAAACAAGTTTTATATGACTTATTAGTGATACAAATCAAGCATTCCAGCATTTCATTAATGGCAAATCTGAGGCTCATAACCAGAAAAGGGAACATCAGGATCCCCCTTTCAGGACAACAAGATGATTCTTGCAGCATCTTGTCCCCAACTCCAAATTTTTTCTTCTCTGTTTTAAAGCTGAATTTCAATTTGGAAATGCAGAATGACAGGGCTAAGGGAGTGCCTTTGTGATACACTGCCATATGCAAGAAGCAGAAGGAAGACCTTACAGCCTGGCTGAAGCAACCCAACTCCATAAGAGGGCAGTGTAAGAAATGAGCATTGAAAATGACTCAGAAATTGTTTTCAGTAGCATTGATGTAAAACTTTGCACAGAGGCAAGGTTCCCAGTGGTTTCAGGTAGCTGAGGAGACAAGCTCTCCATGGAGCAAGGTTTCAGGGATTGCACTGAAGCCTGATGGATTACTGCATACAGGAATTTGCCCTTTGACACTCCACTCACACTGGATTTTCTGTCTAAACTCATGATTTCGTCTGGGTGGATCCTGATTTATACCTCTACAAATAAAAGGAAGCTGATGCCATCAGTGAAATGAATGAAGTCTTAGGTCAGTGGTGGTCTTGCTTATGTGAGAACTGCAGGATCAGTCTGTATAACACTGGCCAGTCTTTGGCATTTGATGAGCAAGTTACCTTTATTTATAACATGGTACAGCAGGATGTGTTGCTGTGACTGACTTACAACAGCTGCAAGGTCAGAAGTTTGATACGCTGAGGGAAAAGTGTCCTGGCAATGTATATCTGAAGATTGTGTTGAATCAGGGATATGTAAAAGGTTAAATGGGGTAAGTCTAGATTTTTGGGCTTTTTTATATCTCAGACTAGCTTTTTAGAAATATCCTTGGAGGATCTTAAAGAGCACTTTCTATAGCAGAATGCTGAATTCACCCTTTTTGCCACCTTCTGTGACCTTTTCACCATCTCCTTACTTCTGCTTTGTAAAATAAGAACAACTGAAACAACCCTATCATTAAATCCACGGCATCTATTCCTTCATTGATTCTTGAGAGGCGATAACAAGCTCAGCTAGGGACACATTTTAATAATTATACAGCTATAATTATCATTTTGGCTTTGCTAGGATTTTTGAAAGATAAATTGTGCAATCTATTTATAAACTTGATAAGCAAGAGGACCTAGTGTCCTTTCCCTTTAGTAAATCCATGGGAAGTCTCAAATGCAGAGGGAAATCAACTAAAAAAGAGCATCAAACAAAACATTGAGGCTTCTAATTAAGCATAATCTTGCAGTAGGTGGGTGCAATAAATACCTCAGCAGTGAAGGGAAAGAAAACTTTGTATTTTACACATAAATACAGATGTTTCAGTAAATACTTGGCAAGTGATGATCTTCCATGAGTAGTCCCATCCATACTAACACTTATCCCAGGACAAATGATGAGGGCAAAAAGCTACTCCAGGAAATTTTTTGGAGGATACAATTTGAAGGAGATCTCTGTTTTACACAGCTGGTTAGTTACATGACGTTTATCTGCTCATTTGCAAAACTGGATTTTGTAAGCAAAAACAAATGGCCAAAAGCAGCAGGAAAGACAATGAAAAATGAAAACGCAATTTCAAGGATGTCAGAGCTAGGGCTTTGAGTAAAGTATGAAAGCAGTCCCAAAGACAAGGCTTATGGATGGGGTCCAGATAACCGTTTCCTAGCAACAGGAATGCTATTAAGGGGGATGCTGAGGTCCAGTTTAATACGTTTATCCAGTGCTTTGAAGGACAAGTAAGTAACATCAAATTCCTCATCTTATAAACGGCTACTCAGCCAGGTTCTGTAACTGTCTTTTCAAGAAGAGTTTCTACAGAAATCAATCCTGCACATATACTTCTATATGTCTGTATACATTTATTAGTCCTTTTCTAGCAGAACAAGGAAATAATCTTATTTATTTGGTACCTGATTTGTGTTTTTAAATTAGATGCAAGACTGCAAAAGTTAAACACAATTGCATGAGAGTAAACTACAACACCTTCTGGTTTTATTTCTGGGATATTTAGACAGTTAAGCTCACGAAAAAATCCATCACAGTACTTACAAGTGTCTATCGTAGAAGTCACTTTATGTCACAGCTTTAATAAAAAATAACCACCAAAAAGAGAGGTTAACAACATGCAAACTTTTGTGAAGAAATTTGATAGCTTGGTTAAAACCATTGTATAATTCAGCAAAATTCTTTAAAGTCATTGCTCAACAGCAGTATTTTTGTATACATTGAAGTGACTAACACCAAAGTCAGAACTGAATCTAAATGTTGAAAGGCATGGAGAAAATTATGCATTCAAGAGCCAAACACTCAAAAAGGTTAGTTGCTGCATATCATTGTTCTTGACAGTGTACTCTTACTCTAGTAAGCTTCAAATACAGAAAATCAATAATCACCATATCCCAGGTAGCCTCCCAAGCCAACTGTATTGGGTTTGCATGGTCAAGCTTTGGTAGTGGAGGGCTACAGGAGTGGCTTCTGTCAGAAGCTGCTGGAAGCTTCCTCTGTGTCTGGCAGAGCCAGTCCCTGGCAGCTCCAAAGATGGATGTGCCACTGGCTGAGGCCGGGACAACTAGAAATGGGGGTATAGCCTCTGTGATAATGTATGTAAGAAGAAGAAAAAAAAGTTATTGCATAGTGTTAATTGTGGCCAGAGAAGAGCAGAGTGAGAGTCTGTGAGAGGAACAACTTTGCAGACACCGAGGGCAGTGCAGAGGGAGGAGGAGGAGGTGCTCCAGGCTCTGGAGCTGAGATTCCCCTGCAGCCCATGGAGCAGACCATGGTGAGGCAGCTGTGCCCCTGCAGCCCATGGAGCTCCATGGGGAAGCAGAGATCCACCCATAGCTCATGGAGGAGCCCCATGCTGAAGAAGTGAATGCCTAGTGAAGGCTGTGACCCTGTGGGGCACCTATGGAGAGAGGGGCCATGCTCCCAGGCTGGGCTGGAGCAGCCTGTCCTTGGAGGACTGCACCCTGTGGAAGAGTAATCCATGCTGCAGCAATTTTGGAAGGACTGTTTGACTGTGGGATGGACTCATGTTGCAGCAGGTCGCAGAGAGCTATTGCCCGTGGGATGAACTCATGTTGGAGAATTTAGTGGAGAACTGCCTCCCATGGGAGGGACCTCAGGGTGGAGCAGGGGAAGGACTCTGCTCCCTGAGGAATGGGATAAACAACAGGTGATGACCACACTGACCATAACCCAGATTCCCTATCTCCCAGCACCTCTGGGGTAGGAGGTAGAGTTGAGAAGGAGGGAGGGGCAGGGGGAAGGTATTTTTAAGGTTTTCTTTTTCTTCTCATTATCCTGCTCTGATTTTGTTAGCAATAAATTCAATTAGTATCTCTAATTCAAGCCTGTTTTGCCTGTGATGGTATTTTAGTGAGTGATCTCTCCCACAAGTTATCCCAACGCATGAGCCCTTCATTCTATTTTCTCTCCCCTGTCCAGCTGCAGAGGGGAGTGAATGAGTGACTTTGGTGTGTGCCTGGCACCCAGCCAACATCAACCTGCTACATCAACCCTCAGAGGATTGCCTTCTGATTTCCATGGCATATGATCTTTGAAAATTACTCTTCCAATTTTTTGAGGAAACAAAATAGGATTTTGATGCTCAGGTTCTAGTTAGTACCTGATGTTTGTGGGTTTTTCAGCACTGTATCAGAGGTCTGACTCTCCTTTTTAGGGATTTGGCAGATCCCTAGATCCAAACAACGAATTCCAAGCACATTTCTTTCCACAGACCAAAATAAACATGATGCAATGCTCTAAGATGATATCATGATGCAATATGCTCTAAGACCCACAGCCATCCTCTGGGAAATGTTCAAAGTAACAAATTGGAAGAGCACTGGTATGACATCTCTTGTTTCATTAACCAACAGATGCAGTAGACTCGACAGCAGCACTGTTAGGCTAGAACTAGCAAGATTTCAAGATTCTTTTATTATAGGAAGACAACAAGCATTTTTTTTGCTTTCCCTCCATTTCCCTCAACATGAATTGTTGTCCGAGTCCACCCCCTGCCCCCCCACCCCCCCCCNGATGCTCAGGTTCTAGTTAGTACCTGATGTTTGTGGGTTTTTCAGCACTGTATCAGAGGTCTGACTCTCCTTTTTAGGGATTTGGCAGATCCCTAGATCCAAACAACGAATTCCAAGCACATTTCTTTCCACAGACCAAAATAAACATGATGCAATGCTCTAAGATGATATCATGATGCAATATGCTCTAAGACCCACAGCCATCCTCTGGGAAATGTTCAAAGTAACAAATTGGAAGAGCACTGGTATGACATCTCTTGTTTCATTAACCAACAGATGCAGTAGACTCGACAGCAGCACTGTTAGGCTAGAACTAGCAAGATTTCAAGATTCTTTTATTATAGGAAGACAACAAGCATTTTTTTTGCTTTCCCTCCATTTCCCTCAACATGAATTGTTGTCCGAGTCCACGGTCTCCACAGGGGCTGGAAGACTGATGCATCAGTATCCCATCCCATTTGACAGGAGACCTCCAGAGTAGCCTGAAGAAATGCCTGTGGGCAGGCTCTCCAGGTAGGCCTGCTGGGGTAATAAGCTGTCTAATGGCATACTAAGCAGCTGAGCAGCTGGGAGTGCTTGAGCCATCGGTTCAGGTGACTCATATCAAAAGCACCTGCATTTTCACAAGCTATGGGGATCAGTCGTCACTTTTTGGGTTTCCTGTCAGGAATGGAATGAGACAAATCTGGCAGGCATAGTGGAAATTAATTTCTCACCTAATTTGGCAGGCTTGAAAATCACAGAACCATAGAATATTCTGAGTTGGAAGGGACCTGCAGGAATCACCAAAGTCCAACTCCCGGCCCTGTACAGGACAGGCTAAGAATCACACCTTGTACTGAGAATATTTTTCCAAACTTTTCTTGAACTCTATCAGGCTTGGTGCGATGAACACTTCCCTGGGGAGCCTATTCCAGAGCTCAACAACCCTCTGGGTAAAGAACCTTTTTCTAATACCCAACCTAAACCTCCCCTGACACAACTTCAGGCCATTCCCTTAGGTCCTGTCACTGGTCACCACAGAGAAGAGATCAGTGCCTGCCCCTCCTCTTCCCCTCATGAGGAAGTTGTAACTGCAATGAGTCTCAGTCTCCCCATCTCCAGGCTGCACAGACCAAGTGACCTATCAGCAGCTCTTCACACAGCTTCCCCTCAAGGCCCTTCACCATCTTTATAACTCTCCTTTGGGTGCTTTCTAATAGTTTTATACCTTTTTTATATTGTGGCACCCAAAACTGCCCCCAGCACTCGAGGTGAGGCCGCCCCAGTGCAGAGCAGATCAGAACAATCTTGCCTGGCTGGCGATGCTGTGCCTGATGCACCCCAGGACACGCTTGGTCCTCCTGGCTGCCAGGGCACTGCTGACTCATGTTCAACTTGCCATCAACCAGAACACCCAGGTCCCTTTCCATGGCACTGCTCTCCAGCCTCTCATTCCCAGTCTGTGTGTACATCCAGGGTTTCCCCATCCCAGCTGCAGAATTTGGCACTTGTCTTTGTTAAACTTCATACAGTTGCTGGTTGGCCAAACCTCTGTTTTGTAGAGGTCTCCCTGCAGGGCCTCTCTACCTTCAAGGGAGTCAACAGCTCCTCCCATTTTGTAGGATCTGAAAACTTACTTAGTATCCCTTCAAGTCCTGCATCCAAGTTGAAGATGTTGAGAAGAACTGGGCCGAGGATGGAGCCCTGGGGAACCCCACCAGTGACCAGTGACCAGTCACCAGTCACCAGCCTGATATAACCCCATTCACTGTAACCCCTTGTCCTGTGGCCATCTTTGCTTCTGCAAATGTCTCTGTGCTCTCTGTACACCTCTCTGTGGAACTCTGACTAGAAGCCAGTTTACATCAGTAAAGGATGGGATAGCACCTTTACATAAAGCAAAGCATCTTTATATAAAGCAAAGCAAAGCTGCTTTCAGACTACATCATTTATAGAGGTGAAAGCATAGCTGTAATAAATTGATGTTTTTATCTTTTATCCTCATTGAAGAAGTTCCATTTTTTTGCCTGAAATAAACAAATTATTTCTCTTAAAGGAAAGTTGGGGTACAATTAAGGAACATACACAGAAAGAAACATTTCAGCAGTGAAATCACTTTGCTACTTTGAACTCATCTGCAAAATACAATCGTGTACTACTTCTGTAACCTTCCCACAATAAAGAAAACCCCTAACCCAAGACACCTCCATGGAGAGCTTGAGGCTTTTTTTTTTAGCGAAATTCTTGGGACACCAAATGTAGGCTCTATCATCACTCACAACTAAAGGAAACCCAATATCTTTTTGTAGTGAAATAGATGTGATAGTTGTTAGGGAATCTGCTGCTCTTACTACTGTTTTTCACTGCTTTCAGCATCAAAAACAAGGACTGTGCTACCGTTTTATTTTACACCTGAGCACTTCCTCACAAAATTGCGGTGTTAATTTAAAATAAACCAAAGGAAGGAAACAGCTGCTGGAGCCCTGAAGAAATAAACTGTACAAAACACACAAAGGGGTTTGCCTCTTTTGCTGTTCTAGTTAGGAACTGGGGGAGGTTGTTATGATCTGCTCTTCCTTAAGGCCTGATGTTTGAAAAAAATGACAATGCTTTCTACCACCATTAGCTGGCTGTGCTCCTTTTTTATTTTTTTTTGTGGTAATAGAGGGAACCAAAACTTGGGAGATCTGAAGGTGTTAGGCTTAAGTCCCTGCTGAGCTGGATTCCTCACAAGAGCACAGCAAGGAAATGCCAAATCAAGGGTTTTCTGTGTTTGACATTTTTACAGGTTGTTATAGAATAGTTTATAAAACATCAAATGATAAATAATCTTTCATTTCCTCTGTTAGCTGCCTAACCCATGTCTACCTCCTTAAAACGTGAGCTACAACAACTCAGCAGACCGAGCCTGCCTTTTCCACATTCTTGTGGAAAATCATAGATGGGGATCCTTACACATTTGATATGAACATACAATTTAGCTGTCTGAATTTGATCACATTCAGCCTTGTCTGTCTGGATCTGAGGCTAAATGCCACAATTTGATTGTGGTGCCATTAGTGTTCCAAGATTTTAAGAGACTAAACAGTTGCATATACATTTTGGCATTCTGTCTAACTGCTCTTGCTAGTCAGAAGCAAATACTGAAGAAGGCTTCAAATGGATTAGAGACTGTTAGGGCCCATTCTTTAGTATGAAATTCTTATTAGAAGGTTATGTAGGGGCTCTCTTTTGGGGGTATCTCTGGATTAAGGATTTATGGTGCTAGACCAAGGATTTCTTGGTGGGTACTTAGTAGTTACATATGTGCCATATGTTGCTGTTTTTGAAGTTTCCCTGTATTTAATAGCATTACTTTTTTGGCTTGTCCTTATCATTGTTTGCGGTTAGGTCAGAGGTCCACAGTCCTAAAGCCTGATCTGAAGGCACTGCAAATACAATAGTGTCTGAATCCAGACCTTCTCAGTAAGCCTGTATGAAATAATAACCAATTACCAGGTGAACTTGTTCCATAAACAGATGTGGATTGCAGGAGACAGATCAGATAACATCGAAAGAAGCAATCATAGATTATCTCTTGTCAGAAGGCCCCTGGAAAGATATTAGGGACTTCAGGAAACTCATGGTGAAATTCCATTTACTCAAATCAGCATGGGATCATGTGAAAGAGGTCAGAAGAGAAAAACCTCACCACTCCTCAGGCTGAAATGAAAACAGTATTCAACTGAACAATAAGAATTTCTACCCCAACACCTACTGAAAATGAGTTGGTTAATGATGGTCATATTTGCCTGTCCACCTACAATGAAACAGACAAATGCATGTGTGCATACCCAAAAACTCAGATTCATATTTCATGTGCATTTGATTACAACCCTCTCTGATTATTAGTTTTCTTTTATCAATTGTATCCTGAGCTGTACATTTAATACATTACAATTACGACCCTTAGGTTTTTGACACCATTCTAATAGCAAAGATTTCCCCATATTAACAAACATGTGTGTTGGTTAAGGTGGTGGAGGATTTATTTTTGAATAATAAAAAATGCTCGTTCTGCCAAAAAATGCCTTGATTAGAATAGGCAGAAGCTTGATTTTCACCTGCTTGCCTCTTCTGTCTGGGTAGAGCAGGTGTGAAACACTCCATAATTGAGCAAGTGGTTACATCTGCTCTCAGAGTCCCAAATGAAATTATTATAAAGAATTAAAGAATTAATTAACCAATAAGACTGAAAATAGGGCAGAGTGTTTTGTTTCCATGGAGGCTTGATTTTTTTTGATGTTGCTGCTTAGATCGGTTAAAGATCTTCTGTTACTGATCATGATCACTGTCTATAAGTCCTTTTTCGACACAAACATTTAATTATTTTATTTTGGAAGTTCTACTGATTTTTAATAAGAAAGTATCATTACAAATGCTGTTATTGGCAAATCGTGGCAGATCTTCCCATGGAGTCATTTCAGAGAGAATCACTCCATCACCAGTATTAGGCTGTGTCAGCTTCGCTGCTGCTGTGACAAATTTTAAATTAAATTTTAAAAAGCAGAGGAAGATAATGATTTCCAATAAATACTGTGAAATTCACTTCCTATGGTAGTAAAATGCACACAAGTTACTGCACACTAAAATTTATACATTTGCTGCAATTCACCTTTAAGGAACGCAGAGGAAAGTTAGTGATTTTGAATAGTTGATGTGTTTTATTTCATCGCTTGGAAGCATGCCCGTTATTCAGGATCACAGAACTCATGAATTGATGATCCAGAGGGAGGCTCTTTTACTATTGCATCTCCTGCGTTGCCTCTATAAATATCATTTTTTATTATTATCCTGCAGTTTTTAGATTTGTTTTATGGTTCTGGTTATTAATGTTCTACCTCTGACTGTTACCAGAATTCATAGCTCTGTTAGAAATCTGACATGTCTGGGATATTTGCTTGTGCAGGTAGTTTTCTTGCAGTAAACCAATCTGCTGGACAGAGAGGGGAGTATTCTGCCTTTGATAGTGGGTATATTTCTGATTAGAGTTAGTGGGAATATGTGGCTTCAAAGAAAAACCAGCAGCCCCAAAAGTTTAAATTACTGCATATGCAGAGCATGTAAGCTTTTTTAATGTGATTGCATACCCTAGACAAAGAACAAGTAGGTAGCTACTTCTGTTTATTCTTACCAGAGAGTGAGGATTGGTCATGAAAATCTCATGCTCTCTATTAACTTCTCTGGGAATGTAGAGGATTCTCCAGCTGTAGAACAGTGTCTTCAGCTCACCCAAAACTGCAGCAAAAGGAGATCATTGTTACCAACAGCATCGACCTTTTTTATTGTTTTTACAATCACCATAGTTTCTATTCTGAAAATGCTGTTGTGATTATATTGAGGTTCCCCTTTCCCTGCCTTCAGGATATTTTAGAGCCAAGAACATACTAAAATCTTAGAAGATGTTATTTTGTATTTTACTTTCATCTTTGGGATGTAGTGAAATGACACTAGGCATTGTTGAAAAAGAGTCAGCAAAACTATGGCAACGAAGACTTTTGTGTCTCCAGCAAGATGTAGCAACTTGGAGTCTGCAACCTACTGCAAATCATCTCTAACAGACCAAACAATTCGCAGACATTTAGTGAGGAATCGGATAGCTGCTAGTGCAGCAGCTTGACAGTGAGGCCAGTAAGGAGCTGGTTTATGGTTATGTGATTATATTGAGGTTCTTCTATGGTATAAAATGAAAAAAAAAAGCATGACCCTTTTTTTTAAGAATAATTACCCAGGAGGTTAGATAGCTCCTCCCCTGCAGGTGTGGTTTCCAGAACAGACAGAGGTTCTGAGTTTGTTTAAGGTTATTTCCTCTCCAGGAAATACTCACTGGAGAAAAGGCAGAGGGAGAAAATGCATGAATTGCTTGTTACAACTTGTTATGTCATTCTAGGGGTGATGAGGATACCTGGGGGAGCTTTGCACCTGTCAGCTACGTTTATAACACACCTTTCAAAGAGAAAGAAAGACCATCTTTAAAAGCTCTAACATCATGTTTAAGATCCTCTCCACACTGGCCTTGTTTTACTTGCCTTCCAGCTCTTTCCCCTCCATGAGGAAGGAACATCTCTTTCAACAGACATCTCCACAGACAAGCAGGCATGAGAAGGTTGGTTCTTGTGCAAAAACCTGACAGTATGATCTGGACTCTCACTCTCTTGGGAGCTTTGCTATTGACTTTAGCTGGGCCAGGATTTCACCCTTGCTCGTGTCAATTTTGGCAAGGATTACTGGCATGAAACTGGCATGAAACTTCCTGAGGGAAGAAATCAGACTGCTTTTCTACACAAATGCCCAAATGTCCAATGTGTACGAAGAAAACCAGAAGGATCATAAAAAAACTTAATATTTTAGACACGCCTAGCAGGCCTGATGATGCTCCCACTGAGGGTGTGGAAGCTGACTTGAGGAGCAAGCAAGGTGTGCCAACACAGGCACTTCACTTCTGTCCCTTGTCAGGTTTCTTTTACAGCCATCACAAGGTAGCTATTTCTTCACTCTACAAATCCAAATGAAAGAAACTTGAGTGGCCCAGGAGGCATTTAAGCTGGTCACTGCAAATTGATTCACACAAGTGTCTCTGGTGTGAGGATGTGCTACTTCTTAAGCAGCAAGAGAAGGGGAAATGAATTGAAGAGCTTGTATGGCTGCTCTCAGGAGAATGTCAAGCTAACAAGAGCAGATTGGTGTTAATTTAGCTGAGAAAAAAAAGCCTCTCCTCTTTTAATGCTTGAGGATTTGAGATTCCAGCAACAGGCTGGGGAGGTGGGCAGTGGGAAGGAGCGGAGGTGAGATCACTCTTTCTTAAGCAATTACGGAAGTATGGAAATAGGTTATGGCAGGTTAGGGAACAAAAATACATAACTGAAAGAGAAACACAAAAAAAGGAAGAGCACAAATCTGGGACATCAGCTGGCTCTTTGCTGATTCAAAAGCATCTCTTTTGGGAGAGTAGGGTAGAAAATTCCTGCTTTGCTTCACAGTTTAAAAAAAAATCCAAAGAAAAGCAAGAAACAAAATCCAGAAGAACTGCTCCCACTCTGCTGCAGGACAGATCCCATATCCTGTCTTTCAGCAGAGTAATGTTAATGTGGAAACAGTATGGCTTTGGAGTTGTTCTTATTCATGTCAGGTAAGACTGGAGCATAGCAAGAGCAAGCTGCAAGTTTGTCTTTATGTCAGTCCGAGAAAACATGTCGTAGCCACAATCCTATGTACAATTTGAATGGTTAGCACTGCCAATGAAAAAAAAGCAGTTTCCTGTCATATGCTCCCTAGTTCCCCTATCCAGTTCAGTGCAAATGCCCTCAATAGCCCTGCCAACATAGGCTTGAAAATGTGATGTGTAAATGAGGGACTGTGGGAAGGGATGGAAGGTTAAATCACTCTTTCAAAGACTTAGAGGATGTGTGAAACTGTGGTTCAAGAAAGACCTTTCGTAAAGATAAGAGAATATCCACTAAAGAGATACTTTCTCCTGGACAGCCAGAAACTTCTGATTAAAAGCTGCATTTGAGAAATGCTAAACATAACCTTGAAGAAGAGTACTGCTTCTTATCTGATAACATGACAGTTTGTGTGGATTTTTAATACCATATATCATGTATATGAAATAATAATAATAAAAGCATAGATGATTTTGAGTCCTTCTGCATCCAGGGTTATTGTTATTCTGGTTTGCACTGTCAAGATAAAGCAGAAACAAATGGTTACCCATGTGCTGAATATCCTTTGGAGAGCTAAAGAACAATTTTCTGAAGATGCAGAGTAGGATAGATTGGCATGAGGTAAAAGACACACCTGCTTCCGTTCTTTTTGTTGATCCAAAGCTTCTGTTGATTGAAGGGATAAAAGAAGCCCCCTGATGAGATGTGCCAAGAGACACTTTTAATCTCTTTTGCTGGGGAGCGAGAGATTCTACTGCCAATGCTTGCAGTATGAACTTCATTCAATGTTTATTGTGTGAAGAGAAAAGGTGAAGGGGTAGCTTTTCCTGCATCCCTCAGACTTAAAGAGGGGTGAGAAGTAGAAACCTTAGGAAAAGGACATATAAGAGATACAGATACAAATTCACAGGATCAAAATAATGTAGGCATTATATGCCTACATCTTTGGATCTCAGAAGATCCTTTTTTTTTATTTTTAATGTGTTTGATCTCCTGAAGAATGACTGGTTTATTGCAAATTTAACTCAGTGTGGTGAAGAAACAGCTTTCAAAATGTCAGCTGATGAAACACTGAGGGAAGCAGGGGCCTGGGGCAGCTTCATCCTAAATTCAGGGCAGAATGAGGTTCAAACACACCAGCTGGAAATTTTCATATCACCTGCTTGGTTACATAAAGGAAATTAATGGGTTCTTGTGGCTCTCTTCTGTGGAGGACAGTAGGTGCATTTCCTTCAGTTTCCAAGGAGGTTAACTTGCGTGCTCATCCAAACAGTCGACTGAAGTGCTGTGTGGTAGAAAGGAAATTCATGCTGAAACCAGATATCTGTCATGCATTCTAATCTACTTTCCCTGACTACAGCAGGAATCAAACAACAACAACAACAAAAAAAGCACAGAGCAGTGAGCAAAGAATCTCTTTGAACTAGCACCCAACCCAAAAGCTCTCCAGGCTTTTTCTCTGAAGCCTTCTATACCTATTGTGTGTATTCTTTGTTAGTCTGTTTTTTGCTTCCTCGCTTTTTTCAGAATCTCTGTTCTTGCAGCAGTTTCTCCTGCAGATACATAATATTTCCAGCAGAACGAGAAGAGGTGAGGCAGCTCTGCTCCTCCTGAGTGCCTGTGTTCCATGTTTGGGGTGTAGAGGTGAAACTGCTATGGTTTCAACTCCCCCATACATGAGAGAAATCAGAGCCACTCACTTGTTTTCTTGCAACTATAATGAAGTGAGTAACTATGATTAGACATCCCCCCAGCTGCTGGTTTCCAAGGGGTTTAACCCAGTGTTTTATTACACAATTATTCCACTTTTACCACTTAGGGCTCAAAATGCTGACAATTCCAGAGTGCAACCCTGGTAAAGTCTTATTGCATTTGACTTTGTCAAATGTCTTGAGTTTTCTGTGTGATGCATGTAACCCCTTTGCATTTGGGAGACTGCCCCAAACACTTTATCCTAGGCAGAAGAAAACAAAGAAGAACAAAACAAATACCAGAGACCAGAAAAACACCAAATACTTCAAAACATCAAGGTCAACACATTCTTGAGTGGCTTTGCCGCTAGAGCTATGCTCCTGGTTGGTCAAATAAGTCACCTCTCATGACTTAGTTCAGACAGACTACTGAGAGACTTTGACATATAATTTCCTCCCTTAATTTTTTTTCCTATGAAGTATTTCACCCACCCATTGTTGTATCAGGTTCCAATGTAGACTTTTTCATGTTGTCACATTAGAAGTAGGCCCTCACAGCTGATGAAAAATTAAGCTTACTGAAATTTCTGTCATCTCAGTATGCTTCATATACTCCAGTTTGCAAGGTACTGTTGGACCAGGGCTCTTGAAGTAATTTGCATCTGAACGTCCTGTTTTCTGAGCTAGCTTTGTACATTACACCCAGTGGTATTTTCTCTCATCTTTCAAAAAGGCTTTATAGCCCCAAAATGTCCAGGAGTTTTACAATCATCTTATAATTTATAACTTAATCTCCCCAGTTCCTCATTTAACTGCTCTCTTGAAGTATCATGTCTCAGCTTATATCCTTCCAACTCTGGATGAATGAACAACACCAAACATCAGAGAGAGGCAAATACTGTAATGCTTTTATGAATATTCATCTGTATTTTGAAAGGAACTCTGCATTTCCTTGGTTTTAATTTTCACGCCGTAAATTTTCTCACAAGTAATATCTGTACAGAAATATTTGCCGAAACAGCATATACCACTATAATAGCATCAAGTACTACTAGAATGTTAAAATTCAAATGAATAATTGATATTCACATCAAAAAACTAAATCAAAGAATTATCCAATTGAGGCAAGAAGGCACGCCTTGTGATCTCTGTGTTAAATTGGATCAGACTGAATTTCTTCTTTGAAAAGCTGCAATAAGCTTCCTGTGAATGGGTCTAAACTTGAGTTTCACTCAATGTAAATCATTCTGAATGACAAACAGTCTTGCAAAAACATGTTTATAGACAATTTCCAAATGGAAAAGAGGCAAATGCATTGAGAAAAAGTATTTACCCTGAAATATTCTCCCAGCTGAGGTCTTAGATAAGTTACTGTCAGGCAATCCAGCATGGTGCTTTCCCTTTGCATTCTCTCACTCTTAAATTATGCCAATTTGAGGAGTAAAAGACTGTGCTTTGACCCTGGTATGTCAATCTTCTGCTTATCTGTGCAGAAAACTACCTCAGAGTCAATGGACTATCCTTATTTAAAGTACTCTTTCACTCCCTGGCCAAAGTGTGCCCATGTAGGGAGTTAAATTATCCACGAGCATTCTTGCTTCACCCACTGACCTACATTGCTATGACCATGACCTGAGGTGATGCCTTATTGGTATTTCTGCTCCAGTAAATGAGCATTCCCAGGGCTAAAACACCCTTTATCAAGACATCACAAGAAAGCAGCAGTATGCATTAGAGTGGTCATCAGCAAGAAAAAAAACCAGTCTTTTCCTATAGAAGATTTCTCAAAATGCTGCCAGTCAGTGGGGAAAAAAAGGACAATCCCCAGATGAGCCAGCACTGCTTTCTCTTCAGGGAGAGAAAGGGAAAGTCCAGTATAAGCAGGGGGGAAAGGAAGGTCCAACACAACATGGTACTCCTGGGGTTTGCTTGGCTGGTTTCTTCAGTCAAAAGACAGACAAAGCCTTGCAGGTTGTTCAGCAGCTTGCTCATGCAGTTTGGACCATTAATACACACTTACTGTTTAATGAAGTAGGCTCATGAGAGGATGCAAAAATTGAAAGGGGTTGTACTGCTGGAGGTCCTGGGGAGTGCTCCTCCATCTGTCAGCTGCAATGGGAGGGTTGGAGTGCAGCCAGCTCATACTTGGTCACCTCAAGGCAGACACAATCTAGAAAAGTACTCCTGGAGGAAAGTAAGCTAAGGGAGCAGCACTGCAGACCTGTTAGTGAGACAAGGGAAGTGATGCCAGGCTGCTCTGGACAATCAGGCAAGTCAATTGCTTCCCCTGCTTGGCAGTGCTGACTGACAAAGCAGGTGTAAAGGATGGGAATCCTAGTGAGGGGATCAAGAAAGCTGCATCTGGAAAAGGTCAAAATGTCAGCAGGCATGGGAATAAGTGAGATGACTCATGGGGGATGATGTTATATGTGCCGGGAAATGGTCAGAGTAAGGGGAAAAGCATCCTTCAAGCAGCAAGGGGTTTAAAGACCTATTCAGATCATGTTAGGTTTTTTTTTTAAAAAGACAACCAAGTAAAAACCCCCTGTTGTACAACAGGAATAATAATTCCAAGGATTATGGAACACCTAACCCTAATCCTAGTGGCAGCTCAGGGCTGATATTGAAGTCCCCAGCCCCATGTGTGGCCCAGACAAGAAAGGTGTGGAGAAAACAATACTGGTGCAGTGCTGTGCTCCCCTCGTTATGACTTCTATAGTGCCAATGCTCCTGGAGCTGTAGCCTCTGTGGCTCCCGGAGCCCTCACCCTAATCCTGAAGGCAGCTTGTGGGTGGAGGTTGAGGTCCTCAGCACCATGGGTGGCCCAGATGATGAGCCATCTTTCAGTGTGAGACGGGCTCACTTATACGCCTTGAGGTCTGAGAGCAGTTGTTAAAATAATGGACTGTTTGATCAGATTTCTTATGTTTTTTACACCATGAGCTGTAAGTCGATTAAGGAATCCTGTTATTCATTGGGTTACCCCATATCCTTTTTGGTGCAGGAGTATAGGGATCCTAACCTATTCCTTGGCTTTTTTCACTTTTTTACATTAACCAAACCTTACACGTTATAGTAACCCTATGCTGAAATTCAGATTCAGGGCTCATGTCTCTCTTGCTTTTATGTCTACCCATGAGCTGTGTGATATCAGGATTGTTCATGAATTAGTGTCATAACACTTAAAAAAATCTGTTTCTGCTGTCACTCCTCTTGCTTTTTTGGTCTCATAATATTTGAACTAAGAGGAGAGCAGACAAATAGCAGTACAAAAAAATCCTGCAACAAAATCCTGCACTAAAAACTCATAGCACCCTATTATTTGAAGAGAGACCTTTCAAACATCAGTCTTTGCTTGCTGCATCTTTATGTGTGTAGGATTGTGAACACTCTCACGGCATTCCCAAATGAGGTGATCCAAGAGACTGGTGGCACTTTTCTGCAGCTTTATAACACAATCCCCTCGCAAGTATTCAATGCATATAGGTGTTATTGGGCAGCGTATTCTGGGAATTATTTAATCTTCCTACACAAAGGCAAAGCCTTTTATCAGCTCAGATCCATCCATTATCCATTTCTATGAGACAATACCTTTCCACCTAGGTATTGCTTTCCAAAAGCCTGGCCATATTGCACAAAACAATAAACACTGGAGCTATCACTGAAAAGCATCTTTCCTGGCTTTGCCAGCAAAGCTTCTCCTCTGGGGAAATGTGTGCAGACAGGATGCTCCTCCTTTTCCTTCCCACTGATCTCCAAGCCAGCAGCTGTCTGGGGACAAAGGGCCTCCCTGAGTATTGTGGTTGCTGCTCAGATGGCCATGATTGGCCCATCTAAGGGCAAGTAGGATATTTCATCGTTTTTTTGTCACCATGCAAATTCTGGATTATTTCCTCCTCTGTACAAATATTATTGCAGTTTAAAACAATAACAACAACAGCAAACCACACACAAAAACCCAAATCCCCTTGTTGTTAATTTGTTTACTCATTGGCTGTCATGTAATACAGGAACAGGCAATGTGGTCCCTGAGCTAGTTCTTCCAGTATCAGCACATCAGTATTCAGGAGTCCAGCTGCTGCTGTTTGCAAATCTGTGCAGATGAATGCAGTCCAAAACGTACAAGTTAGACTTAAACATTAAACTCTATTTACTGTGTAATTAAAAGTAAGTCCTCAACAAACAAAAAATGAAAAACATGGATCTGCAAATATGAGCAAATATAAACTTCTGGGTTTAATATGCTGGAAAAAGGGATTTTCATGTCGTTTCTATCTCCAACACTCCCCAGTTTTGCATACATTTTCTCTCCACACATGTTTCTGGACTTTAAAAAGTATATTTTTGAGGCTGGATCTTAAGTGGCAACATAAACTGCTGCTCACCTGAGTCATTATCTATAAAAGTTTTGTCCAAAATTCAACAGAATTGATGCTGAAGATTAAGCAACTAAAGCAAAGACCCTTCCTTCCTGCCAGGCAAGGCACCTTAGCTACACTTCATGCATATAAATACATGCCCCAGTGCCCAAAAGGGCACTTGTGATCCTGCTGTGAAGATTGGTCTGCAGTGGCTTGCAACATAAAGGCCTTCAACGAAGCTCTAGTTTTATGGACTTGCTGAGTGCACTTCTGCCAGATTTATATTACTTTATTTTACACATGGTAAGTTTTCTTTAGTTTGGGTGCATTGGGCTACGTAGCCTAATTTTAAATGCTCTGCTAAATGAACACGGTATAATATGCTGGGTGCACAAATGACAGAGGAAGATCAGCAGCAGTATTTGTTGTGCTGCTAAAGCACTCTCTTGGTCTGGAGAGAGGAATTGAGAAAAGGCATGTTGTGCACCAGCATTAAAAACATTTCAGCACCTGGAAGATTTGGAGGCCAGCCCAGGGTAAGAGTGGGACCTCTAGGAACTTGAACTTCATGCTGATGGAACTTGAGGAGCATCTTGACAGTGATGGAAATGAACCCTAGACTGAAAGCTGAAGTGGAGAGGAGCAGTTAAATTAATGCAGCAGCTATGCAAAGTACAGAGCATTGCTGGAGCCAACTGCGTCACAACTCAGATTGCTTGTGAAGCCAAGCCACCAGCAGTGCCACTTCCATTCTGGCAGACAGATGCTTGGGCAAGAAACCTGCATCCATTGAAATATTCTCTGTGCTTGAAAGCTGACCTGTCTCCTCAGAGTGCACTTCATAGGACATGGTGCTATCTGAAGTATGTGTTCTATCTGAAGCAAGTTCATGTGCAAGGAACAAACAAAAACCATAGATGAGCTGGAAAATGGAGTCTCAGGAGGAGCTGTATGTCCACATAGTTTCATATTAAGCAGGGGAAAAGAAAAAGTATATATTGATTTTCAATGCAGGATTTTGACGATAATAAGAGTCTTTCTGTGGGTAGCCACTGCATTGCCCGAGCACAGGAAATTAAATCAGTTTGATCTGACTGATAGGAAGCCTGACTAGCCTACAATTTTCTCTAGGCATCAACCTACAAAGCTGGTTCTGCCCTAGATACCACACTGCAGCTGCTAGCCCACTCCTCTGGACGTGGGGTGCACCTGGATCATTGCCTTCCGGCTCTTCACTAATTAATTCCTTCTTGTCCTGGATAGAGGCAAACCATTCAGTTGCCCAAGAGCAATTCACAAGCATAATGACGCTTGTTAGCGTGCGCTGGTCATTAACTGGGGTTTGCACGCTTTGCCCGGTGCCCACAGCCAAAGCACGCACATGCACACACTCAAATGGACAAGAACCTGTCTGAGTTTTCATCTTCCAGTGGCTGAAGAGAGCAAAGGAAGTGATTTCTCCTCACATCACCTCACATATGCAATGGACATATGCAACCTTTTGAGGGTTCCAGATCAATCAGCAGGCAGATGGGGGTCCCTCCTTCTACAGCCTCTCAGAGGAGTGACTGATCTAACTGGTTCCCTGCAAAGATGATGCATCTCATCTGTCTTTGTTTCTTTGTGGTACAAGCAGAGAAAAACCAGAGGAACTTGCTCAGGCATATATCTGACTTATTTGGGAAGGTGAAAAAACTGAGAAGCAGTCAGAGTATCCACTGAACTACTAATTAAGTATGACCACAAACAACCCTGGTATGACCTTCAGGCTCATCTAAGGTCATTATGAAATTTTAGTATCCATTCAGGAAGAGTGAATGGATGCCTGGCTTTCTATAGATAGCAACTGCTACTTTGGTTGCCTTTGGCTACCGTCTGGCCTGACGTTATGAAATCTACCTTTTCAGATTCAGATGTATTTTGCATTTCCTTGGGTCAAGTCTGAATTTAAACTGCAGAGGAGAAAAAAAAAAGAAGCAGAAGCAGGACGATTATTTAGGAAACTGAAAATGCCAAGGGAGCTCTTGGACGCTATGTTTCTCTTCCCCATCTTACTGCATGCAAACAACAGCTTTCCCTACAATTTTCGACAGAAAGTATTTGGAGCACTCATTTTGACTTCCTGATTTGAGTGTGTGCTTGACTCTGTGCAAGTGGCTACAGTTACCAAAAGTGCTGAAACAGAATGCTGTGCCTCAACATGAATATTCAAGTTCTTTCAGGAGGACACTGCTAAGATCATTACAATTGCTAATTATAAAAGTGGTAGCCAAAACTCCCGCTTCCTTCTATTATTCTTACATCCTGCAGATGTCCTGATTTAGCCAGTTAATCATCAGATTCTCTTGGGAATCATCTGGTTGTTCAGTCTTGTGTTTCTTATTTTTAAAAAAGGAAGTCGCTTCGAATTTTTAGTGTGATGTATCTTATTTTCTCAAATATTATGATTAATTACTTAAATATTGTATGTGATGTTGCATTTCTTAAATACTGTTCTTGACATGTCTGCATGCACTTAAAGAGTCTCTGAGCCACATTTTAGTTCCTGGGAAAACAGCACATGTCCCTTCAGTCAAAGCAGACATTTCATTTTGCCTTCAATCATTACACCACCTGCTCACCCTCAGCCACAGCAGCTCTTTCAACAGCTCTGTCATGCGGCTTCTGTAGGTTTTGTTTACATCTGAAAATATTGCTCCTGTGTGGCAGCACTTGTGAGACCTGTACCAAACACTGTGCTGTGCTTGTGGGCTGCTGTGATGCCCTTCTCTGCACCAGCACCTTGTGAAATGATGTTTGGGGGAGCAGTCAGCAGAGTGAATGGTTGGCCAGAGTGCTCTGGCTATTCCAGCACTTTTGTGCTACCTGTCAGCTCTAGATATCTGAATGCCTCCTCATCTTTTCATATGCTCTGATTTTCCCACAGCTAATGAGATGGCATGGGGCTGCCACACCATAATCTGCAAGGAAAAGAATATGAAGGGAGGAAAGGTCACCCATTAGGAAACCAGAACCCTGAGGCCTAGGAACACATAACTGCTGTGTTCCACCTCCTGTCGTAAGAGGCTATATTTGTGAATCATTTATGCTGTATTATGTTTGCAATGCACTGATGGGGTGGCATTCACTGCATGGCATAGTCTGACACTGTGAAAACTCATATCCTTTGAAAAGGCCACTAATGGAGAATGGGAATAGAGATAATTACAAGAGTTGGCAGAGCTAAACCATCAGATCACAATAGCAAATTTGGCCACCGAATTGATTAGCAGCATGAGAGACTCTTCTCTACCAGAACAAGTTCTATTTTTTTCCTCCTTCTCTCTTTCCAGCAAGCCAACTGAGCTCAGCTCCATGGTTGCAACAAAGACCACAGATTGTTCTCTATGCCTAACTCATCTCTTTTGTGTTGATTTTCTTTTCAGTCAATTTTCTTTTCAGCAAACAGTGCAAAAGTTGTGTTTATTTCTTCTGTGTGGGTTAATGTATCTGAAGATAAATTCTCTCTTTGCTTCTGCACATGCACAACCTCTGTGCTGCATTACCACTGAGGATTCAAGTCCCAAAGCGTGTGTAAGGGTGCAAAGCAAAACTCTCATCAAGTTCATGTTATTTGCTGATTTTTCAGTCAAGCCTAAACCTACTGACAGGTCACCTTCCTGTAGCACTGGAGCTCACTGCTCAGAAGTCAGCCCCAGGGACACACTCCAAGCTCTTCAGAAGTGATAGCCAAAGCCATGGGAAGAGAGGATGTATGAAAATGGAAGAGGAATGGGAAAAGCAAGATAGGTGGGTAAAGTGGGTGATAAAAGGGACAGTAGGGAGGAGGGGAATAAGAGAAGTAGCTCTAATGAACCTTGTAAAAAAGATTTCATACAAAGAGAACTTTAGGGAATGAAGAGATTCCAGCCAGACTTTTTTTACCTTTTTTTCCTGTGGATGAGCCCAGAAGAAAAAAACAAAAGCATCTTTATTGAATGGATGATATTACTCTGGAATCCACATTATCCAGCTGTTGGGATGTTGTTTCCTATATCTGTGTGAATTTATGACGCCATTGTAGAGAACAGACACTGAAGCCTCAAAGCAGTTGGGGTTTCCCCTTGCTGCCATCTTGCACTGCATCTGCTCATCTGCATTGGTGTGAAACTCTGCCTGTGAGGTTCAGCAGCAGGCAATGTCTGCCTTGTGATGGACCAGGTAACTGCACGAAGAAGCCCTCAGTATCCTGCCCAAGGCCATCCAGCATGCCCATGGTGCAGCCCTCACCCAATCTCTCAAGCACCATTTCTGTGTCTGAACCTCAGGAACAGCCTTCCTCTCCCACAGCCATGTGGGAGCCCCAGCTTGCCATGTCCTCATGGGCACAGATGGTCTGGAGGACCAGAGTGAGTTGCTGGGCAATGCCCCACATGGAAAGTCATTCTTTCCATCCCCAGTTGCTTTTATTCAGGAGTACTGAGGGCTGGAAACATACAAATGGGCAAGCAGTGAGCATTTACCATGTCATGTGAGCTCCAGTCTGCCGCCAGTGTAACAACAGGTATTTGAGCTGCTCGCAGTTTTCCTGCCAGGCAGAAGAGGCTTGGCAGCCACCCAGCATACATCCTCTCCTGCTGGACTGCTTCCTCCCACATTGGCCATTCCATGCATTTCTTTTAACCTTGTCTTTGTGCAGCAGTTCACATCTGTGCTCTACAAAATCAAAACCTTAGATGGCTTTCTTAATCTTGATTGAATTCATTAGCCCAGATTCTTCTCTTGGTCACTTGATGCAAATCCAGATGTTTTCCCAAGTATACCTGAGGGGAAAACTTTGTTGGTAATGTTTTTGAACCTCTTTCTTTTGCTATAAACAATGCCCTTGGAACAGTTCTACGCTGCTTTGTGAACTTATTTTTCCCCATTTGAAAGTACTGAATAAACTGAACAACTTGGCGGTGCATTAAAGCTTGTTTGAAACCACACACAAAAGAATTTGTGCAGCTCAAATGCCAGAGAAATGTGTTCACATGTGATTGAACATAATAGTCCAAGATTAGAAAATCTAGCAAGAAGCAGGGGGGATTAAGAGCATGCTCTTGTGAAAACCTTGATAACTTCGGATGAAAGTCAAGGCAATGAGGTAACCAGATGAGACTAGTTTGCTGAATTCTATCACTCTACCACAAAATAACCAATGTAAAAAGAAGGTTTTACTCATTTCACTTCCACTCTTATCCTGCATCTAGGCATGAATATAAATTTTTAAAGCCTTGAAGTATTAAAGCTATATATTTGTGTCAGCAAATTGAATACAATCTGTTTTGTAAATATTAGGAGTTCTAAACCCTTGGGCCAAATTCTGCAATGAGATGCACAAATACAACTCTGATAGTCTTCAGCTGAACATATGCATGAAACAAAAGAAAGCATAATTTGACTGAGCCAAATCCATTCTTTTTAGCAATATAAAACAGTGGAAAAACACATTGGGCTAAATTCTGATCTTGGATGCATTTTTATAATTGAGATAATAACATAGCCAGCTATGTTACTGTAATTTAAAAATATGCTAGCAAAAAAAGAGCAGAATTAGAGCTGTTTGTCAAAGAGTCTAATAGAAACATTCTCCTTCTTGATGAAATGCTGGGTCTTTAAAGAAAACTTTAGCACCTAAGTTAAAAAACTGGAACTCCTACCTCTGCCAAGAGTTTTGTGCCTCTTGACAGAGTGGAACTGTAAAGCAGTAAGGCATCAAATAGATCTCAAAAATGACTTTTTCTTGTTCATTCCACCAGAAGGTTGAATCTGTGAGACCAGCTAGATTCGTGTGTGACTCTGTAGTTACTCCTCACTAGTGAGATTAATGAATGAGTTTAAAATTTTCACCCACCATATCCTGAATAAACTAAAATTATGTATTCCTCATCTGAAAATTTCTTACATTTAAGTGTCTCCATCCCTCTGTAATGGAGCTGGAGCTTGTTGTTCTAGTGACACATCTCTATTCTCATGAAATTTAAAAAAACTTGTTTCCTAAGACCATCCCATACTTTTCTAGCTGTCTAGGTCTCTAGAAAAATATAAGTTCCCGAAAAAGAATTAAATAGCTCAAGATAAAATTTAAAAAGCAAGTCATCTTCCATACTTTTCCTCTGTTCTACACTCTAACAGAACCTTCTGGTTCATATTTCTTAAGCAACAAAATGAAGCATAAATTTCTGTTTTACAATGACTGTGAGCTGGATGATTCACTCTTTGGCATAGGTTTTAAGGCAAGATTATTTATAATTTTTAAATTTTCTTATTCAAGGAGAAAGATTTCCTTCTTTATATTGTCTCATTTTGTTGTTTGCACAACTAACATGTGGATCTAGAACTTGATTTTAAAAACTGTGGTCAGAAGTTGTCTGATCTAGGGCTGGGGAATGGGTTCATCTCCTTTTATCTCTGTGATTTATACTGCTTTGTTGCAAGGAAAATAAAGTGTTATTACAATTCAATGTGTGTTACTACTCTCTGAGGAAAGGGCAACCTATTAGGAAAAAGGCACAGAACTCAATGTAATTTGAAAATAACACAGCATAACTGATATTTCTTTAGAACAGGCTTATATGGAAGGGAACCAGAGGTTAATTGTGCAAAATAGTATTACTGCACATCCGAATGCCATTTCTAAATGTTATAGTACATTAAAGTATACTGCAGTGAATTAATAGTCCTAGCAGTAATGATAAGCATGAGTGGACTTGAGGAGGTATCCTGCAGCTGCTTTCTGTCAAATATAAGTAATATTAAGGAAACAAGGAACTCTGCTTTTGACCAGAGTTAATGAGATATTAGCAGTGAATAAAGTGACTTTAAACAGAAATTTCCTTATTATATTTTAGCAAAATATCGCCAAACAATTTTTTCAGTAGTGACCGAGATGGAATGACGTTGCAGAGAAATTTGGCAAGCCCGTGTAGTGTATGGGTTGCTTTCTCATTTAAGGTGTCACTGATAGGGTTACCTCGTGCCATGTAAATGCCCATCCGGCCTATCTTGGTGCAGCCTAATCATCTTTCTACACTTTGACATCACTGTCGAGGGTGCATATTGGTGTAGTATTCCCAAGAAATCCTGACTGGTATTCAGCCAAAGTCAAGCCAGTGCCACTGAGGCTGAACAAATAATCCAATTGCCAATGGTCACATCAAACCAGCAGCTTTCAGCTGTTGAGGTGCTATGAGAAACAGCATAGGAAATGGTGACTGAGTGTCTGTGCTGAGAGCCCTGCAGCTTTCAGCGTCACCTGGCTCGTAATGGTAGAGGTCACCTTTAAGAGAAGTTACTTGGTACTGAGAAAGGATAAGTGGACTTTTTTGATAATTTTTCTAAGGTAGCCAAAGGACTCAGATGCCACTTACCTATTTCTGTTCAGAAAGAACATGCTCTGCTTTTGAAAAATCTCCCCTGGAAAGACTCCAGAAAAGTATTGGAAATTCTATCACTCCACAGCCCCTCCATAGCACCAATGCTCTTTGCTGCTGGAGATCTGAGGGAAGGACAGAGGCAAAGGACTCTTAATGGAATGTGTAGTATTTCAGAATACATGAGGTTGTATTTATAAACCAGATCTACAGAAAAACAGATTAGAGGAGTGCCAACAAAGGAAACAGTGTTCCAGGTGGGTACACTGCCTGGTCTCTGTAAGAGAGACGCAATTTGCTCTGCTGCTCTGTGCAGTTCAGAGCTATATGCATGTAAACGTGGTTAAAGTTTCAAGAGGTACTGAATAGAAGCATCACAAAACTATCTAGTGCAGGAATAACACATTTTTCCAAAATAAAAACTTCTTTGAAGACTGGTGTGCAAGTTACCGCTGAATGATTGCTGGGAGAAACTTAAATTTCTCTGAGTTTCTCTTGCATCTCTTAAAGAAAATTCTCTCCAGTAATGAGACACAACAATTTCCTCGGACTTTCGTGTATGTACTGATGTATTATTGCCTAAAGGAAAAAGGCACAGCATAAATAACTGCATTACAATGCAATGCACACTCCAGAGCGTTGTAATCACAGACACAACTGTAACAGCAGGTCTGTGTTGTCCCGTTAAATAGAGATCTGTAATTCAGACCATGCAGAATTGAGTGTGGTTTGTATCCCTCAGGATCATAAATCTAAGGTGGGAGTTTTACTCTTACATTGCAACTTTCTTCACTATGGTGATTGCCATCAACTGTAAGGATAAGTTCCTACATCAATTCAG
Organism: Aleadryas rufinucha; assembly: GCA_013397815.1. Taxonomy (NCBI): domain Eukaryota; kingdom Metazoa; phylum Chordata; class Aves; order Passeriformes; genus Aleadryas; species Aleadryas rufinucha. Next base: position 239,020 of record VZTH01000252.1, read on the forward strand.
TGCTAATAGGACTCCCTGGGTATCATCACCCAAGTGTCTCTGGCCAATTAAAGTTTTTCACTTAGTCAATCCAGCATAAATATTCTTTAATATCCATTAACACAATCGGTTCATCATGATGATAGTTTTACAATTGTGCCAGCATTTGCACCTTGGAATACATACAATGCAGAGAAAATCCCACAGCCTGAATGAAACATCATCTTGTTCTTGAAATAGCGTCCTGATATTTTTACATGTAACGTTCTATCAGAGAATGAAAGCAAGCTCCAGGATAGATGTTCAATTAAATGTCTTTTTTTCATTTCAGAAAGACTGCAGCTATACATTTTAGATAGTTCTGCTGTGCTCTGTTATTAGGAGCAAAATATATTATTAAGTTTATTTAAAGAAAGTATGTCTTCCCTTTAAGCTAGTGGTACTGGGAGGGTTTGGGGGTATTTTTTCAGCCCCAACAATATTACTTCCCCCAAACAAGACTGCAATTACAGTGCAAAGGAGAAAAAACAGATTTACGGTTTGACGACAGTGAAGGCAATAATCCTAACAAATAGAGGACAGAGCCTAATAAAAAACAGCTATGATTTTTGCCTTGTCCCTGACTATGTAATTTCCTTGTTCTATCTGTGGGAGGACACACATTGCCTGAGCTGCTCCTGAGGCTCTCCAAAGTCATCTTTCACTCTTACATTTCAGCAGCAAGCACTTACAGCAAACTTTCATTCCATATAACAGCTATGTATTACCTGAGAAACATCAGCTGCAAGATTGTTCAGTGTGATTCCTGGAACATAAAAATGATTGTTTTTCATTGAAATGTTCTGGTCCAATTTAACCCACTGAGACCAGCAAATAGCGAGTGTCTGAAATAAATCATTTTCAGATGACAGGAGAAAAGTACTGGGAATTAGGAATCAGAGGATATTAGTTCTTTCTCTGCCACTGGCTGCCAACAGGACTTTGGTCAAACTGCTTTCTTTCTTATGTTTTCCTTCCCTGTTCTCACTACTTCAATTACAAACTTTCTGTTTGGGTTTGCACAGATGGTAGCACAGTGCAATTCCATCCAAGAAAGGGCACATTTACAAAACCAGGCAGGCTTCCTCTCTCAGTAACTTCACCAGTCCTGTGTTGTCGTGGGGTTTGTTGCGGTTTTTTAAGGATGAACATCAGCTGCTGAAACCACGTATTTTTGTTTTGGGAAAAAGTAGTTTTCTGGGGTTTGAACTTGCTGTCGATGCAGCAAGATGCATGTGGACAGGGATGCTCACAGCCCCTGTGCAAGGAGCTAGGAATAGCTGCCCGCAGCAGCTGGCACTTACTCCTCCCCAAGATACTGCCTTGTCCTGGACACACTTCACCATAACCAAGAGGGAGTTCCTTCACCTGACATCAAGAAAACACTGCTTACTTGGCCTAGACATAATTCAACCATGAATTTGGTAGAAGAATTACAAGGAGGGTAGAAAACAGCAAAGATGTGAAGTCTCCCTCACACCCAGATTACACTGGGATTTGTAGCCAGATAGGTTTTTAGCCTGCTGCAGTCATTACTGCATTTTGAGTCCTCAGGTAATTTTCATCCATCACTGGACTGATTGAAACACGGTGAATTTTTCTGCCTTTTCAAGGAACCTGGCTGGGTCACTAGAAATGGTAAGTTCAGACTGGCCCATTTCAGCAGGCGACAGAAAGCCACTTTAGACACCTATCTGATGACAATCCCATTCCTTGCTTGATAAAGTCAAATCAGATCAGAGCACAGCAGAAAGCAGAATTCCTACTATATCAATAGAAGGGAAAAATCTACTTTTTCTAGGCCTTTAGTCTCTGCATAATCAGACACCCCCAATATTAGGCTGGGGAGTAGTGATGGAAAGGAGTGAGGGAGGAGAACTCAGCAGGGCAGGGAGCTGGCATGGGGTGGGGTGGCAGGGAAGGAGGAAAGAGCCTTGCAGTAGGTGAAAACAATTAGGGAAGAGACTGTGACCTATCCTGCACAAGTTATTAACAGCTGTTCCCAGATGGCTTTTATTAATAAAATTGTGGCCTAATTATGCCACCACACTTGAATTTTGTTTTACTTTCTGTGCTTCTGGGACAGAAAGCAAAATCTATTCAGGAGAAATGAGAAGACAGTCCTGGAGAAAAAAATCCCTGGCACTTTTAAAGACATATTAACCAATACAGTAGCAACTTTGCTCATGGGAAGGCAGACAAAATTGCAAAAACGTGGAGACAGAGACTAGAAAAAGAGAAGAAACAGAATTAAAGAAAGAACAGAGCAATGTGGAAGAAATGAAGGACACAGTGCAGCTTCTTAACTTGTAAGGGAAGAGCGTTCTTGTCAAATACTGTGCATGGCATGTAGGAACAATGAATACTCTCTAAATCCTGTACAGAAGCATGAAGGGTATAGAAATGTCTGCCAATATAGCCTTCCGTAAAAGATCCATCCACCCAGGGCAAAATTATGCAAGCAGCCTCACAAAAGCCTCCTCTACAGAGGCCAGTTTTCTCCCCTCCTGTCCTCTTGTGTGACTGTAACAAGAAGAAAACCTGGGAAAAAAGTGGCTTTTTTTTGTTCCCAGCAGTGCAGTACACAGGCCTTAATTTATGAAGACTTGTTCTGAATAGTCCTACTGTAACCTCAATGTACCTGCCAAAGTCGAGAAAGTTTGAAAACACTGCAGGCTGAAGATGTCCTCTTGTTTTTTCATTTTATTTATTTTTAGTTTTCAGGTTGCTTTTAAAAAGCCTTGTGTTACTATGGTTATAACTGTGATGGTCAGAGGACATGGGGGAGCTAAAATTTTCAGCTCTTTACTGGTAAAACTAGCACAATGGGAAAAAGAAGAAAATCTTCCTGGCATACAACCACTTCCTATCTACTTTTTCTGACCATAGGGGTTGGTCTCATAAAAGATTCTACTCCCACTCACAAACCTTATCTCCCTAGCAAAAGGATTGTAATTCATTTGCAGCTCTAAGGGCCTTATACTACTATTTATTTTAATGCTGGAACAATCTTGAACAATGTGCCTCTGTATTTGATAGTCTGAATTTGAAGCACTAAAGGCAATTTGTGATATAACTCACTCAGGCTTTTTTTTCCTTTTTTGGTCCCAAATGCATAGCTTAACTCACATAATCAGAAAGTGGATTTATAGAACCCATTGCATCTTTAATACTTGAAGAAGCATTAGCAATTTAGGAAAAGGTAGTAGATAAAAACACAGGAAGTTTTAGAAAATGTTAATCCCTTCCTTACTGAAATATACTTGCCTTGCCTGAGGCATCTTTTCTAGAGAAGAAAAAAAGGAAAAAAACCCAAGCTGTATTAAGATTTAACTGCAGGATTGAATTTCATTTTGTTTTATCACATTTGTACACAGGAAATGTATAAGAATAACTAGTTCTTCCTGCAAAAGGTATCATCAGAGCATTGTCTGACAGGTTTGTAATTGGTTATGCAAAAACTGGGGAATGTGATGGAGAATGCTGTGTCCCAGGAGTTGAAAGCTGCGCTAAAATCCAGCATAAAATAAACTATTCCTAGTTAAAGTATTTGAGAAGACCAGCTTAAAGCACATTCACTGCTGCTTGTGCAAGAACAGCTCCTCTGTGAACATGAAAAAAGAATTTTGCTCATCTGTAGTGTGTAGTTATAAATTATTTACATTTGGGCTGGAATCATGTCCCGATTTGGTTTTATGAGAGCATTAAGCATGTTTCTGATACTGGATAAGTAATGAAAACCAACAAGTAATGAAAACCAACAATATTAAGGACATAGCAATACATCCTAAGTACCTGCTGCTACACTAGATGAGTACCTTGGCAGACATGGATAACAGAGAGAGAGACTTTACAGATTCGGCTGTCATTTTCTTGTATCAGCTTACCTTCTAAATCTGTCTGGAAAAGAAAGGGAGTAAACTGCTGTTTAACATGCATGCAATAAAATTTGTTCTGCTGCTTATGGTCATGTAAGATTGAAGGATTTCTTTTGGGTTTATTATTAGCATAATCAGAAACATTGCACTCCATCATATTGTGATAACAATTGTTGTTACAGGGACAAAATCGACAGCAGGGTAAATCCTTTGTTCACTTCCACGGGGAAAAAGCCAAAATAATCATGCTCATAACAGATTTACTCTGGAGTTTACATCAGGGTAAATGAAATCAGAAAACATTGCAAACATATGTATTATGGACAGTAATGGGTGCCAAGTGTAGAAAATACAGCATTACCACTTGAACTCAGTTTTACCTTTCACAGTGTTATTGGACTGCTTTTTTGCTCATGTCAGCTGATCAGAAGGCTAACATCCTGTAGAAAAAAAACCAAAGTGAATTTTATATAACCAATTTCTTCAAATCCTTGGATTTCCAGATTTCATGCTCCATCCAATGTGATTTCTTATGAGATCCAAAATCCCGTACCTTTTAAACCGACAACATTATAGCTGAAGCAAAAGTTAAATAGAGCTCCTAGGACTGGATTAGCATTTTTTCTGGCAAAGAGGTAAAATTATATTAACAGATTTTCCAAGGACTCTGATACGTGTGCTTAGGGAGCAGGCAGTCTGAGAAACAGTCAGAACCTCCAGAGAAGTGGCTCGTCATCGCCTGGGTGGTGCTAAATGTACCAGCTTGTTTAAATAGCAAATGATTTTAAATATGAAAGGAGGCTTCTTCCAAGAATTGTTATATTGAGCATCACAAAATTGCTGTGTTTTTTTTTTTTTTTTCCCAGAGAGCTAACCTCCATCTGTTTCTGAAAGAGCTTAGCATTCATGAAGTAAGAAATTATATTTCAGAGCATAGCTCTTTATCACTCACCAGTAAATGGGGCTAAGAAAAGATTTGAGTAGATTCTTCTGACTGCAGTGCAAGCTCCGAGGAAACAAAAGGAACTGCCTGGAGATGTTGTGAAGGCATAGTTATCTGATTACAACTTAACCTCTTGCAATCAGAAAGCAACAAAAGGACACACGACATTTAGGTCAGTACAGAAAATGCTGGCATTTGGTGGGTCATATTTCAATTGAGTTCTGAAGTCTGACGTGCTGTTAGGCAAGCAACACACTGGAAGGAACATAAAGAGAGAAAGCACCAAAAAATGCAAGAGACCAGTAGCAAAGGACAACACATTTTAGAGAATACACCGTTTTCAGTTCCCTCCCCTGGAAGCTGGAGAGTAAAAGGAAGCAGCGATTGTTTGGCATGTCATCAACCAAGCTATTCCAAGGACTTGAGATTCTTCCCCACGTGTGTCTGAAAGCACTGGAGAATTTAACTTTGTATTAAACGCCCAACTCCTGTTTATGCCTCCTATTGGTCGTTGTTACAATATTGATGGTTGGCTACTGTATATTCACAGCTTGTGGAGGACAATGCGCCACCTTCTCTGTTACCTGACAGTCTCTGAGCAAACTGCTGCTTAGCAAAACTCTTCTCTGTCCTGCTAGGGGTTATTAGCAAACACATTCCCTCACTTCCCTTTGGTTCCGTGTCCCAGTGAACACAATTGAAGGAAGGCCACACAGTGGGTAAGTATTCAGTGCATCTTGCTTATCCAACCCTTCATTTGATATTTTTATGTGTTGGTTGGTCTGAACCTTGAATGCACCATAGAATTATTATTTTCTGAATAGGTTAACTTGTTCAAAAGTATATTTAGATTAGGACAAAGAAATGTCTCTTTTCAATAGCTGTGTTCAGTACCAGATATATTTGCTCCCTCCCACTCCCAAAATCAAGCTTCAGACATAAGAAAACTCAGGAAAAGATCAAAAAAGTTAAAAGCAAATGAAAACCTGTATCTGATAATGGACAATTTTCAGTGTAGCTGTCACTGCTGGTAATATGTGAATCTTTTTGTAAACACTCCCACACCTCTCCAGAATATACATAAATGAATACCACCTATAGCAAATAATCACACATGCTGCAACCGTGACAGTTTTATTAGTGCTAGTAATGCTATTTTACATACTCACAAAACATATGGCAAGTTCATACTTTTAGATTGGCTCAATCTCTCTTGTTTGACAGTGCTGTACTTGCCCTGAATTTCCAGAAGAATTTATTGAAGTTAGGGTCTCCCACCTTCAGGACAATCACTTAGGCCTGGAGGGGCTGGGTATTTAGCAACAGATCAGCATTTCCAGTGGCAGCTCTTCCAAGGTAGCTCACTTCTCAGAAGTCAAAACCTTGCACATTCATAGCACTGCCAGCAGCATAAGCACAGCTGTGGCACTATTCAGCTGAAACGGGGAGAAAGGATGCATTTAAGGAGACACAATACATTTCTCTGGTTGACTTGGCATAACCTGATGTGATTTTCCTTTCAATTTGCTGCAGTCCCATGTGTAAGTCAAATGGAGCAGTAACACATGTATCTACAGCATCTGTAACCGTAAACTTGCTTGGACGCTGCTGGTTTGTTGGAGGGGGAGGAAGATTCTTCTGTCGTTTGGGGTATGGTTTTTAATGTGCAACCTTTGCTGTGACTTCAGGATAGTGGCATCATTTATTTAATTTTTAATTGGGAGCATTTTGACCTGATGATGTCCTTATGGTTTGGCTGAAATGTGTTTACTAGAATAACAGGAATGTTTTCCCATTCTTACTAAACTGGGAACAAATAGAAAAGAAGGTAGGATTTTGGAGGTTATAAAAACTTGTTGCTGCATGCCATCTTTTTATTGCTAGCATTCCTGATGCCCCTAAACCCTCTGTCTGCACTGCCCACACTCAGCCTGAAGGTACACTGGAAAGTCTCATCTTTCAGTCTAAAATAGCATCAGTCTTTTCCATTGCAAAGGTGATCAGGAAGATAAAACAATTACAAAAATCAGTTCACTGGGGTTAAGTGTCACTCAGCTTTCAAATAGTACATTGTGAGGTTCCCGTAAATGAAGGGAGAGGAGAAGGGGGAAGTTTGTTCTCTCAGTGTTGCAAAAGCCACATTCCTGCACTAGGAAGGAGCAGGAATCCATGTCCACTGGGGAGAGGCAGCTGCTGAGGAGCTTCAAGATAGTTATAGTCAGCAACCAGCATTCCAGAGCAGTTATTAGAAATACTTGCCTAGAAAACTTGGGGGCTTAACCAATTTAGCAAAGATCTTGAACCTGGTTCTGGACACAAGCAAACAAAAAACCCCTTCATTCATTTGTGTGCACAGAGTGGAAAAAAAGAGGAAACAAAGCCTTGCATACTGACCTGGTACACTCAATATGATTAGTGCAGAAATCACACAGCCTACACCGAGCAATTCTGTTCTTCTCTTGGGTATCTGCAGAAATGGCTGAGAGCAGAATCATGTTGTCAGATTTTCATCCAGAGTGTTCAGCAAAGGAGCATTGTTGCTAATGGTATTTGATTTCTAATACCTTTTAACTCACACAGTAAGAATGGGGACAACCTCTAGAGACAGCAGTAAGCGTTTCTGAAATGTAGGTGATAAAGATGCTGAAGTCTGCAGATGTAAACGGCTTTGAATGAGGGAGACTGAAAACAGGAACAATATCGGCTCAGCTTACTTTTGGAGTTCTTCAAGTATACTTTGTGAGGGAGAAGAAAGGAGAAAGCCTATTTTATGCAAAATCAGAAGGAAGCTTAGGCTTTTGATTTTTTAAAATTAAACCTTGTTATTATTATATAGTTAAAAGCTGGAAATGATAGCTTCTAAGAAACATTTTTCCCTCCTAACCAACAAAAAATGGAAAAAAATCAACTAAATTTAAAACCCCTCTGTATCCAAACCTGAAACTTTGAATAGACTAGTAAGACGAAATAAAATGTAGTTTTGCACTAAAGAGTAAAAGAATGATTTTTGCAATTCAGCATGTTTAAAGACAATTACAAGAAACAGAAAATACAGGGGGAGAGAAAGAGAAAAGTGTGAGCACAGGTGCACATGCATGTGTGTGTGCTTGCAGAATGAATCAGGAATACATAAAAAATGCAATATACACCTGACCTTACTGCTGCAATCTCAATAGATGAGGCAGTTGGAAAGGAGTTGTCAGATTTTAGCTGCCTCTAAATACATCCTTCTTTTCCACAAATACCTCATCTTCCATTTTAGTCAGGAGGGAACTTCCATGCCTATTTTCTTGGAAAGTACCGAAAAGTACACAGGCATATGCTGGTTTAAGGCACATCCATAATTTAGTAGCATTAGCCCTGTTACTGTTACCACTATGTTTCTGATAAACAAGTATTCTGGTCAAACATGATGCAGAAGTAAGTTTGCTTATAAATCATAAAGATTTTATAAATCATAAAGATGGTGGAAACACTTCCATGGATTTCCTGCTAGCAGTGTAGTGATAAAACAACAACCACTACCACCACCAAGTGAAAGAAAAAAGAGCCCAAAGAAATTCATATTTTATATTTGTTTGACATGTAAGTCAAACTGAAAGTCTAACTGAAATGAACTGGTGGTAGTGGGGTTGACAACATTTAACATGCCCTGAATGATATTCATCACCACCCTGACTGATCAACATCACCAGGAAGCTCATACCTAGAGCTAAATTAGGGTGAGGCATTGTAATGGGTTGAGCCTGAGCTGATGGACAGCTCGTTTGACCAGTGGCGCTTTTCGAAATTTCCATATATAAAGGCTGGAGGGACAGGAAGTTCTCTCTCTCTTTGGGGTTTGGC
>VZTH01000252.1:247881-287740 GCA_013397815.1 Aleadryas rufinucha
ACTGGGGCTGATACGGTTTTGGGAGGCCACGGATTGCAAAGGAAACCTCTTTTCTCCTTACCCAATAGAAAGATTCTTAAAATTGTAGATACTGACTAAGAATTATGTGATGTTATCCTTTGTGCTGGTTTAGGGAAAAAGAAAGGAGGAGGGGGGTGTGAGTAAAAAGAGGGATTTTGCTTTGATTTTCTTATTATTTTCTTTTCTCTTTTAATTCTGTTAATAAACTTTTCATTTTCTTTAAGTTTGAGCCTGTTTTGCATTCCTCCAAATCTCCTATCTCACAAAAGATAAAGAGGTTAACTGGAACCACTACACAAAATTGGTGTTTCTGCCTGGTTTCGAATCCAAACCCCTACAGGCATCAATTCACTGAAGGTCATCGCTGACACTCTCACACAAGTCTCCACAAGCAGGAGAAATGGTTTTCCAGGAGAATTCTAAAGTTCAATGGCAGATGCAGAGTCCTTCCCCAAGATGGAGTAATCCTGTGCTGTGACACAGGCTTGGGACTGGCAAAAAGGCAGCTTGAAAAACAACTTGAGGGCTTTGGTGATCGCAAATTGCACAGGAGTCAGCAATGCATCCTGGCAGCAGTGCAGATGAACCTCTTATTGGGCTGCTTTAGCCCAGGTGTAGTCAGCGAGCTGGGAAAAATAATTATTCTCGTGGTACTGGAGGGACTTCACAGGAAATACTGCACTCATTTCAGGGACACCCAGTTGAAGAGGGACATGGACAAGCTGGACCAAGTTCGGTGGAGAACCATCAAGTTGCTTGGCAGCTTGGGGGACATGACGTGTGGAAAGGGAGCTGGGGTTGAAGGCGAGGAAGTCCAGTGGAGTGCTAACTACCTTCCACTGCCTAAGGAGAATACAGAGAAGGGAAACCAAACCTCTCAGAGGCACAAAGAGAAATAGAATAACAAGTTGCACCCAGGGAAATTTGAACTGGATATTAAAAACGTTTTTCTATGCAGAAAATGTGTTTAAGTCTTGAAGCCAAGAAAATTTGTGGAAACTCCACCACTGGGGAGTTTAAAGTTTGACAGGTAAAGGCCCTGAGCAACCCTAATCAGACTTTGAAATCACTTCTGCTTTGCAGCAAGAAGTTGGACTGGTTGACCTCCAAAACTCCCTTCTGATAGAACCTTTCTACGATACTATGCTTCTTTGAAATGATTTATTCACATGGGGAATTTAACTGACCAGGAAGAAAGAAAAGCAAAAGTTTACAAAATCCTATAAAACTGAGCAGAACTAATTAGAATTAGAAAACTGCTTCTATAAGCCTGCCCTAAACTCCTGATTCACATCCATATAGCTAGCTTAGGTAATGCAAGCACTCCAAAGACTAGTAGATAATGATCCACATGCAGAAAGGAAGTTTAGTGTAACAGTAGCATATGGGTCAGTCTAGGCACCAGGAGGCAGGAGACATATATGTTTTCTGCCCTGTCAGTTTCCAGAGGTTGATTAAATGCAGTGTCTGAGTGCAGGTTTGCATCCTGACAGTTTGGCTTGGGGCATGAAAAATTTGAGCCCTAATTCCACCTTTGAAATACAGTGAGCCTGTAGGCTCTCAGTGGAAAAAGCATGTGGATCTGGGATACGAGAAGAGAGCTGCCTATGCCTAGAGACAGAGCAGAGTTTTCCAAGAAGAGCTGTGCCTTAGGTCTACTGTCCTTGAGACAGGAGAATTGGATAAAGAGCACTCATATTCCTCTCCTCACAGGGTTTACAGCCTAACACCAGCTGAAAGTGGATATGGACAGACTTTCTTTCAGAAAGAGTTAGGCAAGGCAGAGGACACTTACTGTCTCTTTATACATTAGTAGCAGTTAGCAAGCTCTTTGTGGAAGCAAATGTTTGCTCAAAAGCTATTCACCCTATCCCACCCCTAAGCCTGAAGAGTGTCTAAAGTCTTAGGACATTTGCAAATTGTTAGTCTGCAGCTTTGTGAGGGCAGGAGAAAATGAAAGGGAGGCATTCCCAGCTCTGCTGTGAGAGTTCTTCAACATACAATCCTTTATTTTTATTTTAGAGGGAGGAGGGTTGGTCACTTCTCAGAGGCTTATATTTTGCAATTATACATACACGCTTCTAATAAAGGCTGGCTCTGTGGCCCTACCTTACAGTTTACTGGGTAATTACTTACTCAAAGACATATGCAAGCCAGAGAGCATTAGAGTTGTGTTTCTCTTGTAAGAAGGATGTTCACAGAAAGCAGCACCCCCAGGCTCAAGTATACCGGGACCATTATGCAGATCCAGCAACCTCATTCTTGCATGTCCACTGTGGGCCATGAGGGGCAAGAGGAGGAGGTAATTCATTTCACAAGTACAGCCAAACTTTTTTTTCATGGTTGCTTCAGTGCAGGGCACAAGAGAACCTGCAGCACTGATTGAACATGTGAGTAGTGACTATGCTACAGAAGAGGGGTAGGAGTGATAGTTCCTGGATAGTCCCCTAGTATATATGTGCTAGAGTGTTTTTGCTGGTAAACCTTTGTCTATGGTAATAGTATTAATGAATAGTTTAGTGTTCTGTGGTTGTCTTCTATTTTGGCAGTGGCAGCATAAAGCAGAACTAGTTCCTTCTCCTGATATGTTAGTTTTATCTGTGGAAGTCTCTACATACCTATCTCCAGTGTGTTTTACGTTCTTTATGTTGACTAAATTACAGTCTCTTTCCACTTTATCTACTAGACAGCGTATTTACTTATGTAGCAAACTAAACAGAGAAATATTGTCCCTGTTACCAGACACTTGATCTATTAATGCCCTATGACCTCAATAATAAATTACTTCAGGTTTGTGATAACAAATATCTGCTTGGTCTGACTACTCAAATAGTACTGATTTGCCCCTGTGAAAAGGCCTTGTGAAACATTGCCAAATGTATTGCATGCTTGTTACAAATCCGGAAGTATTTATTGATTCAAAACCAAGTCAGAATCCAAAGTGTTAACAATGAACTTACCTGAAATGAGTGTTTTTTCCAAGAAGGATGGTCCAAGATGATTGCTTGAGAGACAGGAATGAAATCCATGGAGTCTTAAATTTCCATTTTCATGAAAGTAGGTCCTTACTTCCAGACTTCTATCAAATCTGCTTATGTTCTTCAAAACATGATGTACCACATCTTTTCTTTCACAGAGGTGAAGCCCTGAGCCTATCAAATGAGGCAGAATGTCAGTTAAGATAAGCAAGGATATATTTTTAAAACCTGCTTCGCCAATGGGCTTCAAGCTGTAACTTGCCCCAGTTACTCTGACAACTTCAATCAACCTGGAAGTTCATTATTTCTTTCCAATTTATAAAGCCTGCATTCATATTATAAAGCAGAAGATAATCCTTATGAGTTAAGATAAATCCATAGGCAGTGCTCACTTTAGTTCTAATTAGAATCTGCACGTTTATTATGGAAAAAGCAAGCTGTATGATTTAATCTTTCATATTGACAACACTGACCATATTATTTCTGTGTTATAAGTTTGCCTTTCACATATATAGCAATATAAAAAGGATTATTAACTTAAATCCTGTATTACAAACACTGATCCATACAGTGAAGCAATTACATTACAGCAGTTTAATATATAGAGGCATAGAACTCTTTCTACCACAGTCAATAGCAATTTAGCCATTAACTTAAATGAAAGCAAGATTAGGTCTAAAAGAGGTAAAATGCATTTTTTATAGCTACAGTTAATGACAATGTCAAAGTAAAAATAATGGGTCAAATAATTCATTGTGTACAACTGCCACTGCTATCTGAAAAAAAACCCACTCAACCCAAAATCTCTTATTGTTAATGGCATTTATATCATCAATCAGAACATTTACAACATCTGGAGAAGGTAATAATTGCCTCAGCTTGGTTCTAAACCTTATCTTGGATTTAAGTTTAAATAACAATTATCAGGGGCTCACGTTCATCAGATCCTCAGAGACATCAAACTCTGCAAGCTGCTGGGACTTGTGTCTACCAACTCTCCACGTGTGAGGAGTTTAATGCAGCAGATGGCCTCTGAAAGCACCAGTTGCCATTAGCCAGAGCTGTCTGTCTACACAACCTGGAGTACTCACTAGTTCTCCTTAAAAGAGGTTATTCTTCTCACTTTGCACTCATACATATATATCTAAGCACCTAAAGGAGGGCAATGAGGACAGTGAAGGCCTTGAGGGGAAGCCGTATGAGGAGTGGCTGAGGTCACTTGGTCTGTTCAGCCAGGAGAAGAGGAGGCTGAGGGGAGAACTCACTGTGGTCTGCAACTTCCTTGTGAGGGGAAGAGGAGAGACAGGCACTGGTCTCTGCTCTGTGGTGAGCAGTGACAGGACCAGAAAGAACGGCACAAAGCTGTGTCAGGGGAGGTTTAGCTTGAATATTAGGAAAAGGTTCTTCACCAAGAGGGTGGTTGAGTGCTGGAACAGTCTCCTCAGGGAAGTGGTTGCAGAACAAAGCCTGACAGCGTTCAAGAAGTGTTTAGACAATGCACTTGGGCACATGGTGTGATTCTTGGGCCTGTCCTGTGCAGAGAAAGAAGGTGGACTTCAATGATCACTGTGGGAGTCTTCTAAGTCAGGATATTTTATGATTCTATGATATACTTCAGGCTGAAAGCTCTCACCTTGAGAATCGGAAACTGAGGTTCAGTTCTTTCCTCTGTTGTGACCCTGATAAAGGAATGACCGGCCTAGCTCATAAACTAGCTAATAAACTAGTCGGGGGAGGCAGGTCCCTATCCACTTGCGGTTGAAGCAATTCCATCACACACACAAAAAAGTGAAGAGGTGAAAAGTGAGCATGGAAGATCCTACCTGAACATGCAGAAGACCTGCATGGTCACCTATAAGTCAGGTGAAGGAAGTTTTTTTCTAATGACTCTCACAGGAGTGTGAAACTCTTGTTCAAGAAGAAATGCCTTTACCAACAAGTGCTAAGGCTTTCCAGCTTCGCTTCTCCTTAGCTATTCCGGGCAATCAGCTTAAATTGAGCATGTAGCAGGATTCTCTGTGACATGAAAAATTAGAATTTGATTTTCACTGGCAATGGCAGAGAACTGAAACAGTGCTTCTCATAGCCAGTACTCTGACTTCTGCACGGTGTCAGACTTTCTAATCACATCAGGGCTCTTGACAATTTGAATATGGATTTCTGGCTCCACCTCTATGTGAGGTAAACCTGTGCAACTTCTCACTTAAATTATTTGTAAAATATGTTAGCTTCCTATAATGGCAGCTGTAAGTCTAAAACAAAGGCTGGGAACTGCTAGGAAACATACACACGACTTGGCAGAACTGGGAGTTAAATGCTGGCTTCCAGCTCTGAGCAGAATCTGAGAGGCTATTAGGCATTTTGTATTTTTGCAGACCATTGCTTGTCTTTGCGGTGCAGGAGATGAGGCAGCCAATATGAAAAAAATATGGCAAAATCCAGTACACCTAAGAGGAATGAAAATGTCGGTGTTTCCTGCCCCAAGGAAAAGTTTGAGATTAAATGAGAACCAAACCTACTTCTTCATGTATTTGAAACCAAATATTAGCATGAGTTTTTTTGATGCTTGAAAATACCTCTTTTATTCCTTTCTTATGGACATTGCTGAAGAAATGAGTGGGTGGTGATGTATTCAAAGCATGTCTTGTCATGTCTAATTAACTATATAAAGAAATCAAATAGCCTTCTTCTTCAAATATATATATAGGACATTAATAAGAAATTATTATTTTATTGATAGAGCTGATTATTGGCTAGGAGAAAAAAAATGAAGCTAATCAAGACCCAGATTTTCCAAAATGTTACTGAGGACCGTTAGCACTCAGCTGTCTAAAGCAATCCTCAATCAAGTGATTTAATAGAAACAATATCAATAGAATAAAATATTGTGAAAGAATATGTCTCATAGTTTGAAAAACTGTTCCTGGGATTTTATTTCATGACTGTCCATGATTTGTCTTGGGCTTTTTAAATCTTACAAATGGAGACGATTCTCTTATGACAAAGTTCTAGCCAATTGACATTATCTGTTAATTATTTTTGTAACATATTCATTGCAGAATTTGTTCAAGTAAGAAGTTATTGTTTAATTTCCATGATGGATGTGCTCATTTCATGAGTATTAGATTAGTGGAGAGTATACAATTTGTATTAACATGCATATGTCATTAAAGAATACATTGTTTTCCAGCTGTCTTCAAACAAAAGTAAGCCTATGAGATACTGATTTGCTTTTTCAACATCTACTCATGTGGATAGTTCCAGTTAATATTCCTGTGAGTAAGGATTATGTAATTCAGTCTAAAGATTTTGCATTTATTTTCCTTTGTTTTGCCTGATTTTTCTTCAGTGTTCATTCTCCTAGAAAACACACATACAGTTTTTTCTTGAGATTGCTTTCATAGTAAGATTAATTTTTATGCTAAATGCAGCCAGAAACAAACCAAAAGGGCAACACTTCTTGCCTAAAGAGGATGAATATTTCTGTACTGTGAGGGAAATTCCTGGATTTCGAGGGAAACTGAAGGGAGGAACTAAATATAGGTCTTCACTCTCTAAATCCCTTAATGTCAGTTAACTCCTATAACAAACAGAAGGACCAAATATTTACAGGGTGTCAAAAGGGCAGCACAGATTTTAGAATTTAATGTCAAATTAGTAGTTCCTATACTTTGCATTGTCCTAGCAGCCAGGAAGCTCCTGCACCTGCAGTCATGGGTGTTCCCAATTCAGCCAGTCCACTGCTCCCACGTGCACCCCCAAGTTTGATCATGCCTTGACACTCATTGAGATTCAGAGTTCTGGAAGATGTGTGAGCTTCAGACAGACACAAAATCTGTCTCGAATTGCTGGAGCTCACATATGCTTCCAGCTCAAAGCTACAAGGCAAAGGTGATAGGAACGTAGTGCTACCAGTAATCCTTGTGCCTACCAGATCTAGGCTGGGATATGCTGAATTTCACCGCATCACCCTGAAGAAAGCTCAGGGCACAAAGGGAACCCTCAACAAGATGATGGACAGCACAGTTTGTCTTAAAATGACAGCAGAGCATGATTATGGTTTACCTCAACAACAGAAGGTGGGAAGAACTCCTGCCTTCCACAGAATAGATATAGCTTTGGTTATCAAAACAGGATTTAGTGCCTAATTTCAAAAGTATGATGTGACCTCGGCACTCAGCAGTCACTTAATCCTGGTGGCATTTTACCACCTTCTTTTTGACTTAAAGTACTGGGAAGCTGAGGTGCAAAGAAGAGCAATGCCTCAACCACCTGAAGGGATGCTGACATCCAGGATCTCAAGTCAGGCTTGCTTTCACACTGTATCTTCCATGAAGGTCACTTTTATTTCTTTAGTGTTCCCACACTTCCACAAGAAGAGATAAAAATATGGTATGGGAAATCTCAGCTTGGTGGGAAGGTTTCCTACTACTCAGACAAATATAAACTATGTACTAGTACCCACACCTCCCACATTCCTCCCATGTTCCAGAGTAAAACCGTGCTCTATGCCCAGCCCAGGCAAAGAAGCTATGTGGGTCACTACCCTCAGACAAGTGTTCTACCTGTTGGATTCAGGGACACAGCAGCTCTTGCTGGCAACTTTGGTTCAGGACACAGGATGTGAGCTGTGGGGAATGATTCAGACACCCCTCTGTGCCCAGGGTTTCCTATTAACTGCACTAGGCAGCTCCCATTCCCCTTGTGGGACTCTCACCTCCCTGATCCAAAACACCAAACTATTTTTTTTTTTAAAGTAGTGCCAAATAGTTGGTTTCAGTTTCCATGCAGGTGACCAGGTACCTCAGGATTACACATTTTGGCACCAAGTCTATGGTTTTTAACAGGGCAGAGTTAAGCATTTGCCAGGACAGACATAAAGCAGCTGCAATTCCTCTTTTTTTTTCTTTTAAGACTTTATCTTCAATAAGCTTCCAATTGCCTTGATGCTGGTTGATTTTAGTGGACGCTTTCAGCAGCTTTCAGGATAGGACTGCATTAAAAAGCCAGCTCATGCATATGCAGTTAGTGGTAAATAAGCAAGTATCTCTCTAATCAAAACACATCTAGGAAAGTCTGAACTAATTTAACATCTAAATGACAGGTTATAAAGAGGTAAGGAAAACCCAGAAATATTAGCCTTTTAAAAAATTGCTTGCCATAGAAATTGTAAAATGAATGGAGATAAACATCAAGACATCTTGCATGAAAAACCAAAGGAAAAAAAAGTCACTGAGACAAAGTTATGGAAAGAGATAAAAGTCCATGTGTGCTGCAAGTGAGAAGACACAGCAGAAACGTGCTCAGCTTCCCCAAGATGATATTAATGTCTCAGAAAAACCACTACTGAAATGTAACAAACTAATTAAATTTGTCATACACGGGAACCAATGGGAACAAATTATTATGCGAAAGCAAGGTTTTCCCTACATAAAGCAAATGTTAGGAGTTGGTGTGGTGGCAAGCAAGGAGTGGGGTGAAAGCAGGGCTGCCCAGGTGATGCTCACACTGAGGGACCCTGGCACAGGAGCATTACACTTGGACCTGAATGGACCTGATCACAAAAAAATGGGGTAAAATCCCACAGAAAGAGAGAGGGTTAGAAGGAAAATTGTACCTGTGACTTCCTACAAAGAGAAAAAGAAACTGATGTAGGACTGCTAAAGCAACAGTGCCATCTGCTGCGTACTCCCCTGTGAAAGCCAGACGATTTTAGCTGTCTCCTGCTCTGCTGCAGCGATGGCAGCAAATCTGAGAGCCCCCATGTAGCACTGAGCTGAGGAGGGCAAGATGAAATCCAGCCCTCCCTCCGGACCAGCCTATGTACCCAACTGTGTATTCAGGCCTCCTGAAAAACGTGTCTGGACTATTGCTGCTAAAGACATTCTCCGTTAAAATAAATAAATAAATAAATAAAAGGTTTTCTCTCTCTCAGTGTAGCAGGACCCTGTGCTCAGACACTTTTGAAGGATCAGTCCACCATAAAGCTGTCTGTCAGTGAGACAGGCATTGTGAACGTGTAAGCAACCAAACAGCTGCTGTCCAATCCCTTTCCTATGATGTATTTCTGTCACCTTGTAAAAGGGCTTTCTGTTACTCGTGCAAATCTGGTGTCAGTTTCAACCCATATTTTTATACACAGTCCTTTTCACAGTGTTCATTACATCTCTGAATGCCTTTATATGTTATATTATCTGAAGCAATTATAACAGAAAAGTCTTATCAATATTATGAATTTTTATAATGCTTTCCATCATAGCTCTCAAAACTCATTTCTAAATATTGAACCTGACAGAACTCATAAAATACAGGTGTAGCCACTCCATGCACAGTTCTGGTGGATTTAATTCTATAATCCACATATTCATGTTTATGCATCTAACAATTTTAGTCTTTACTCAACACTTTCACTTTTTTAAAGAGTTCCCCAAAAACATATGCAAGACAGAGCAGGAATGGAGTTTTGATGAAATTATTCCCTTACATGTGTCCTCCTTCTGGATGTTTAACCCATTTCTGAAGGATGTTTTGCAGGATGGATAGTCTAATATCATTAGCCTAGGAGCTGCTGATTTAAGAGGATCCATTAAAAAAATCCCCCATACTAGGACATTTGGCTTCAAAAATTTTTGTAGGCAAAAAGCTCTTCTTGGCGTACTCCAGAATCTACTAATTTTCCTCATTAGACCACCCCTCAGGCACCCACTCTTTTTGTACATGTGCTACTGGATCCCTGCAATTTGTGTGCTGGGAGTGTTCAACTTCGGTTTTCTGTTGATTTGTAGATTTTCAAGCTGTCTCCCATGTCCTCTGCTACTGTTCCTATACTCATTTGCGATGCATGGAGGCAAGACTTCTGGAATTAGCCAGTGTGGGATTCTGGGGCAACAGATTCTGTGTAGTAACTCAGAGATGCTTCATACTGCAGGCCTGGTCTTCACAATTAAGGGTCCAAATTTTAATTCCAGAAAGAGATAAAGCTTGTAATGGAGTGTTTGCTATGATGAGAGATAAATTCCAAGGACTAAAGTCAGCTCCTGCATGGGTTCAAAACATGAATCCCAGTTTCTACTGGTAATGAATGAACACACGCTCCATCACTAAGGTACCTGAATCTCTGCCTTAGCACACACAGACTGCATCAAGGATGCATTTCCTCTGACTTGGACTCTTTCTTGGCTTCTTGGAAGTTTATATGATTACTGTAGATTGGAACAGCTGTAAGATCTGGAGGCTTCACATTAATTATTAACCTCAGTATCTGACTCCTATATTTTAAGATCTACAGCTCTGAAAAAGGAGACACTGCTGGCAGTAGCTACCTTGGGAGGGTTGAAATTTATTAGAAATCAAACTAATCTATACTGTCTCCTGCTCAGGAAATTGAATTCTAGGAGTTTGTGAGAGTCAACTCAGAGTTTACTGAGACTCCTAATTCACATGGATGAGGAACATTTGCATTGAGATAAGAAAAATCTGTTGATCTGTTTCTTGTTGCAAATCAAATTTAGTCATACTGGAATCCAATCTACCATATTTAAACTAGTTAGCGGGACCTTCAAAAATGGAGAGCAGAGTTTTGTTCTTTAAAAATAGATGCAAGATTATCTATTAAAAATAAGAGACAGTCATTTTGTGCATAATTAGCCAACAGACAGTTATAATCAAAGACTAATAACAAGTTCCCATTATTTGCTTATGGGCCTCTGCTGGCTGAGGTCCAACAGTGGCAATTTTTGAGAGAGTTTTTTGTACTCATGAGCTTAATCAAAAACAAGACTCAGCTCTGTATTTGCCTCCACAAAGTCAATGGCCTAAACTCATCAAAGTCGTAGGGTTAAAATTAGCTCAATGTGTCTTTGTTAAATTGTTTATAATGCAAATGGTGGCTATTCACAAAAGAAGTAACAGGGAGTCTATAGATGGATTTGTTTCTTTGTTACCTCCCTGAGCAGCTGGAAGGTATCTCCGTGAAGAAATAATATATGACTTCTAGTGAGCCTGAAAGAAACCCTATCCTCCTATTGTATAAACTCTCGGCTGCCCTTTTCCAAGAAGGTGATGGACATCTCTATGCCAATGCTTATTAACTACAGTTAAAAACATTATTAAAAGCTCTCAGATGCAATTTATTCCAGCTAGCACAATAAACCCTAAATAAATACAGTTATGGTTATTCCATCTGAAGTCAGAAATTTCAGCATTTGCTCTGCTTAACACCTGCTGGGGGAAAGCGGAACTGAACTTCAGTGAGGGATGGCTGTGGGAGCCATCTCTGGGAAGTGAGGAATTGTTGTAACATGTGGAAGCCATGGATGACCAGGCCCAGTCTCAGGTGCCTTTGTCACAGCAAATGCCTGTAGGGATCCAATTTGCCTTGGAACAGCTTTCTGCTGCCAGCAGCCCACTGTGTGGGATGAAGACATCTGACACTGATGTTAAGTGAACAAAGCCTTTTGAAGCAACTGAATCCCAATGCCACAGGCATGTTCTGGGGTAAAAGCAGATGGCGGGGGGGGAACTCAGACAAGGTGTGGGGGGGTGTGTGTTAAGCTCTTAGCAATATCTCCAGGCTCTGGCTAAACCTGTGTGAGTGCTGCTCCAGCTGCTGATGTGTTCTGTCAGCAAGGAGTTAAACTCTTAGTGCAGACAAGGCTGAAGAGGTGCACATTTCGTGATTTCCAGCTTCGCAAACACCTTTGACCAACATTTCAAAGTGTGACAGCCTGAGAGCATATTAATGAGCAGCTACTTCCCAGCAGGAACTGTAGTATCAGCATTTCTTCTCCCTGTGTTGTTTCCTGCCGCTATCATGAGTGGCAACACGGAGGTGCATGAGCAGCTCAAAGGTGACTTCAGCAATGCAGGTACCTAAAACAGCCAGGAGGCCTTGGGATATGGAAGCAGATATCCTAACCTTGGAACGACAGCTCTCTTTCATCTGAAGATGGGGTTATGAATATAGCATTTACGTTTGTACTATCAAATAGAAATGATAACATAATGGACCAGCACTTCTGCTGTTATTCCGCAAGTACTAAAGTACATAAACTGAAAGGCCAGAGGAATTATTTTTTTGCAGCTATCCTTAATTCCTCTATAGATACAGAAGTATAATGGGAAGCCAGAAACGGACCTCTACAATGCCCTATTTAACCTATGGGAATCTTTCACTAGAAGAAGGGGTGGGTACACTGTGTCAGAAATTATATACAGTGATAATAATATATTAGACAGGAGATAATGAGCCTTTGAGGGATTCCTAAATGTATTACTTGTTAATTTAGGAGGTACCCTGAGTGAGACTTATGAGGTGGTACTAATTTAGAAGGTATCATGAGTAACTCTGCTTGCTGGAGGGCTGAAATGTAAATCCCATTGTGCAACAGGGAAAATGAAAATGCTCCTTCCATTAAGTCTGTGATCTGTCCTGCACTTACCACAGGGAATAGCATAATTTAGAAAGCTGCCTTCTAGGATGTTGAACAATCATGCCTCATCAGTGAGATCTCTAGATTAAAAATGTGAACATTTTTACATTACTAGAGGGATTATTATATTTTGTTTAATATTTAATATATTTGACATCAAACTACCATGTAACGAGTATAATGTATTAAAATGTCCTTCTAGTCATATTATTTCCCTGCTTTTATGTAATAGGACTCTAACTGCATTTGTTCAGTGATACTGTACAATGGTTTGATTTATATTTTGTCGTGTCAGGCTGAGAGGGACTTTAAAACTGATTGTCACAGTCAGTTCAGATCTATCCATGAGTTTCTATGGATCCTGAAACAGGAGGTTCTCCTTGGAGGCAGAAGAGTTTTTATGTCCTTGTATTGGTTTGGCATGGCCTGGGTTTGGGTAGCAGGGAGGTCGCAAAGGTGGCTCCTGTGAGGAAACTGCTGGAAGCTTCCCACCGTGTCCGGCAGAGCCAATGGCTGATGGCTCTGAAGATGGACATGCTGCTGGCCAGAACTGGGCCAATGAGAGAGGCTGGTAATGCCTCTGTGATGACATACTTAAGAAGAAAATCAAAACAAAGTCAGGTTTTTTGCTTCTAGTCAGAGAAGAGGAGGAGGTGAGAATATGTGAGGGAAAACAACACGGCAACACCAAGGTCAGTGGAGAAGGAGGAGGTGCTCCAGGTGCTGGAGCCGAGATTCCTCTGCAGGCCGTGGTGAAGGCCATGGTGAAGCAGCTGTGCCCCTGCAGCCCATGGGGATCCATGGGGGATGCAGAGATCCACCCACAGCCCGTGGGGGAGGTGCCCACGCCGGAGCGGGTGGATGCCTGGAGGAGGCTGTGATCCAGTGGAAGTCCCGGTGGAGAGAGAGGGCCCCTGCTCCCAGGCTGGAGCAGCCTGTCCTTGGAGGACTGCACCCTGTGGGAAGAGACCCATGGTGCAGCAGTTTTGGGAGGGCTGTGTGCCCGTGGGAGGGACTCATGCTGCAGCAGGTGCGGTTTGGCTGCTGCTCCTGAGAGTGGACCCACGCCAGGAGGTTCACCGAGAACTGTCCCCTGTGGGAGGGACCCCACGGCCTCACAGGGAAGGACTCTTCTCCCGGAGTAGAGGAAGGAAATCTTGGTGATGGACTGACCAAAACCCCCCTGTCCTGCCTCCTTGTGCTGTCGGTGGGAAGGAGGGAGGGCCTGGAGGGGGGAAGGTGTTTTAAGGGCTTATTTTATTTCTCATTACCCACCTCTGATTCTGTTAGTAATAAATGTCACTTAGTAATCAAGGTTGAGCCTGTTTTGCCCTTGAAATATTTCTCCCGCCTTCCTCATCTCACTCATGAAGCCTCCATTTTTCCTCTTTTCCTTCCTTTTGTCCAGCTGTGGCAGGGGAGGGTGAGCGAGCAACTCTCATGGGTGCCTGGCATTGGGCCAGTGTCAAACCACAACAGTCCTTCCTTTAAATGTAAAACTGATGCACAGCATCACCTTCCGTGGATGCACCTTCAGGCACCCAGCAGTAAGCAACAACACTGTTTTCCACCCTGATTGATTCCTTCCAGAACTAGTGAATAAATTTTACTATTACGCTGTCACTGCACCTTGTACTGTAACACATTGTGTACCCTGGGCCCATCCTTCTTCACGGCTGCACACCTACAGCCCCCCACTTTCTCAGGAGTGCAGCAAAGCTGGGAGGAGCTGTTCTCTTGGTCCTGCTTTGGTGGGGTGAGTACCTCATGCAAGGAGACTCTCTCCCAAGAAAAAATATCACCTGACAGTCATGGCAGAGCAGTTCTGAGCTTCATGCCACACATGCACAGCAGCTAGGTCAGTCCAAACCATGTAAGCAAATTTCTGCCTCCTTACTGGATCCTGGTGTCTTTCCTTTCTTTATCCTACCTTTTTTCCTCCTGTCCTGTAGTTTATGCGAGTACCTCTCTGTGAACAGCATAATTGTTACTGCTCTCTCTAGTTGTGGCTATGCATCCTTGCTCCAGCTTCACACTGCAGCTTCCCTTAGGTAGGAGTGACACCAAAGAGTAGGAATACATTCCACACAGGTGAAAGGGAGGGAGGCAGGCATATTTTTACAGCAGAGAGGGAGATATTGACATAAATCTCACTGTCTACAGCACATGGTAAAATCTAGGGCTAGACAACAGAATCTGTTCTTGTTTTATGTGTTTCTAAATCATTCTGTAGCAATATGCCAACAGGAGTCCAAAATTCCTCACTTCCAAAGTAACAGAGACAGTGAATTTATGGAGGCTTCACAGGAAACAGGAGGGGATCTCTGGAGAATGTCAGGAGAGGACAGGACTTCTTGCTTCTTCCTGGTGGTGCATGGACTCTTTCCTATGCCATTAACATTGCAATAGCCCTTCAGGAGCTGGTTAAGATAAATGTCCATCTAGAATCATATTGGAAACTGAGGATTTAGGAGGTATAGGGACACAGAAAAATGCCACTAAGTGCGAAGAATATTCTGCTCTTCAGACTAATTGCTGTTCCCTGAGGTTTGTTCTCCATTTTTCACTTATTCTAGTTGTCTTTTTCTTCATCTTTTTTTCTTTTTTTTTTTTTTGTTATCCCTCTGTGTAGTTAATGAAGAGAGGCCTCTACTAATGATTAACTTGATTTGGATGCCAAATCCAGAAAAGGAGGGTTGAACTGGCATCAGTCAAGCAGTCAACTTTAATTAAAAATGCTGAAACTCGTTAATAAGAAACAAAGAGACAAAACAAAAAAAAAAGGAAGGAGAGTGGGGAGCAATAGGAAAGAGAGAGCATAATCAAAAAAGAATGAAGGAAAAATGAAAGGAAAAGGTAACAGAATTAAAGGGAAAATGCAGATAACTAGTACAGAAAAAACTATACATCAGTTCTTCTGGCTTCTTACTACAGTGATGAAATGTCTGGAAACATCCTCTAAAGTGGTAATCCTTTCCCCTTTGCCCCCGCCTTGTATTTATTAATTTCCTGATACTCTAAAATATTTGGTTGCTTGTATCAACTGGGACAAGGCAACCGTGGGGCTTTTCTGCTGTGCGTTTGTTGTTGAATATGCATACAAGCCTAAGTCCTCCTCAGAACAGGCAGCTGCTGGCTTGGGGAGTACAGGAGAGGAGGGACTGTTGGGACAGTTTGGTGATCATCACCCTGGCAACACTGGCAAGAGAAAAGCGACGCTTCTCTTTATCCAAATCTGGACTGTGCTAAATTGATGTAAATGTGAAAATGACTTACTGAGGAAAGCTGTTATCTTCATGGAGAAGTCTTGAAATGTCACCGCTTTGCAACGTATTAGCCTTGCTAAAGAACATTAAATAGTCTCTCTAATGGACACCTGAGACATCAGGAAGAATTCTGAGTCTCTAGTGAATTTCCACATTCTCCCCTAAGGTTAGTCCCTATCAGGATTTGGATGTGCTGGATGAATTTTCTCACCCATGTACTCTAATATCTGCATGCCAGTCCAAGAAAGATGAAACATCTTAACTGCTGTAAATTCATAACTTTGAGCAAAATGATAAATTAAATCTACCTCTGACATGAATTTTGTGAAACTAAAAATCCACCAATTCTAAGAGCATTCACTTCCTTTCTGTTTTCCAGTCTCCGGGGCATCGATTAGTCTCTGGTCCTCCAAGTGGGACTAGAAAATGTAGTACCTGAAGTCTGTGTGATACTGGCTTTATGTTTTTACACAGTATAAGAAGAGACTATGTAGACTCATAGTAAAGACTGTTGTATTTGCTTATCCAAATAAAATATGGATATTGAAGGGCAGGGTTAAAAGACATACATCAGCTTTTTACAAACAACCACCTACTAAAGTTTTTCTGAAGTTAAATAAAATTTTGAATCAACTGTCTC
Source organism: Aleadryas rufinucha (assembly GCA_013397815.1). Classification (NCBI taxonomy): domain Eukaryota; kingdom Metazoa; phylum Chordata; class Aves; order Passeriformes; genus Aleadryas; species Aleadryas rufinucha. The sequence continues at coordinate 264,218 of VZTH01000252.1, forward strand.
TAGGAGCAGCCCAGACAACTGAGTGTGGAAATTCCATTTGAGCCTCCTACACACATCCAGGCCAAAACAGACTCCAGAAGAATTCAGTTTGGTGTCAGATATATATACTTTTCTTAGACAAGCAGGCTCTGTAGAATGTAACTTCTTTTCTTCTTTTATGGGATAAAGAATGCATTTTAAATTGTTTCCTGTGAGAGCTACCAAACGTTTAGTGACAGAAAATGAATGTCTCTTCTTGTATGATTATTGATCAATTAAAAAAAAGACCAAATATGAATTCTTCTGTATTTTAAATCCCCACATAGATTGGTAAAAATGCCACAGAACTTTTTGATGTCTAATGGTAAAAAACACACAGGAAAAGTGATGTGTAAGCAATTCAACAGCAACATAATTATGTCATATGTTCTAAGTCCTGTTTTGATGCTAAATTACCAGCATTTTATTTGCTGCAGAATATGCTACTTTTCAGTTGGCTCATACATATTCTTCATATACTACCTTGCAAAACATGGTAACAACCTCCCAAATACCTCCAAACATACACACACGTGCTCAGAGAGATTTCATTTAATGAATTGAACTCAATATTTTTGTGGCTTCATTTGTAGGTAGACAGAACACACAAATGCCATTCTTCACAGTGTTATTTTCAAACTGAAAAGAGAATGTAAGTGTGCTGAAAGATATAGAGGACTCTTGTGCATAGCAATAGCTGTGGAAAGGCATTATCTTAACCAAGTCACACTAGGTTGAATGAATTTCCCAAAGTGAAGGGTTTATTCTTCTGTATTCTTCGGCTCTCCTATCAGTGCCATTCACAGGGCACTAGATTACTCTATACCAGAGAGACTTCTCTGTTTACACAAACAATTTAGGAACCACTAATAGCCTCTGTTGTTCCCTGTAGTGAAAGTATGTATACACGCATGGGCCAAAACACAAACTATATATACACACACACACAGACTTTCATTATGTTGAAAAAAAAAGACAAAGAACAAGCAAGGAAAGTATAATGATAACAACCATGTTTTCTAGGTGGAAGCAATTTTTTACTGTGACAGTTTTGCTGTTATTCACTTGGTAGATTCTTTTAGCTGATTTTGGAATGCTGTTTCTAAAAAATACAGGGACTTCTTTCATAGGTGTCCTGCTTACACCTGTTTTGAGGTGGAGCATTTTAATAGCGAGGGAGAAAGGATTTCCTGACATCAAAAGCATTTGTCACAGGGCATTTTAGGTATGTTGTTGTTTCTCTGATACATCTCAGCAAATCTGAATGTTATACTATACTGAGACAGGGTGCTTTGTGCCCGCTGCACATGTGCTGCAGAGGCAAGGAAGGCCAGGCAAAGGAAGGCATTGGTACCCTACAGCTTCACTGACCTGACTTCACATGCTTAAATTAGTCTGCAGATGACCTGAAGCTCTCTGTGTCCATTTCTCTCTATCAACCATGGAAACAGTGTCTGGAGAATAACCACTGCCTGGTACCTTGAAGGCAAGTGCATAAAGCTGGTGTCATGAGCATGACACCAGTTTTGGGTAGGTTACCCATCCTGTCACCAGTGGTTGTGGAGCCTGTCAGGCTCCTCTGTCCTGCACTCCTTCCCTGAAGGGTGAGAGATAAGACCCTCTGTACATTTTGATGCCCACCCGCACCCGGCAACGCTGCCTTTGCAGGAGAGGAAAAGCAATTCATTGCTTCTGTGAACACGCCAATGATGCAGAGGCTGGAGAGCAGGAAGAAAGTGTAGCAATACATATTTCCCTCAGAGAGTTGTATCAAAAGAGTAATTTTTAGTTTTTAATGTTTGGGAAGTGGAAATTAAAAGCAGGCTATCCATCAATGAATTTATGGTATCTGAAACTCCTCTGAGCCCTAGGAAAACATAAAGCTCTGCCCTTTGGTCTTCTTTTCACTCTGCCTGGGTAAGCTCACTTTATGAGGCAGCATAATTTGCAGTGACCTTTTCTGAAGCTGTTGATACACTTCCTGCTTTGCTGGAAACCACCTTTTTAGCCATGCATGATGTGACTCCACATACATTGGACTATAAATTTCAGGCTTTGTCATTAAACCCTGCAAAGTAATCCTGTGCTGTAGGTGGCTGTACTGGTGCAGGATGCTATCGGCTCTGCTGGGCAGTGCTGAGGGGTAGTTTTTGAAGGCTGGTTGACTCTTGTTGCACCACAGATAAATGCATGGAATCAGTGAGGGAAGGTCATCTTTTATACTTATTATTCTGCCTCTTACTTGTTCAAAGGAATGATCATGCAATTTTATAAAAGGATTTTCAGACTTACTCCATATGCGAGTATTAAAGTCTACCTCTGTACCAATATATCTAAAGCCTTATTCCCCTTTAAACGTTTACTGAGTTCTTAAATCTGGTTTTTGCCACATATAAAATGGGAAAAGTATATATTCTCATATAAACAAGCCCTTCTAGAGTCAGAAGTTTTCCTTCATCTGTAACTATTTCAAGATTTCAGCTCCCGTGTGTGAGAATGGCAGAAAAACGTGACATAATAATATACATGTTTTCTTAATATTTTATGAATTATTATATATTGTTATTTTTATATAATTATTTTCATGCATACTAATTAGAACTTGGCCACTCAATCTGAAGCACTCCTTGAATCACTCAAGAACTGCTGTCTGAAGGCTGTGCAGCAAATTTACCCTTGAAATTTGGAGAAATCATAATGCCCAGATGGTTAGTTAATTTTCTTTGCTTTCTTGCTTACTTTCTTTCTTTACTTCTATTTATCTCTCATGTGGTGAAGACCTTTGAGGCTTCAGTTTTTTCAGTGTTTAAAGAAATAAGCTGGAGTATCAATGGTTTTTCTACTTGCAGAACTTATATGCTGTGGTATGTTTTTTCAAGTAATGTGCTGGCCTAATGAAGTAAATAACAAGTCCAAATCTCTCCAGAGTCAATGTAATATTTTTAAGATTCATCCTTCTTCACTGATTTAAAATTACTAACTGAAAGATCTGGTTTCCTGAAGCTACCTGAAGCATAATAAGAAATTAATTCATTTATGTTCTAAAAAATTTGAACTGCAGAATGCATATTCTTACAGTAAAATGATTAGAAACTGTTATGTCGACAAAAAAGAGGGGAATTTTAATGAAAATGAAAAAAGTATGGAGAAAATATTGGCAAGTTGGAAAAAAAAAGTTGACATATTTTTTAACCAGATTAATAATCATAAACTTTTAAATCTGAATTTCAAGATATTTCAACTGGAATCTGAAAAACTCTATTTTGAAATGCCACTGCAGTCCACATCTTGGAAATTGGTCTTCATAGGTTCTTCCTGCTTTGCTCATGTAATGGGCTGGTGTTCCTGGCCAGGTGACATGCCCATGGGTGCCCCACAGGGCTGCTGGGGCAAGGCAATGTATTTTGGGTATTTACCAGTCACCAGTGGCATTAAGAATTTGGCCCATGTGCCAGAGTTGGAGAGTAGCCTCAGAGCAGTAGGCACAATACATCTCAGCATTAACTTCCAGTCAGGTATTACAGCAATATTTCAGATGAAAATGTTTTTCTTTCAGTCAAAGTTTGAATCAGTAACTTTGGTTAGGCCAAAAGCCTGAAACCTTCCAGTTTTCAAAGACTTTGCTTGTTGACTAGACTTTAAACTTTTCACAGAATGCAGCTTTCTTTTCAATTTAAAAATAAAAATAAATGGAACCTTTTCACCAGATCTGACCAAATGTACCACCAGTGTGATTGATGACAGCTGAGAAGCAAATTCTATAATCCTATTGTATATTACATTTATCCCAACCAACTTGACTCTGACTATATTCTTTCTACTTTGCTCTTGGTTTTTGCTGCTTCTTTTGTCCACATCAAGAGTTTTTCTAAGCACCTTGAGAACTTTTCTGAATGACAGCCACTGAAAAGCCACTGTGCCAGAAAAGGATCCTTTCCACCAGTGGAGCCCACATTTTCCATTCCTTTGAAGAACACCACCACCACCAAAAATAACAGATGCATCAAATGTTATGCTGCTGTGAGGCTTAGGATGAGAAAACTTCAGTACTTACCAGAAACAAGAGTAATATTCTGCATAGAGTTCTCTGAAAGATTATAAAATTAAACTTGTATCATTTGATATACACATAAGTGGTACTGTTGTCATATATTATGAGATATGACTACAGGCCCTGCAGCCTTTCAGCTCCTTTTTTCCTTGTCATCTGCACAGCTAATATCAGATGACAATGCTGAGATCCACCAATTCTTTTCTAATGCCCTGCTCAAAACTAGAGCCAGCATGTGAATGATTACTCATTCTATCTGCCTCCTCTGCCCTTGCTTGCTTCTTCTATTTTGCTCCCTCTCAGATGCAAGTACATATTTGCCTCTCAAGCATATTTCTATACAATAACAGTGCTATACAATATTTTCTTTTTTACAGGAAGAATTTAGAACACTACCTTCAGTCATGAGAGATAATTTTCTGTATCTCTGAGAAAGGTATTTATAAGGGCCTTGGCTGAGGAATGAAAAAAAGACTACAGCAGATCAGTAGAAATTATTTTCTTAATGGTAAAATCTGAATTATACATTAAAGTACCATTTATTCAATCAATTTTATTATTCTATTTAAAAAGGCAGTCACTTTTATGTGTTTCATATGCTTACAAAGGTTTATTAGCTTGAGTAAAAGGTCATTATTATTCAATTGAGTAATTTAATTTTAATTTATTGGTATTGCACTTCATATTATAACTGCTTTTGCAGATGCATTTGATTATGTCAAATTTGCCTTTTAATCCTCTGTCTGGAGATCATTTTCTTGAATCGTTCACTGTTTCTCACCCTCGTAGTGCTATCCTAATGAACACACACAGTCCAGCCTCACATCTTCCATGTAAATTACTGTGCATACCTCTCCTAGTCAGATCATATCAGAGGCTATCTGGTGTCAGATAATCCTGGATACTGACATGTGGAAAATCTTTTCAGGTGATTAATGCCATAGGCATCTAATTTTCCTGCAAAGCAATATTGCTGTGTTTACGTGAATGCCAGACTTAGGGATATGAAATGAGCATTTAGAAAAGTTAATAATCTGTCCCTAATCCCCTCCAAGAATTATCTGTTGGTACTTCTAAAAATAATTGCGGCTTTATTCCTTGTCGCTAATGGAATCACATATTAATTTATTAGGTGCATTGTTCATTAAAAACTTGGAATTTTCATGGGTGAAATAAATACATGTAAAGCTACACATAAAATACCTTTGCATTTGAAAGAGATATTAAGTAAAAAAATTCACAAAATATTTTGTTTTTTGCTTTGTTTGCTTAATGCTTGAGCAAATATACCCTTCAAAAAGGTTTCATGTTTGCTAGAAACATAAGATTTGTCCTTGACTGCACACTTGGAAACTCTGATTCCTGGGCCTAACACTGAAATTCTCAATTAAGATACAAGTCATACACAAAACAATCCAACACAATAAAATATCAGGGCAGGCAGACCCAGGGTGGAATATTCTGTGAGCAGCGATTCCTCATTGCTAGCATTCAATACCACACTGATAATGCCAGTGTGGCCGAAGGTGCTGTGTTTACTCACATGTACCTATGAATTGCATAATTGTCTGCTCTTATCAGGCTGCTCCTACTTCTGCTGAGGAGCTTTTCTCTCAGCCAGGGATTGTCCATTAACTTCACTAGAAGCAGGATCAGTCTTTCACAGACTTCCATAATTTTGAACAAATTATGTTTTAGAAAGTAATAATTGATTCCTGATATTTGGCATAGGAAGCACTTTGAAAATGGCTTTGAATACTCGTAATTAGCTCAAGAATTACAGTCTCATTCCTCTCTTACACTGCCATTACAAGCATTTATCTCAACTGATTTCAACAGAGCTGCTTCTGTTTTACACTGGTGTGAGGGAACAAAAAACCCAAGTTGCACGAATTGTTAACAGCTCTTTCATACTGCCTCTTTATTACCAGATAAAACTTTGATGAAGGACATTCACAGAAGAGCAATATGAGAAACCACATAAGACCTGACTTTTATGCTACTGGCTGATACTGAAAATCCCAGAAATAACTATATGTTTTTGAAGCTCTTACTTAAGGTGATGACTGGGTTGATGCTGCTTTTCCTGAAAGAAATATTTCACTTTTAGGAGATGTACTGCCTCCTGAGTAAAGTTACTCCATAGCTTGGATTGCAGGGATACGGGAAAGGGAATGGAGAGCAGTTGTACATCTAGCAATGAGCAACTCCATCCTTCATGTGAGGGAAAAAGCCGCAGTCCTTTCTCTGCTTTGTGTAGATGCTGCTCCCGACTGTGATGCACTGCTGTCAGCATCCTAGGAGGCTCCAGGGAAGGGTTGCTTGTCTCACCAGGAGAAGTAGGAGCTCTGGGGAAGTTTGAGATCTACTTCCAAAGAACTGGGAAATTGCCTTATCACTGGAAATCTCTACCTGTAATTTATACAGGCCAGAGCACAGCTGTGGGGTAAACAACAAATGGTATTGAACTGGCCAGTAATATATTGTCTGTGAGCTAATATAGCTCAGGATATATTCACTTCTCAAAGCAAACATTTTCCTTGAGATTCACTTAGTTTCGTGAAGTGAATCATGTTCTTTTATGTTGTGGTTTACCTGTGTATGAAGAAGTGAGCAGGAGTAGAAATGCAACTGCAATCACAGAGAGAAAGTCTAATTTATATTAATATTTCTCCAACCTAATAGCTGTCAAATATGCATTTCTGCACATCCGGCAGTGTGCTTTAATTTGTTTCTGTCAAATGAAGAGCAAATATTTTATCACAAGTTTGTTTTTGTTTTTTTTTCCTAAAAACGCCCCCAAGTATCACAACAGTGAAGGTTACAGAGGTAGCTATTTTTAGAAAGTTTGCTCTTCACATACTTAATCAAGACCATTGTACTTTACTTGCTTTCCTCCAGCTGTTACTAAAGCCATCCACAGCCTTCAAAATCCAAGCATTATGAAGTGGAAATGCCTGTGCAGGAAAGCTCTCCGATGTGATTGAGTCTTGATGACAGGCTTAATCCCAAGATCAGCAGAAACTCAGTTGTGCTCCTTTCTGTCCCTGAGGTAGTTGAAGAGGACATCCAGCCCCCCCTCGACGACCTCGGGCAGGGGCCGGGACAAGGGGTTGTGGGCGATGTGGAGGCCTTTGTCCATCGGGTTCCAAGCAATGCGGCGCAGCCGGCGCAGCAGGTACAGGTCATCTGGGAGGGTCTGTATGGCATTGTAATCAACGTTCAGCAACTCCAGGGTGCTGATGTAGCACAGAGACCGTGGCAGACTGCGTATGTTGTTATTTTCTACGATAAAGATTTGCAGATTGACCAGATACTGGATACTCTCTGCGATGTTTTCCAGCTTGTTGGACCCTAGGTGCAAGAAGTCTAAGCTTCTCAGGGCGAAAATGCAGAGGGGAATTTGCACAAAGCGGTTGTTACTGAGGTTCAGTTTCCTCAAGCTTGTCAGGTCAGTGAAGCTCAAAGGCAGTTGCGAGATGCAGTTGTGTGAGAGGCTCAGAACCTCCAGCTTCCTGCACAAGCTGAGCTCTGCTGGCACTTCTTTCAGGCAATTCATATTAACGAACAAGACCTTCAGGTTCCTCAGCAGCCCGATCTCCTTAGGCAGACACTTGAGGCAGTTGCCACCCAAGTTCAGCACTACCAGCCTGTCCAGCTTCCCCAGTGAAGGAGGAATCACCACCAGCTGGTTGCGTGAAAGATTCAGCTTCTGCACCTCGTGCAGTCCCCACAAGAAGTCAGGTGTGCTGGTCATCCCTTTCATTATGAGGCTCAAGCTGACATAACGCAATCCCCGTTTCAGCAGTGACTTGGGCTCTCTCCCTGCGAGAAGGGCGTCTTCCCATGCAGGCAGCTTTGGGCCTTTCCTAAGGAAAACCATGCTCCTTCTCTCCTCGTTCTTCGAGTTCTCAGTTCCCATAACACTCTGGTTCACTCCTGAGAGAACTGAGGTTTTATTCCCTTGCAATATGCAAATGCCAACAGAGGATGACAGCCTGCAGGAGGTGGGAAAGTCAAAGCAAGGAGACAAGGAGGAGCCTGTGAAGTGCATCTCAGTCCACCGGAACAGTTTCCACAGCTGCTGAGGGAAAGTTTCGCTTTTGGGGGCTTATGTTGATCTTGGTGCACAGTCTGTAATGAAACACTTGCTCCTGACTCGTGAACAAACCTGTTCAATTCAAACTGAGTGCCACAAGACAGCTGTCACTGTCATTTGGCCTGGGCTTTATTGGACAGATATGTATCTTCACTGCAGAAAGGTCACAAGGATGCTGTATATAACTTCACCATGTCAGCTTTCTTGGCTGTCTGGTACATACCACGGCTGCAGGACAATTAGCACGAGTGACTTCAAAAAAAAAAAACAACACAAACAAGCAAGCTAAAGAAGAAAACAAGCACAGAAGCCATCATTTCAATTCAGATTTAAAGAATGTTTTCATAATCACTCTTATTTTGGTTCCTGATTTCTCTGAAGTAGTTACCAGTCTACCAGAAAATTTTGCATGCTGCAAAAACACTGATAAAGACTTTTTATGTCAGTCCGTGCTTTCTGCTTAGTTAAAAAAAATAATGTTCACAAAAAAATTTAGCTTTTATACCTCCTTTGTGGTGAGGATTGGCCTCTTTCTTTTCAGAAAGGGTACCACCTTCACTGCAGCAGTGACATTCTGCAGCAGTATCTGTGCCCACTTGGATGATTTCTTGCTACCCACGGCACCAAGTATGAGCAGTCATACCACACAATTCTAACCAAATTTCTCTGTGCTAAATGTCCTGTGCGACTTTCACATCTATCAACCAGATTTTTGGCGTCTGACTCTTTTGTGCTCTAGAAAATGGAGCCTCTTGATGTCCCTTTCCCTGTGAACTTTCATGTCTTCTTGGGCTATTCTGGAGTACAGGGGGATGAGCAGTCAAATAGCTTGAACTGTAAGTGGCATTTAGATCCAATATAGAGGAGCTGATGGAAGAGGAAAGAAGCAGCGAGGTATAATAATACCCAGCAACAGCTGAAGTGAGCTCTGCTGCTGAAAGGAAATTGTATTGCTACAGGAGTACGTACACAGTGAGTTTAAACTCAAAGGGACCATAAAAAGGATCTGCAAAAACTTCAGGTATCATCTAAACTAGGTGAAAATTGCAACAAATAATACAAGACTTTCAGGGCTTTTCCTCTCCACTGAATCCATGGTGATGAAGATGTGTTGCTGCCTTCTGAGAGATTTGATGATGAGTTTACCCTCCCTTACCCTTAGATCTCATTTCAGAGATCCTTACCTTAAAACCTTGTGTTAGTTCAGATGCTAAAGGGTTATGCAGAAAACTGCAGCTGGAAGTCAAAGCGCTCCAGCAATCACTTTGGAGTCAATCCCCACAGTCCCTTCTTACTGCCAAGCATCACTCAGTCTCCTTTGAGCTTTGGGTCAGGGCTCTCCTTTAAGCTTCAGGGTCCCTCATAGAGCTGCATCTGCTTGGGAAGAGAGGGCAGAGAGGGGGCATTCCTGCAGTTGTATCTGACAAGTGGGGTCCTACATCAGGAGAGCAGTCAGGGCCACGGGGAGCAGTGCAAGACAGTGGCGAGCTGAGTGAGCCATGCAATTAAAAAGTGTGTTTGAACAGGGCTGCTTGGCATAAAACCAAATGGTGCTGAGGCTGAAATATTGCATTCCCTGGAGTGTCTGGGTGAGCCTGAAAAAGGCTGAGGTCAGTTGTATCTGGTTAGAGTGAGTTGGCAGCCTGTGAGTCACAGATCCCTCCCTCACAAGCACTTTTTGCCAGTATTTGTCAGTTTACAAACAAATGTTATACTAATTGCCATTGCAGCCGTAAGCTCTGACTCCTCAGTGTTCTTGTTAACCATCATCCCCACACACTGGCCAGAGTGGCAGAGGAGATGCTCTGGGGGAAGAGGAAACCCAGTGGCTTGGGCAACACTGGGCCTTGCATGATGGGGCCCTAAAATGTGGCCCTTCATCCCAAGTGGGTGGAGGAGTGAAAGCATGAGCCTCTCATGAGCTCTGCCTTTGGGTTGCCTGCCCAGCTGCTGTTAAAAATGCAGTTATTATCAGAGAGCATCCATGGATTTGAACACGGCATTTCGCTTCTGCAGGGCAAATGCAAAGGGAAGAAAAAGGCTTTTTGGAGAGCATTTGTAAAATTAGGCATTTCCCTTCTTTTAGCCTCACTGCTGAAATGAGGAATCTGCCACAGAGAATCTGCCAGAATCTGCCAGAGACTGGCTTTGCTCCCCGTGGCCGGGCTCCCACCTGTGGCCCCATGGTCACTTCAGAGCCCTTTCTTCCACAGGTCACTTTTAGTAACAAATGAAAACCAAACACAAAGGGAGCACAGTCTCCCTGTAGCCACTGCCTCCCCCCATGGCTGGCCAGATATTTTTGGATGAGAACGTTGTTCCCATCTCCAAAACACACTGGAGTTCACTGCCTGGGGACTTGGCAGTGCCTGCTGTGGCTTCTCACCACAGAAATCCTCGTTTCCTAACAGTGTGACTCAGCCAAAGTGCTCTGTCCCCTGCCCGGGCCTTGCATCACATTGTCCATTTGAAACTAAGCCTGTGATACAGCCCAGCAGAGCCTGGGCTGGGCTGTTGCTGGAAAGCTTCACCGGGGGATCTCTATCAAAGAAAAATGCTTGCTCTGCTTCAGCCTCACAGCATCTCCTGCTAGTGCACTGCTGTATCTCCACTGCCTGCCAGACATCAAGCAGCAGCAAAGGGGATTTAAAAAAGAAATTCCACATCTGCAGCTCTCATTGTCCAGTTCCCTTCCTGCCTCTGTATCATAACCACTGTGTGAAATTTAAAAAAAAAGGACAAACCATTTCCTATTCTTTGTTCTCCAACCGAAAAACAGGCTATTGAGCATGCTTGCAGTTGTGGAGACGGGAAACTCTGAGGTAACCAAATTAAATTTTTCTTGAAATCAAGATAATAAAACCACAGTGGCCTCATCTGGACATCTCAGGAACTAAAATTCTGTATGAAAATCGTCCCTTGTCTCTTGGTGTCCTGGACTGCCTTTGTTCAAACGTTTTTCAGTTTCCTTTTTTTCTGTGTTGCCTGCTGCCCTGCCCTGGTCTGTGCTGTGCTGGGCTGTGAGGATGGATCCATTCCTTTGGAATACTCTTAGGCAGCACTGACCTGTGTTCACACAGCCTGGCAGAAAGCAGAAACTAATTTCATGCATGCAGGTTTGGAAGCCCAAATTTGTGGGCTTTACATGACACAGTGTACTTGATAATCACTTTGTAGATTAAACAAAAATGTTAGTGTGCAAGGGAAAAAAAAAAACCCAAAGTTTGTTGTAAGAACTTCATAGTCTAATCAATATAATAAAAGAAACTGCATTATTAGCAATGATAAAAAACTGATAAGCTGACAAAAATAACAAGATATATTTTCTGACATTCTTTGACAATGCAAATTATTAGATTTTTTTTTTTCTTAAGGAATCAGGATTGTCAGCCCTAAAAAAACCTGAAGACGAGTTCACAAAAGACCTGAAATTTAAAGTCTATTATCTATGGGAACTTCTATTTGTCTTCAGGTTTTGAGTCTGTAAAATGCACTTAGGAAACATTTTCTAGCTTTTTTCTGCATCCAGGCATGATTTGCCATAAAACCAATTGCATTGGTTTTAAGTAAAAGTTGAGATCATCACATAATTACTTTTCCATAGGATTTGAGCTTTTAATGAAATATCTGATCGCATCAGGCTTTTAATGAAAGCATAGCTATTTTGAGACACTGAGTTTAAATTTTGTTTTGCTGCAAACCAATCCTGTCATTGTCTTTTAAATTGCTGAGCTTACAGTAGATATCTATAGTTTCATTATCATATATGTATAGGTTCATAATTGATTTTGAAACAAGTTTTGTGTTCTCTGTGGAGGCAAAACCTTATATAGTTCCTCTGCCTCAATATTTTCACAAATGTATTAATATAAGAAGAAATTCTTTAAATCTTTAAGCATAACCATTTCTAAAATGCTGGGAAATTCAACCCACGCTCTTTTGGAAGAAATTTTCATTTTATTCATTACCTAGGTCTTATAATAAACACCTGTTTAAATGAGGATGCAGAAACTACCTAACCCTTCCTGTGACAGGAAGGATGATTTGGCTAAAAAGGGTGAACTTGTTTCAAGTTCAGCAGAAAACAACAGTCATGCTGGAGAAATATTCATTACAAATACAGCTGCAGCTACTGAACCATCTTTTCTTTTGCTACTTCTTTCCTCTGAAGTAAATAAAGGGTTTTAAAAGCATCAGTGCCATTCAGCCTGTCAGAGAAATCCTCTGGTCATAGTGCTAAGGAAGAAAATTTTGTAGGTTTTAAACTATTTTGTAGTAGTTTGTTGATCTTGCAGCTATTTTGAAATACTAAGTAAAATTTTAATGGTAATTTGAGATTTATGAGATGTGACACAAGACAGAAACAATTCTTAAGGCAATTTCAGATTTCCTGTTAATTTGTTTTTAATTATGGTGCTGTTAACAGCTTTTTATGACTGTCTGTCCCTCGAGCTTTCTTGGAATGTTTCATTAAGGTCCCATGTGGAGCTGCTGGATTGCCTGACCCATGAAGAATTGGACCTGGAGGTGAATGACTGCCTGTTCAGGGGATCATTTTTCTGCAGACCTCTTGACAGAAGACAAGCTTGAACTAAACATAGCATGAAATAAAAAAGAGAGATTTAGAGTTGTGAGTGTATGTAGCCTAGAAATGACAGGCTCTTCCTGCTGGTAGTCAGGGATAGCAGCAGTTCTTGTATGACATGGAATTACAGGAAGTTTTATTCCTTTTTTGCAAACTTGTCATAGTATTTTGAAATTCCAGAAAATACATGAATGACTGGTTTGTCACCTCCTAATTCTGCCACAATTTCCCTCTGTGTACACAAGCCAAACAGCTGGTCTGTCTGTCTATTTAAACAGAGGCAACCCGTGATCCTGCACTGTGCCATCATCCATGTTCCCTGGGGCACTGTTTCATCCGGTGTCCATAACAGTTCTCTCTGGCACCATCAAAACTTGCTTCCCATAGGTGCTTGCCCACTCCTCTGCAGGAAGAGGGGTGTGTAGCACACAGATATGCCCTAGGGAATACCACCATCCTGCAGGAGTATGCAGAGGGCTCTGTCCTGCTTTATTTAGCTGTCTGCACACAGTCTCCATGACTCAGCCTTCTCCTCCTCTTACGGCCAGTGTGGTGACAGATTTGACACCAGTTACAAATGTATCTGAAGTCATTATATGGAGGATACCATTGCAATACAGAAAGCATACGCTGCTCTATTTTTCATCACTACATTTATGAGCAGTCACATCTACATTCGTAAATTTCTGTAAAATAGACTGTACCTGTCTGGTAGCAATAAGGATGTTTGCTAAATGCTACTCAAAGGCTGCACCTTTCTGAATGAATTTGAAAAAAAAGTTGGTGCAGATTGTCAAAAGTGGATGAAGCACTTTTACTATGACTGCTGCCACATGATCTCTGCCACAGGTACTCTTTTTCACAGAGCTCTTGAAGGTCATTTTCCTGCATTTTGGATGCATAATAAGAAAACAGCAATTCTTGGAAAGTAGAAGAGAGAACCTGATAATTCCTTGCCTAAATCTAATCTGATCTATTAAGAAATGTTTTTTGGCCTGTCTTGCAGAAGCAGTTAGATCGTTGAAGTGTCCATCACATGCCTACATGGTTGGCCTTCAGGCAGAACACATCAATACCTTCCTTCCTTCCTTCCTTCCTTCCTTCCTTCCTTCCTTCCCTCTCCCCTCAAGTCCTTCCAGACTTATTTCAGTGCCTGGAGCAGATTCAGTCCAGCTGCCTGGGGTGTACAACACCCAGCTTTCTGAGGCATCTTGTGCCTGGGGGTTACATGTCACTCTGGAATGAGGGGAATATCCCCACCTCTTGTAAAGCTGTTGCTCAGATTAGCAAGGTTTTCTTAAACATCCACGTGGGTGTGGAGAGTCCAAAAATAAGCATGACTCTATGGGCTGCTGGCAAAACTCCCAGTCCCTCCTCCAAAGACTGTTTTAGTATTTTACATTTAATGGGTCATTGTAGTTGCCTAGTTTTCAGGAATCTGAAAATCCAACCTCTGTTCTGGAAACAGAAAACAGGGATAACCCTGAGGGTCCCAAGAGGAGAGAGGAATTTCCATGAGGTCTTATTTGTGGTACCTGTGCTTCAGAGACAGATGGGACTTAAGCAAGACCATTTGTTCAGCATTATCTAGTAAGTCTTTAAGATTCTCCTTGCTCAATCTGCCAACACGCTGATTTTAACAGAAGTTTTAAAATCAGCAACTCTCTCCAGGCATTGTTAATGTCAGTGTGCCTCTGTTCTGGCTCCATGAGAGTTTGCATGCCACAGTAAAGACCAGGTGACTCAGCATTATCTATTGCAAAATTCTTTGCTGCTGTACCAATACCTCTCATTTTTATTCTAATCGTTTAGGTGTATCTGAAAATGCTGGAAAAAGCCAGAGGGAAGTTGAAAACTTACTTTAGAAATACTATGAAACACTAAGTGATCCAGGTCTTTGTGCCTGATTTAGTGTATAAAATAAATGCAGCTGAAAGCACAAGCCCTTTTTATCTCAGTCCTCACGAAATTTGGTAAATTGGTACTGCAAATCAATGGGACCCAGTGTGAAGGGGTTTAGGTATTTCCATCCAGAGTCCATTACAATAATGATTGCAAAAAAGAACTTAGGAAATAATTCAGTCAAAGCTGTTCTGGAGCCTTAACCCCAGGTCCATGACTCTTACACAAATTTTACTGATATAAGAAGAAACTCTGCATTTACCTTCATATGCCTGATAAATGATAAAACAGAATCTAATTAGAACTCCCTAAAACACATACCAGTGTCTCAGTTTGGGATTTTTCAGAGACATTATCAAATGAAAGACCAGACATCCCTCTAGACATTTGAAGACTCAATGCTGACAATTAATAGCTTGACTTTTAAATTTCCAAGCTCTAATTTAAGGAAACATATTGAATGCTTAGCTCAAAGGGCTTTAGTGAACAAACAAAATTTCTCAAGCAATCAGTAAAGCAATGCATCTAGGCATTATTAGTATGACAGCAATATTTGAAATGCTATGAAGTAATACAGGTCACTGTATGGTCAAACAAAAGCTGATGAGATCTGAGCCAAGTTGCAGGTAAGGGGAGCTGAGGACATCACACAGAGCACAGCCTGGAGGCAGAAGATACAGCTCAGTAGGTGAAAAAGCACATGAAAAGCAACTTGCATAAAAAAACCTACCTTAAAAGTAATAAAACAGAGCAAATCAAAGGGAAAAATATGATCTTCAAGCCCAAGTCCAGGCAAAAGGAAAAAGGAGAAGAAAGGCCCACCCATAATTGTCATCGCTCTTATTTTACAGCCTCTAATGAGCAACTTCCCAATAGAGAGAATCAAACACAAATCTGTTCTGTACTTGAACATTAGAAGAGATTAATTGTGGTGTTCAGCCACAGGGTTTCAGCACTTATTGGACTGTGAGAAGATAGGATATTGTAGTTAATGAGTCCACCTGAGGTGGAATGACAGCACATTCGGCAGCTGTGCAGGTAAGTGGAAGGGGAGCACTGATGCTCTGATGTGTGGCCAGGTCAGCTAACAATAAAGCAAGCTTTTTCAAAAAGGTGGAAAATGATGTGTGGCTTGAAAGGAATGCAAATGGTATTTAAAAATGAAATTAAAATAGGAGGTTGGATTGGGGTGAGCAGGGCAAGAAGCTGGGGTGTTTTATTTTTAATCTTATCTTCCTGGACCAGGGAAGATGACAAGCAATATTTGCAGAGGATTTGAAACAACAGTGTCAGCCTGTGCACTGGTCATTAAAATTTACTACACGCAGAACTCAACAAACTGATGAAAGTAATTCTATGGTATGGTTGCCTGTGAGACTGGAGAGTAGACATGGTGACCCACATTGTCTCTTCCCATATTGTGGTCTTAAATCTGACCTCTTCTTCTGCTGTCTTCAACTCCCCTACACGTGCAAAATTCAGGAGCCTTGGTTCACAGGCCACTGCACTCGTATTATCTTTGGTGCTGATCTCCACATTTTCTGCCTCGCTGCATTTCACTTTTAGTTTATTGGATTTGAACAAATGTAGGCAATTAGAGGAAAATGCAATTATAACAGAGCTGCAGACAGTTGTTTTCCAAGTGACAAGAAATCTTATCTGTAGCCAGGGCTGAGTGCAGACATGAGCTGGGCTGGTGGGCTCAGAGCAATGTGCTGGCAGATGCTAGCAGAAGGTTACAGTCTATTTCCTTCCCTCTTCCATGGAAATGCATTCTAGTCTTCCAAGGCTAATGATGTTTGCTAAGCCATTTCATGAGTCCAGGCTGAATATACAATGTGTTACAAATGTCTTAATTGAGTCAGTTTGGCAATCCAAAAATTATTGTTGTGAGATGTATTTAACTAGCAGTCTGGAAACCACCGGTGTTCTACGGGTTTAGACAAGTAACATTTCAGGAATATACATTTTGGCAGCTTCACTTTAAAAGCCACTAGTGGAACTGAGCAGCAAGAAAAGTGATTCTAATATGATGGTTTTACCTCCCCCTTAAATGATGGTATCATGATACAGAAGTAATAAATGGTAATATATGGGGGCAAAGGGATGGTGCTAGTCCCCCACTGATAAGGCAGAGTGAACATTTGTCTGCAGCCACCTGTTCTTGAACTTCTCTAACTGCACTTTTTCACTCTCTCACTCTGGAGCAAACTATGTGCAATACAAGTGGGAAAGAGCTAAGTGCATTTCCTTGGGTGGAAAGCGATATGGAAATACCGAACACTGTCTGCTACCTGACATAAATGCTAATCTAAAAATACACCACCTTCCCCCTAAACCCTCACTTTACATCATAAATGAAGCATAAGCAGACCCCAGAAAGATTGAAGCAGAATGTCTACTGAATTTATGATTAATAAGCATGTCAAGTTTTATAACAGCATCCTTATGTGGACACAGCTAATGGCCTTAACATTGCTTCCAGAATCAAAATTGAATGGTTGAGCAGATTTAGCCTCAGGAAGGCCCACAGTGATAAGGGAACCATCAGAGAAAATAGGTGTACGCATTTTTCAACCTGTCAAGTGAAAAGAATCACAGATGATGATAAGTCAAGGATATGCCCTCTCCTATATGAGTTGTATGAATGTCTGTGCTGAACAAGGCTGCTTCCTAAACAAGAGGGAAAAGGTGAATGTAAGCAGCAGCAAGCTGCATGATTATCCCTTAAATTACGCTCACACAAGAGCAATAATTACTCTGAATCAGCATTTAAACAGGGAGAGTTGGGTTTTGCTGCTCAAAGCTGTTGTAAATTGCTAACCCTCTGAGAAGTGCGGGAAGAAAGAAGCACAAAGGTAAGCACAGCAAAAAAAAGGGGGCACAGATTTGTATAGAGCAATATACAGACTTGAGAATTATGTAGATTTTTTGGGGGGAGGATTTCGCCTGACGGTTCTTATCAAAGCCTCCAGAATACATCTCAGGACCCAGGGTCTCAGCCAGGCTGTGAATGCTGAGGATTAGGAAACTGTAAGCTGGAGGACAATGTAAGGAGCTGCCAATTTGATGTACATTTCCTTCCTCTGAAGCACTTGGTACTGAAGACAGGGCTGAAAGGTGTGTGGACCAGCCAGGCCTCGTACAGAAAGACTCATATGCCAAAAGAACTTCCTTCTGTTCCTAATTAGCAAAACTGTGTGTAGAAATATGGACACGGGTAAAATGGAAAGCACTGCACCTGCCGTGTTGTCTTAATATTGATAATTTCTGCTGGATCAATCTCCTGGGAAGGACAATAATTGACTAGTTAGAGATGTTATTTGTGTCAACTCAAACTGTACCCTGCAAATCTCATAAACAAATCTTAGCTATTACTATAACGTTTACATGCTTTATTAGTTTTCAAAGAAGTGCTTCGAAAGAAAAAAAGATGCTGTAAAGGTAGAAGTCATAAATTATGGTGAATTCTCCATTAGCAGCAGTACACAGCCATAACATATCCTTGCAGAAGTGGTATCCAGATAACTTATTGAACTATCCAGGCAATCACTGAAAAGCATTTAAGGAGACTGTCATCTTGAGTTGACATGTGCAGCATATAACACCTGCTGCAAAAATCCTAACTGATTTTGTAAGAGATTCTATTTCTATGTAGTAAGCACAGCTCTGCACCACTGATTTGTGAGAACATCAGCTGTGATAGACCAACAGTCTCTTATTTCACAGCCTGGCAAACTTTTTCCCCACTTTGCTCTTATCAGGACAGGCTAGCAAACACCTTTGATGTTTTTACCAGAGAATGGACCAGCAATGACCAACAGTGCTACAGAGGCAGTTTTTCTAACCAGCTTCTGGAACTGCAGTTGTACTCTCTGGTGCAAACAGGTCTACCTTTCTTACACTACCATATGTACAGCTTGTAGGAAGTATTAAGTTTTACTTTTGCAGCTTAAAAAAAAAAAAAAAGTAGTATTAGGCAAGACACTACAGCACTAATCCTCAGCCTCCTCCTTATATGCTCCATAGCAAATCCTTCTCAAGATACCAGTGAGCACAGGTTCCACTGCACAGCTTGGCTGAGGTGTAAGCTTTGGCATCACCACACTTGAAACAGCAGAGCTCCAGTTCCTGCTCTGTGTTGACCTGAAAGCAAAGGTGGTCCCTGATGAAAACTTACTTCCTGAGACATTTAGGCAATTTGGGGTCTTCTAACACAAGTGCTGACAGATGAGCTTTGTTTCAGACATAAAGAACACAAGTGATATAAATCCCTGTATTCTGGGGATATCCCCATTGACAAGAGGTCATCTTGTCCCATCTTATCCCCATCTACAAGACAGGCTGGAAGGAGGATCTGGAAAAGTACAAGCCTGTCAGTCTGACCTCAGTGCTAGGGAAAAACATGGAGCATTTGAGTGGCATCATGTGGCATACACTTGCCAACCAGGGATCAGGCCCAGCCAGCATGAGTTTATAAAAGGCAGGACCTGCTTAACTAAACCTTTATCTCTTTATAGGTGGCCACTATTTTCATATGGTATAGAGATATATTATATATTTCCAACATAATTATTAAAATTATATTAACATTATACTATGTTCCATGTATGTTTTGTATATGTAAAAATAACATTTTTTATGCAATCTGTTGCATTTAGATAGTTGTGACTAGATGAAGCTATTTTGTATTCTGGGGCATTAACCAGACAAAAATATTTTCTAAACAACAGGCCAAATTCTGAATCAATGTCAGTCAATGTTGTTTATTTTGGAAGTCACACCTGTTAGTTTTTAGCTGGAATGTGACCCTCTGGCTTTGCATCTTAAGCATTCACACTTATGCCAAAGTCAAAAATGGGGGGGTTTTCTTACAGACTCTTGCAATCACATCTCTGCATCCCTTCCTTATTTCTGAAGTTAGAAAGAGCTCTGTCTAGTGATTAATGGAAAACTATGCCTGAACAGCTAATTTGCTTTAATTTAAAATCCCTATTGGCATTTTAGTGGCAAATAACTGTACAACATCCATTGAATTTGTTCAGTTTTTGTGGCAGGTAAGACATATGACATAAGACACATCTGTGCAAGTCTCTAGATTTTCATTGAACAGAGATTTGCACACAGTGCTGAAGTTATTAAATGTACATCATATAATTTATTAATGGAAAGCCCATTAGTTCCTGACAGAAGCTAGGAAAACAAATAGCTGTATAAATATTTAAGGTATTAATTCAAAGACTTTTAAGGAACATGCAGGGAACACTGGAGTATAGGAGCCAGGCTTTGTGTAAGGCTTGTGATTGCAAGATTCCTTTGTGAGATTTCTTCTCTCTAAACCACTGAGCATCCTAGTAGAGAGTAAAGGAGTCATTGAAATAATTTATCAATTATGTAAGAATAGGTGCTTAAATATATCAAAATAGATGTACAATTTAGGATTGATTGTTTCAAATGATGATGTGATTAAGCTATTAAAATATTGTTTGTTTTCAGGAATAGATACTCAAATTGTGCTTGTATTCAAATTACAAAAATTAATATTCGAAGCCTCTTATAATATTGTGGCATTTTGTCAGAATATCTGTTATTCAGAGAGATTTTGAAACTAAGATCTTCAATATTCCTAGGTGGCTTACAGCACTGCCCACCACTGGCTCTGACTGTGTTACTCGATCTTCTCGAAGGACTGGGACTGCCTAGGAAGCATGGCCTCACAGCTTTTCTGGAAAAGCTAAAAAGCCATGGCATGTGTTTACTTTGCTGTTTGCAAAACAGGAGATGCTGCAGAAATAAGATGTTGGTTTGGCACAGACTGGGTTTGGGTAGCAGGGGGACCACAAAGATGGCTCCTGTGAGGAAGCTGCTGGAAGCTCCCCACCATGTCTGGCAGAGCCAATGGCTGATGGCTCTGAAGATGGACATGTTGCTGGCCAGAACTGGGCCAATGAGAGAGGCTGGTAATGCCTCTGTGATGGCATACTTAAGAAGAAAATAAAAAAAAAGTCACAGGGTTTTTTGCTTCTAGTCAGAGGAGAGGAGGAGGTGAGAATATGTGANCTGGAGGGGGGAAGGTGTTTTAAGGGCTTATTTTATTTCTCATTACCCACCTCTGATTCTGTTAGTAATAAATGTCACTTAGTAATCAAGGTTGAGCCTGTTTTGCCCTTGAAATATTTCTCCCGCTCTCCTTATCTCACCCATAAAGCCTCCATTAACCTTTTTTCCTCTTTTCCCTCCCTTTGTCCAGCTGTGGCAGGGGAGGGTGAGCGAGCGACTCTCGTGGGTGCCTGGCATTGGGCCAGTGTCAAACCACGACAGACGTTCATCTTTCTGTGGCTGAAAAGTGTTCAGCCCTGGCCAGAGAGGGGTACACTGCTCCACAAGCAGCATCTTGCCTGTCTTTAAACCACAGCCTGCTTATAGATGCCTTTTTCTCCTCTGCCTCTGGAGGTGAAGATGGCAAAGCCTGGCCAGAGAGACAGCAGGCAGCACAGACACACTCTGCCCAGTGGCACAGACATGGCCGGGAAGCTGGAAGCTGGGGCAGAGCCATTGGGTACTTGTTGTGACCTGGAGCTTTTATTTAGGAGGTGTTAGTCTTGTTTTAGCCATGTAACTCCCAGTTTATGTGCCCTGTATGCAGGTCACACTGCCTTTGGTACAAACCAGGTGCATTCCTGCACCTCCAGCATTTCTGCAAGAGGAGTTCAGGTGGTGTATCGCTACCCCTGTCCTGTACCCTAATCCCTTCATTGAGTCACTGGCCATTTTATGACTCTGCCCTGTGAAATCTCATCTATAAAGTAGAAATTTGGTACACTGGCTCTTCAGAGAACAGGGGGAATCATGATAGCAGAAATATTAGTGTTCCAAACCTATTTCCTCACAGTGCCTCAGTCCTGATTCAGAAAGATCGCTTTTAGAGATAGAAGGATAATTCAATCATCATTTAGTTTCTCTTCCTCTGAGACTCCCAGCCAGAAATGATTTATTGAAAATTGTCATGATAGCTTTTATGTTTCAGATATTCTTGGAAAGGCTCTGTCACAATATGTAGCCAATTCACATGGGCACAAAAATTAACTTCATTTTAAAGACAAGTGTTTTAAAATATGTATTAGAGAAAAAAAAAAGAATTTAAACTGAACAGCTATTAGCTTCCCTAGATAATATATTTTTTTTAGTAACAATTGCCTATTAATTATTTATTGCTAGCAAAAGATTTGATCTCAAACAAATTCTTTGGATTTTGTTGGCTTTGCTGCAGTTGCTGCTGCTAAAGTCTGGCATATGGTAATTCCAAATTCCAGGCTCAGTTATTCAATTTTTTTTTTTTTTTGTGGTAAAGTTCAAACTGACTTTAATGAGAGATTTGCTTCAGGATGGGATGTGGGATTTATTATTTTGTCAGTATTACACCATATTACACAAAATATATAAAAGTTAAACCCATTACCTTGGCAAAGCAATTAAACCCATGAACTTTGAAGGTGTCCTACTTTTCCAATGCAAATAAGGTAGTTCAGGAGGAGCCTAGTATCAGGAAATTTTAAGGAAGAAATGGCTCCATGAAAGTTATTTTTCAAAGGGATGAGGGTAATGTGGCATTTAGATGAAGCAAAAGATAGAAAACATGCCCTTAAACGTAGTGAAATGCTACAGCCAAGAGGTAGCCATTGTACTCAAAATAATTTTCAACCTTGCACATCAGCTCCAGCACCTCCATCCCTCTCCCATCCACACTTTCGCAACCTTCTCTGGACTCTGCTTCTTGCAGAAATATATCAGGGAACAGTGTGTGAAATAAGCCTGATACTGTCAATCTTTGGGCACTATATGCATGATGAGGACATTCACACAGCTAACAGGTTACATCAGGCCAGTGAAAAATAAATGAATAAATATATGAAATGAATAAATAAGTTTCATGCTTTATGAAATAAGCTAACGTTAAACTGTTCAAGAGTAGAAAAACTCCACTACAGGCAGCCTGTCTCATCATTTTTTTCCATCATAGTGGCTGTTCTGCCTGCCTGAAGCATCCAGACCTGGCCAGCCTCCCTCTAGATACCAGCTGTTCCAAGCCCGTGCCTGCAGCAGGGTCTGTGAGACCCTGAACGTGGGGCTGCTGATTTGCTTTGGAAAAGGTGTGGAAAATGGAAAAAAAATTGCCATTAAAGAGTAAGCTGGTGGGATCTGCTTTGTGACTGCTGATTGTGTTGATTTCAATTAGCACATTGAAGTGGATGTTAGCAGGAAAGGAGTTCGAGGTTTTGACTTGCAGTTTTACAGTGCCATCCTGTGGCTGCATTAAATGCTGCAGAATAAAATCAGGAACACTTGGAGCGTACTGAACCTTTCACTGTGTAGCAAGATTTTCGCAGGTCTTGATGATGAAACTACATTAAATTGATTAACAGTAGTTTCTATTTCTTGGTTTAAATAATTATGTTTTATTACAAGCATTTACTCTTCAGTATGTTTTTAGTACTTCTCTACTTTTAAAATGCATGTATTTTTGTATTAGTACTAAAAATTTGATTAAGACCCCAAATAAATATCTTGTAAGAACACAATGCACTAAGCACAGCCTCGTCACAAATAACTTACCAGTGTCTGAAAACTGAACCAGTGCAAAAACTTCAGTACTTAAACTAAGATTGCACCATAAACTTTGTCCTTTTGCCCATATTTATTTATTTATGAATTAATAGGGCATCTGATTTTCCCATGGAGGAAAAGATAGATGTCTTTACTTCTGGACCGCCCCCCACTATAAGAAAGACATTGAGGCTCTGGAGCAAGTCCAGAGAAAGAAGAGCAACAGAGCTTGTAAAGGGCATGGAGCACAAGTCTTAGGAGGAG
>VZTH01000253.1:7554-46235 GCA_013397815.1 Aleadryas rufinucha
GCTCCTGTGCTGGCAGTACAGGAGCAGTGTCAGAGGCAGGGTAGCATCATGGCAGGGCCTCCAAGTTGGTCCCTACGCCATGACAAGAGGATTGTTTGGTCCTCTCATCATCACACGTGGGGCATGGGATATTCCTGGGATCATCACATCCACCCTGTGAGGAGTTTGTCAGAGCCAGAGACTGGGTGCCAGCAATTTCAAAGAAACACGTATCTGAAGATAGCAAATACACGAGACATAAAAAAGGAGTGCGAGAGGGTTGCCTGCAAACACTGAGAAGGGAACTGCTAATCTAAACTTTGCTCATGTCCACCGAGGAGAGCCATTCCTGTGTGCCTGCAACACCCAGGAGAGGAGCTATGTATGAATTACAATGCCCAATTGCAAAACAGCTTCCATTAGGAAGCATGCAGAAGTGCTTGTCCTTCGTCAGGCAGCGCCACCAGAAGTCTCTGAGTTATAAATGATTCATTCAAGCATCAGCCATGATGAGAGACAAGCAGGAAAGGGAGGCTGGAGGAGGTGGAGCACCCTCTGCCAAGCACCTGGCAGCCATCAGAGGGTCCCTGGGCTTGTCCCTGGCAGCAGGGGCCACACCTCAGCTGCAAGGGCACCATGCTCAGCCCACGTGATTCCAACTCCCAGTGAGCTCCTGAAACAGCATGTGGGTTGGGAAGAAAGTATTTTGAAATACAGAAGAAGCACATTAAAATGTTTAATCAAGAGCAAGGAATAAAAAAAGCTGCACAGTTGTTGGTTTTGGGGTTTTTTTTTTAATGAAAGAATTTGGCTAGTTGACTTTGGGGAAGACATCAGTGCCTGTTTTTCATCTTTCTGACCTGCCTTTATACCTGCTTCCTCCCTATTTGCTGAGAGAGAGAGAGAGAAAGAGAGAGAGAGAAAGAGAGAGAGAGAAAGAGAGAGAGAGAAAGAGAGAGAGAGAAAGAGAGAGAGAGAAAGAGAGAGAGAGAAAGAGAGAGAGAGAAAGAGAGAGAGAGAAAGAGAGAGAGAGAAAGAGAGAGAGAGAAAGAGAGAGAGAGAAAGAAAGAGAAAGAGAGACAGGAAAAGAAAAGAAAAAGAAAGAAAAAGAAAGAAAGAATGAATGAATTAAAATGGCCAAATTATTTGCTTGGCTGTTCATGCTTTCTAATGACCACAGAGAATAATGCCATTTTACTCCAAGTCAGAGGGAAAAGCTGTCATTCCTACACATCACAGTCAACTTTGCTTCTTTTCAACTATGGGATTTCCCACCCCCCAAAATCCAAGGGGAGGAAAAACATGCTTTTTTGACATGCTTTATTTAAGATACCTGTCCAGTACTGCTAGTGTAAACCAGTAAGATTTGGTCCTGCAGAATATTATTTTGTTATGTTTCCTCTTTTTATACAGAGATGTTTTGCTGGAAATAAGTGGCTTACATTTCACTGACCTAAAACTAGAATGTAAGACTCCTCATCTCCCTGGGTGAAATATTGGATCCCAGCTGATACAGTTAAACCATGATTCTAGGGAGATAAAAAGGGTTCTATGTCTAATACAAATTATGCATAAGGTCACCCTATTCACTCTGCCTCAATACAGGGGAATCTCATGGGGTTTTCAGAGAGTAATGTTTTGCCTTTTACAGGCCCTACCTTTTATTCCAAGCTCTTGTCTTCCAGAGCACAACAGTTCACTAGTTCAGTTATGGTAGGAACAGAAGTAAGAGCTGGGGCCACCAGTAGAACTCCCCCTGTCAGATATTGGTCACTAGAGGGTCATCGTGCATGGGGTCAGACACCACACTCAACCTGTCTCTGTGCCATCACTGCCTGTTGTGATGTTTTTGCCAGAATTAATTCACAGGCAGGTTTTTCCTGGTAGACAATGACTGTGAGGGGAGGCAGGAGGAAGATTGTTAATGCTGCAAATTCAGATCCTTTTTTGTTCTTACTGTAAAAATCCGCAGTGGCAGGACATTTGGAGTTGATGTTCATTAAACTTTAGGTGCAGCTCACAGGTCCCACTTTATACACAAAATACACAGAAATAAAGAGGTGCGGATAGATGTTTGATTTACACTCAGGTGTAAAAGACAAAGAGTAATTTGTAACCATTTCTTGCCATGAAGCACTCATCAGTCCAAACGTGCTTCAAGTTGCTTAGCTCTAGGCAGGTCATTACCAGGCAGATGGCATCAAAAGGACAGAATTTAGCTAACAGCAGTAAATAAATAGAGTCTGCAAGGCTTTAGGGTCCAATTTGTGAAAGAAGTGAGAAGATCAGGCAGTGATTTTACTGTGTCCCATTGTTTTATCTGTCAAGATCAAATTTGTCTTCAGAAGTGCCCATTTTGCATCAGCTGCTGTCTACATTTCTGAGCATTCGTCTTTCCTGAGCACCTCCTCACTCATCTGTCACATCCTCCTTCCCAGTACATCCTCTCCTGCATGTTTAGAGTGCAGGAACACTTAGAACAGCTCTGCTTCCTAAGCTGTTTGCTGCCTCTGATATCCTGTTGAAGTCATTTTTATCACTTCACTTCCAAAATTGGAGAGAAAGCAAGGACACAATGCACAGGATCCACGTGGTTCCCCCTTCTGTCAGTCCTTTGCTTGTCCTTCCTTTTCTGGGAATTGATTTGACTCGAGATAAGGATAAGTTTGTAGAGAGTTTGGATAAGTTTGGATAACTTTGTAGAGAATTTTTATGCAAACTCGAGTTTGGATAAGTTTGTAGAGAATTTTTTCCAAAGGCACTGAAGACATCTTTATGTATTTAGGTTTCTGAGGTGTTTTCAGAATTTGAGGGATCCCTATGCCTGAAAGGAAGAGAAGAACATCTGGAAGGTAGCAATGAAGGAATGAGGAGGACTGTTAGGCACTAATATCTTGACTGTGTAGCCACATCCCTGTAGAAATGCAAATAGCTGCAGCTACAGCTGGATCAGATAAATTTGAGAAAATACTAGCAGGAAAGCAGATTTTCATGGGATAATTTGACCTAAGGAGTTTTATATCTAATTTTTAGAGGTTTTTCTCATCTACTTAGCAGCATGTTTTTTTTGTTGTGTTTTTTTTTCTTTCAGGTATCATACAGGCTTTTTGAAGACATGGGGCTGTTTGAAACCTTTAAAATACCAGTGAGAGAATTTATGAACTACTTTCATGCCTTGGAGTGTGGATACCGAGAGATACCTTGTAAGTAAAATTTCCTGGCAGATAAGGAGGCTTCCTTAAAGTTTTGGGGATTTTCCACACACTTTTGTATTGAAGCCTTTCTTCTCACATTGTAACAGCTACTTTTTTCTTCTAGTACATCATGACCAAATGGATGGCTAGGCAGAGGCTGGTGCTGAACCACAGCCTCTCTCATCTTTTTTTCTTTGTATTTCATGTTTCACATTGTTTCTTGATAATTCATGGCAAAATCTGCACAAGCCAGAAGTCATATAAAGCTAATATAAGTTAAGACTGTTTCCTGATAATGCAAGTGCATAAAAACCCCAGTGCCCCAGTTGGAGGTTCTTGAAACATTTAATCCCCTAAGGGCAACTTGGACTTTTACACAGTAGCAGTGCTATGCTACCAAAGGACCTGAGCTTTATAAGGAGAAAAAACATGCCAAATACATGAGTGAACCCTGTTCTGTAACTACAGCTCAGCTGATCTTTTTCAGTGGGAACCATTTATTCATTGAAAAACCTGTTTTCAGTCATCTCCAAAGTATTTGCTGATTCACATCAAATTTATCAAACTGCTTTAGCTGCAAAAGACTCTTGTTTTCCCTAGAGGAAAGAGTTATGACCCACTTTAGCTGACAGATAAACCCAGCACTGTGGAACATGTTTTCTCTACACTCCCAGAAAAATGTAGGAGACATTATTACAAGAAGTCATATAATCTCTCTGTCAAAAAATTAAATGCCAGTTGGAGCAGCTACAGTGGGGAGGATTTAAGGAAAGCTACCTCAAAATGCCTTCAGCCAGGTGGTTTGGACTCTGTTCAGGGAAAGTGAGAGACCCAGTTTCAATCCTTTCCTTGTGTTTGAAGTGGATCAGGGATCTAAAGCAGCAGACTGCAGCCTGAGGAGGTTAGAGGTGGAAGTCCCACAGTCTGTTCTACTGAAGCCATTCCTTTCTGTTTAAAACATTTAACTATTCATAGAGCCTCTGAGATTTTTGTGAACCCAGCACTCTATTTCCTTGGTTTTTTCTTAAGTGTGTTTTGTTTTAGTAAAGAGGAATATCTTGTCTAATACAAAATTAATTTATCTTCCTTTATTTCATTTCTGTGAAAAAGGTAGAAACAACTCTGATGTTCCAGATAATGTTGGTTTTGTCTCTGCTGGATTGACTGCCACACGGTACCCACTAGATGGTGCTGATATCCCTCTGTCAGAAATATCCTGATGTTTTATAGCTGGGTGGTTTTCTTTCCATCACAGATCACAACCGAATCCATGCCACTGATGTTCTACACGCCGTGTGGTACCTTACAACTCAGCCCATCCCAGGACTCCCAACTGTGATTAATGACCACGGGTCAGCAAGTGATTCAGGTATATTTAAATGGGGTATTCTTAAAGTTTCTCTCCTGAAATTTGCTGTAAGCCAGCAGTTGAGGATTGCATGCAGAACTTGTTGCAGGCTGTAACGCAGTGTTGTAGTTCAGTAGCTCAGTGGATGCTGAAGGTGCTCAGGTGTGTTTGCGTGACTTTGAAGGGAATGGAATTGTTCCTTCAAAACCTAATACTTAACACTTAATGATGTGTGAATGCAAGCCTTTGTGGTCACCTATAATGACAGATCTTTGTTATCATTTGATTTTTGCAGTAGGTTTTTTCCTAGGAAAACTGTATTAATAGTGCTTCTCAAGGCTGCACCAGAAGCAGCATAGACTTAAATCCATAAACCCTTCATTGTTTTGATATTCTAAAATTTCTGGGGTGTGCAGGTAGTGCTGTGCACTTGCCACTGTTTGGCTGTCATGAAGTATTTGCTTTTCCTCACTGTCTCCAAAGAAAGAGACTTGTTACCATCTGGCAACTACTTTGCAAGACCACTCTCCTGTTTTATGATTGCTCACTTCAGGAAGCTGTTCTTCTTGCATTTTTATATTAACTTCTCCATGTTCAGCTGTGGCAACTAGAGGAGCTGTCTGTGTTTTGTGGGAGTTCTCAGAGAGTTGCTGGAAAATCAGGAGTTTGTTCCATTTCTGCTTGCTTTTTTGGTTTTTGGGGGTTTTTTTGTTTTGTTTTTGGGGGTTTTTTTGGGCGTTTTTGTGTGTGTTAAATGGTTTTATTCCTGGCAAAATTTATTAGCAAGGGATTTTGGTGGCTGTATAGGCAAGGTGGAATAAAAGGGGGTTGAGTTCTGGGGTTTTTTGATGTCTCTTATTCAAAAGACATTGTTCAGCTGCATGCAAGATCCATTCAAGGTCATTCAGATTAAATTAGCAAAGCATCTCAGTATTTGTCTCTGACAGGTATGCTCAGGATGCTTCAAAAAGAGGATGATAAGAGGATTATCAGCAAAGATCCAAAGTCTAGACACTGGTATTGGAAAACATGCACTGTAATTTAATTAACAAATTCTAGTCCATTGCTTTAAGTACTGTCAATGTCTCATAGACTTCTCTACATGATGGAAGAAAGTAGAGGAAGGAGTGGGAAGATCAAGTTTCCCCACAAATCTCTGGCATGGCTGTGAATCCATGTCTTACTGCTTGTAACTTACATAGTTTGAAAATAGGTTTTGCTGAATGGCTGGAAGATCTCCAGGTGGGATCAGAATTTGTTCCTTTCCAGTTGTTTGCCTTATTGTACTGGATCACAGGCACAGAAAGTATTGAGGTCAGACTGCATTTACTCTGCTGTTATGTACTGTAAATTTGCTCCTTCTCTCCCTGCTTTATTGCTTCTGTTACAGTAGGTCAATGAAGAAATGGCATTGGATTTTTTTACTGTTTTCATTTATTTATTTCTGCTCAGATTCTGACAGTGGAATCACTCACGGCCACATGGGTTATGTGTTTTCGAAGACATACACGCCTACAGATGACAGCTACGGATGCCTGGCTGGCAACATCCCTGCCCTGGAGCTGATGGCTCTTTATGTGGCTGCAGCCATGCATGATTATGATCACCCAGGAAGGACCAATGCCTTCCTGGTAGCAACCAGTGCTCCTCAGGTAAATAAATCTCAGGCAGTGTTGCTACACAGTTTGGAAGGTCTTGATGACAGCTTTTCCTTGCTAGTGGTGCCTGTGGCTTCCATTAAGCACAAGTCTGCCAAATATTTTGAAAGGGCTTGTCAAAGTGACAGAAATAATCGCTTCACTTGGGGATTGCTGGTAAGAGTCTTCCTATACACACCCTCAGTTAGCAGAGCTGTTAAGAAAGGTACTGATAAACTGTGTCAGTGGAGGAGAAGATAAAGCTCTGCTGACTGATAGAGAATCTGAAACTGGGAAAGAATGGAAGAATTATTCTACCAAGTAAGGCACAGAAAGATTAAAATAAAATAAAAAACCCCACTTGTGTAGTTGACTGTGCTTTGCAAGTTAATTGTGCATGATCATAACACATTTTCTCTTGTTTCTATAGAATATGAGCAGCTGCAGTCTTTCTATGAAAGTATTCAGAGGCAGGGAGTGGAAAATAATCTGGTTTATAAATGTAGAACTGAGGCTTGCCTAAGGTTACACAGAAGTTGCTGCCAGTCCTGAGAGTTGAATTCAGCAATTCTGAGTCACTATTGGCTTAATTATTGTGATCATCTTTCCTTACTTTACTTAGCTGACCCACCTGGCTTCAGCACACTGTGCTGAAAAATACTTCTATGCACGAGGAAATAAAAAAAGATATCTTAATGGTGGCAAGGCGGGTAGGGATGCAGAAATTCTAGATTTACTCCCCAGCTTGCAACCAAATTTTGTCTGTCACCAAGAGCAAGTCACCTGAACTTGCTCTGGTATGTGTCTATAAATTGATGGTAATACTTCTCATCTTTGCAATGCATTTCTGTGATCAAGAACTTCGATATTCTGGCCAGGTAAATAAATTGGGAGAGGACATGTACTATCTTTAAATCTAATTGTAGGAAACAAGTGCTATAGCTCTGTGGTTGTATGTCACTGTTGTACCACGGATGGTAGAAATCACAACAAGAGTCCAGAATGAAGACGAGAAAGAAGGCTTGAAGGATTTATTTAATAATATACAGACTTGTTTTATGCCTTAATATTCTTACATGGTGTAAGGTCATTGGACCTCTGGTCATCCACTCCTTAGGGTGATTGGATAAATCCTACAACACCCATTTCAAAATATTTCTCTAGTCAGTATCATAACAATGCTACAAACAACTCACAGGTGCAGATAAAGAAAATTAGTTTACAGAAAACCGTGGCATTATTTTGAATAACTTCGGTGGGAAAAGCAGGGCTCTCACAGAATGCTGCAGTCTCACAAAATACTGCAGAAAGCTGGAAAATTTCTCTGCTGAAAGCTTTTCAGCATCCACAGTTGTCAAAATCAGAAAAGGAAGTTAGATGATTAGCCTTTATGTACTGCCTCTAGTTTGAAAATAAATTAATGGGGAAAAACAATTTTCTTGTTATTTTCTGAATGGAATTGCCATCGCTATGAGAGTTACTCATCTTATTTTAGTAAAGATTTCACCAATTTTGGATTTTAGCACTGAGATACCTGTCAGGCTGAGTATTTGTTTTCAGGTTGCAAACTGAAATTTCACTGTTTGGAATCAGTCCTACATGGACGCAGCCGCCTGGTGCAATCACCAAAGACAGCAATCCATTAAGTGAGGTTAACTCTGACCAGGAGGGAAGCACACAGCTATGTCCCATTGGCCACTACCCTGTGGCCTGAAACAGAACGATCTGTTGCTGGGATTTTGCTGAGCTGTTTCCCCCTGCCCACGTTGCCTCCGCAGGCAGTGCTGTACAACGACCGCTCCGTGCTGGAGAACCACCACGCTGCTGCTGCCTGGAACCTCTTCATGTCCAGGCCAGAGTACAACTTCCTGGTCAACCTGGACCACGTGGAGTTCAAGCATTTCCGCTTCCTCGTCATCGAGGCGATTTTGGCTACTGACCTGAAGAAGCACTTCGATTTCGTTGCCAAGTTCAACGCCAAGGTGAGATTAGTTTGGGTTGCCGGGGGATGGTCAGAAAACTTTGTGGGCCTTGGTAGCATCCAGCAAAAAGGGTTTCTGTTTCCTCTGAATGTCCTTTTGGCGGCTGTAAAATGTTGAATAATAATCCGGCCTTTCAGTTGGGTTTTACTCATTTAAAGTTAGAGGCACAGCTTCTCTTCTTGTACATATTTACTCTTTTCAGAAAGTGGTTTAAGGCTAAAAATATTACAGATTTTTTTTACATTCTACTTTTCAGCATTGCTTTCTTGTTCACTGGCACTTTAGACCTATTAGCAAAGCACTCAGGGGGGAAAAATCAAAGGTGTTATTAGCAAGTTTCCATAATGGCTACTTTAAGTGAATTTTCTCTGATTTAGTCATACTGTTGTGTTATCAAAGCACAGAAATCACAACAGTTTTGACATTCTAACTTCAAATGCAGTGAAAGCATGGTCTTCCCTTCCTTTCTCTTTCCAGAGAAAGGGCACTAAACATCTTTCCTGAATGCTCCATTCAGAGAGCATAAAATCACAACCCTGAGAAACTGTTCTTAAAAACTGCTTACAGTTTCAACCTAACTTATTGGAAATCACCTCCTGTCAAGATGCTTTAATAAACTCCATCACCCATCAAAGCTGTTGTTATGTTAACTGGATACCTGCCTTTGGAGCTGGTACTGCCTTCTTGTTCCTTGTGAGAAACCCCCAAGAGCAGTGTGTTTTATATCTAGGACCTCCTGGCTGTTTTGGTGACACAGATAAAAGGTTTTCCTGTGGTACTACTTAGGCTGGATCTGTATGCTGACACTTAGAAGCCTCCAGATGTACAACTGGTTTTGTTTTCCATTTCCCTGTGACATCTCTCTTTGTTAGGCTTTAAGAAGCTGTAAAGAAAGGCCTTAAATACAGTCCAGGGTATGATCTGTAGATCCATAAAAGTCTGAACTCCTTCTGCATCCCTGCTAGTCAGGTCCCTTCCAACCTTAACCTTTCTGCTTTTATTTTAGGGCAGTTGATGATGTGTATCACTTTTCTTGTGAGGGGTGTGGGAAAAACAGAGAAAAGGAAAAAGGGAGGAAATAGTTTCAGCCATGCTTAGACCAAACAGGGAAATAAGCTCATTACACACATCTTCACACTGCAATTAAACAAGCATGGTAGTTTATGGTAATTTATATTTATACACCAATAGGTAGTAACTTCTTGAAAAATGTCATGGAAAGATTGCATTTGTTTGTTTTCCTAGTAGGTGCTTTCAAACAGGTGAATGATGTGCTAAATATTGATTTCTCAATATTCATCTCAATGTTCTTTGGTTTTCATTTACTTTTCTTTTTCCCTATTGTTAATTCCAGCCTGGGGTTAGCTCACCTGCTTATGCTAGTGATTTTTTTAAATAGCTAAATTTATTGTACAATATCTCAGGTCAGAAATTCCTCTGTGGATGCATCCTTTTGCCCAGGATTTACTGCCATGGCTTCCTTTTTCCTGTCTGCTAGGTGAACGATGATGTTGGAATTGACTGGACCAATGAGAACGACCGCTTGCTGGTTTGTCAGATGTGCATCAAGCTGGCTGACATCAATGGGCCTGCCAAATGCAAAGACTTGCATCTGCAGTGGACAGAAGGCATTGTCAATGAGTTTTATGAGCAGGTAAATGCATTCCAAAGTTGCCTGACTGGTGTTAAGCAGTCCTGGAGCGTGATAGTGCTGGTGATGGGTGGAAATCACAGAGAATAGGGGTGAAGAGGTTGCCTAGAATTACATTAATGCATTCTTTTGCTGGACCAGTGAAAGTCCATTTGTTGCTGAAGTTTCTGATGTGTCCCCAGAGACCTCTGGTGATGGTGTTTCTACAGGCTGAACTGTTCAAGTCTGGCACTGTGGACAAGCACTGGCATGGTGAACAAGTGTTCCTTTCCTCTTTTTTTTTCCTGGTCTCAGTCATCATGGCTGTCATTTCACTGTTCTTTAGTGAAAACCGTGTTTTCATCCTTTCTTCTGTGTTCTTTCAAGACATCAGCTGGTTCTCATGGCTCTCCTCTGCAGCCTCACACTTTTATTGACATGTGTCTCCAAAACTGGACACAAGATCCACGTTCAGATGATTTAAACAGAGCAGTGGGACTATTTTAGCTTCCCTGCAGGCCACATCTCTGTTCACACAACCAGAACCTCTATATGCTCAGCAGGACTGTAACACTAGCTTTCAGTTTGTCACAGGCCAGCCACATCTGCTCCCTACACACTGATCCTGACCCAGACTTTATTTTTAAGACAACATTTCCAGCTCTCAGAGGTCTGTCAGTACAACTGCACTAATTATGCAAGGCCATGCTGGTGGCACAAGGAAGGAGGACAGCCATAGGTTGATTTACAAAGACCTGGGACAGCAGCCAGGCATTGGTCCTCTCTTTCTAGGTGTAAGAGAGCCCTTAATTGAACCTTTTCTCATTATAACCTATTTAGCCCTGCTGAGTGCAAGGGTCAGGGCTGTTCCCATACTATTCCTCTGTTTCCTGAGTGGGAACATTTCAAATGTTCTGGTCAGATTAAACCCCACATCCTGTCTTTTCCAGATGAAGCAAACAGGCTAAATCACTGAACCAGACAACCCACAGACTTCTTGGGGAGGCTGTGCAGTAACGTGGAGTCACAGACTAATCCCTTTTAAAGCCTTTTCAACTTCTCTTAAATTTACTGCACTTACAGTTTGGCAAAAAAAAAAAAAAATCCAGGCAGGATTTGCTGCTGCCTTCTGGAGTATGTAAAGAGACTGGAAAAGGGACAAAATTCAGACATTGACCTGAAGCTTCTTCATTTCTTTCAAATCTCCCAGGAAAAAGAAAGTACAATGAACCTTACATCTATTAGTAATATAGCTGGTTCCATTTTGGTTTTTCATTTTTTCTGAAATGGAGAGAGTGTGTCCCAAAACAACCTTCATGTCCCAAATTTTCTTTCAGGAAATGCTTTTCTTCTTCATTACAACTGCCCCAACGAACTGTACTTGGCAGTTCTGGTGATGATCATAGCTTATGTGGGTGACTAGTGCATGCAGACAAAAGCTGTTAATCACATCTATTATATGACTTTCCTTTGTTCCAATGTAAGTTATATCAGAGGGAAGTGCTCCAATACATTAATATCATCCAAGTGCTGCACAGCAAATCAAGCTTGTGAGGATACAGATGTGGGAAGATATTGTGTTATCTGTTCCACAGGAGGAATCTGTCTTATTTTCCATCATTCAGAAATGGGATTCAAAACAGAGAACATTTCCTTTCTTGGACTTACTTTTGGCTTTAAGGAGGATAAGCTAGATTCTCAATTCATTTTACCTATATTAAAATCTGGTTTTCTTTAATGTGATATGATACAAGAGGTTTATCAAACCATGTTCACCATGCTTTTGAGCATTAGATTTTTTATGTGACTGGAAAAGTCTTCATATTCTCATTTCTAAAAAGGAGAATTTTATGGGAAATTTAAATTTCCCTGGAAGTTTTGTCAAAAAACATACATATGTGAATTCAACATATGCTATGAAAATCATGAAATATCTTTGTTACAATAAATATCAATTCCTTTAAAGAATTTCACTCCCATATAAATAAAAACTGCTTATTAAAAATGTCTTGTACAGAAATATTCAAATCCTATGTCATGTTGTTACAGGATGTTTCCTTCTCTCCACATGCTCAGCACAATTATTTGAAGTCAGGTTAGACATATTAGAACAATAAAGAAAACACTGCAAGATGTTTCACATAATAAATCATGTTTTCACAGAACAATAAAACAGGATTTGTAAACATTTCAACAGTCAGCATTTTTCTCAGCTCATAACTGGGAAATCTCAGATATGTTTCTGTAAAGAAGAGCAGGCTGTCACCTCTTAATTTGCTTGCTATTTCAAGAATGGATGGCATGTTTGAGCGTTTTGTCAACACAAATAGTTTGTTTTTATTGATTGAACATAACATTTCAGGGTTGGTTATTATGAAAGTAACAAACAAAACACAAGGAAATGAGATATTTGCTGTACATGCTCCAAAATTTAGCTCTCATTTTTTGGCCTTCACCAAACACAGATACAGACAGGGTGTTGGGCAGATATGAAGACCATTACTTTTGAAAAATTTACATTACAAGGAGATAAATATGAGCAATGTATAATGTAATGGAAACTGAAAATGTATCTCCAAATTCTAATCTATATCCTTAAATATAGAACTCTGTATTGTATTAAAGCATTAATTTACATATCAGGCTTGATTAGGGAGGTTAGATTTTTTTTGGGGGTGGGGGGAGATGGCATCTGGTCGTGTTATGTCTGCTCAACTGAAAGCTCACTGATATCACCAGAAACTTTGCTGTGATAGGGAATTGAGTCAATATCAGATTTGGTTCTGCAATAAAGTTTTACTTTATTTTACATCATGAGAAGAGAGAGAAAAAACTCTTATCTCCCTCTCTCCCAAAAAAAAGCTTAAAAAAGCTTCTTGGGAATGATTTGCTGCTTGTGAGCAATGCCTGCTTTCATTGGGATCATTCTAATAGTCTCAGGAAACAAATATTTATGACCCAAAGCCAAGATGACATCTCTAGGTTACTTTTAATAAGGATGAAATTAATAACAAAGTTAGTCTGGTGAGATAGCCCTATCTTGTAGAAGTTGTCTTGTTCCCTGTAAACAAGGTTGTTGAGAACTAACAATCACACAATCAGAAGGGATTTTTTTTTTAAATAGCGTGAAGAAAGAAATTAAATAACAATTTTCAAGTTTTCACACAGTGTAAAGTTCAGGACAAGGGCTAAGGGAATCCTTATGCAGAGTCATTAATATCCTTGTTAAGTTCACATTATCAGTAGTGGGTTGGTATCAGCTCCTACAAGAAAAGAGCTGTAACTTTGACCCTTTGACACGATGGCACTGTAGCAGTGTCGTGCTGGGAGTGCCACTGGCATTTAGTTCTTGTTCCTTCAGCATTGTTAATTGGTTGGATGTGCTTCACTCCTTTTTGTGACATGGTTTTGTTTCATTTAGTTCAGAGAAATTACGGCTATTTTTCCTCTCCAGGGTGATGAAGAGGCCAGCCTGGGCCTGCCAATCAGCCCTTTCATGGACCGCTCTGCTCCTCAGCTGGCACACCTCCAGGAATCCTTCATCACTCACATCGTGGGACCACTGTGTAACTCCTATGACTCAGCGGGGCTGATGCCAGGAAAATGGATAGAAGATAGTGATGAATCAGGAGACACTGATGAGCAAGAAGAGGAAGAAACAGCAGAAATGGAAACTTGTGAAAATGCCGAATCCAGTAAGTTGTTGATGCTTGTATTTTCCAACAAAACACCACGTTGTGCCCAAAACACTAAGCAGAGGCTGTGAGCTGGCCAGGTTCAACATGGGCCTCCTCCAGAGTGACACTGAGTCAGCGCTGTCCTTGGTGAAGCTGTTGCCACTTACATTGTTAATGGAGATGCTCCATGGTTTCAGGACCAATGGGGTTCGTATCTACCACTTATTTCTACCTCAGTTGAGGTTTCTGGTGGTGGATCACCTGTCTGTGCATGAGGGCTTTCTAGGCCCTTTCAGGACTGGTGTTAATAGATGTCGCTGTATTGCGAGGAGGGAGAGAGAAGGAGCACGGACTCGATCCAGGAAGTAGAGAGAAGAAGGCTTTTTTCTTTAATTATTTATCACCTCTTTTATACCTTCATACTCTGGCATGCTGTAAGTTCATTGGACTTCTAGTTACTCATCTCCTAGGGTGATTGGTCAAATTCTACAACTGCCATTTCAAAATATTTGTCTAGTCAGTACCATAACAATTCTACAAACAACTGCAGGTGCAAGATAGTTTACAGAAAACCACAATATTGTTTTGAATAGCTTCTATGGGAAAGTCAGGGCTCCCACGAAGTGTTACAGTCTCACAGAATACTGCAGAAAGCTGGAAAATTTCTCTGCTGAAAGCTTTTCAGCATCCACAAATAGGCTGCAAGGATTTCAGTTGAAAAAAGGATGTTTGGGAGAAGATTTTCCAAGGAAAACACTCATCATTTCCACGAGTTAGGATGACGTACAGGAATAACGGGATGAGGGTCTGAAATGCTGATGCAGTAAAAGAGTTTTTAACAATGGAATCATTTTAATGCAAATCTCTTCAAGGAAATGTGGAGAAGAGAGGGAAGGGAATTGGCACTGAGCATTGCTGTGTTGTGTGCTGGGAGCTGCATCACTTGGTTAATCAGTAACTGAAGCTCATATTCTCCTGCCTCTCCTCTAGAAAGGCAACATTGCTAATATTTGCTGTTCTGAGATGAAAGCTTTTTACCTTGAAAGGAGATTTCAGGCATTTGTGAGAAGGGATTTTTGAGAGAAAATACTGCAGCTGTAGACCTCTTCCTTTTATCAGTTTAATCCTGCATTACCTTTTTCTTTCTTTCATGTTCTTTCTCCCTCTGAATTTTCTACTACTGTTCTTTTATTTCCCTCCTGAGCCATCTTTCTCTCTCTCCCCTATATCTGGAACTTTTACGAAACACCAGCCTTATGTGCACTCATGAAATGCCAATACACAGCTTTTTCCCTCAACAGCCTCACTTTTTCTGTTCTTTTCCACACACTCATGCCCTGTCTGGGTGTCATCCCTGTTTTCTGTTGGGAAAGCTGAGAAAGATTTGATGAGTGCAGTAGGTCACATATGGATGTGGAACTAAAATCTGTGTCTCCTGATGTGCAGAATTAACCTTTTATCACTAGGAAGATCCAGAGGTAAACAGTTTGTATTTAAGAAATCATTGTTGTTGCTCCTGTTCACACACACACACACAGATGCAGATGTTTTAAGTTTAGCATGTTCACATGTACAAATAATCTTGCAGAGAACAGTAAAAATCAAGAACATAACACACATGGTTTAATTTAGCACCTCATGATCTATCAGTTCTGTAATAGGCAGAGCCACATATTTGTGGCAGAGTGGCCTTTATGGAAGTGCCTACTAGGAGGAAGTGGTAATTGGTAATTAACATAGACCCCAAAGCCTGAAACTGATACTGCTGTATGAAAAAGAAAAAGATGAAGGATGTTCTCATATATCCATGGAGTGTCTAACCTTACTCTGAAATCCTTGGTTTCCTTTCATCTTACATCTCTAGTCACTTATCTTCTGTATCACCACTAGTGGAGTCAAATAATGCTGTTTTCAGGTTAAAAGCACTGATCATTATTAACCCTTTTCACATTGCAAACAGACTGATTTTAGTGGTCTTCTGTTTTCTTTTTCACATTCTGCCCTGTTATAGTACCTTACTATTCAGCCTGGTGGTTTTAGACTATGGTTTTCAAAACTTTAGAGATTAATGAATCAGAAGTTTTGAACTATCCAACAAATTCTCTCTACTTCCTTCGTACCAAATGGGGGGTGTTCATCTTCTCAATCATACCTCTGTGTGGCAAATTGTTTTCTTCAGGTTCCCTAAATTCTCTGTGACTGTGTGGATCTTACTCAGGATTCTATGACACCTTTTGTGTCAATATAGGGGCCTCATATTTCCTTAGAAATGTATGCCTGTGATCGACACCATTTTGGATGTTCTAAACTTTCTCAATGAAACAATAAAAGGTTGAGATGTCAGATGCACAGATTTTAAGACTTGTATAGATGTTTGTAAAGATCTTCTTGATGAAGATGCCTTTTAGGCAGAGAGAAATATAACTTATATGAATGCAGAAAACACTTCACCTAGGTCCTGATAATTCACTGAAGCAGTTGAGATAAATTTAAGAGTTATAAACCTTAAAGTAGCTTGAAATATTTTTTTTACTGTACAGGAGCATGTGCTTTCCCTGAAGGTGTTACGCAAGTATAGGAATTAAACAGACTTGGTCTTTAGTGATTCAGACAAATTTTAACACCACAGCAAGTGTCTGTAGAGAGCAATAAGATGTGGGGTCACCTGGGAAACCCAGGAGTGAATGTCCTGCTGTGGCACTGGCAGGGTAGGGGCTTCCTATTAGTGCTAAACCTGAAGGTTTCCTACAGGGAACCAAGGGCTTTCTAATGAAGGATTGAATTGGATTTGGTCTGTGCTCGGTGAAAAGCTCTTTGTTTCCAGTTCAAAAGCTTCAAGGGCTAAACGTTTTGGATCCTGACACAGACATACTTTAGGCAACCTGCAAATACTAATCCACGCAAATTTATTTGGTACAAAACATTCCTCTACGTCACCTTCTTTAAAGAAAAATCAGCAGTTGTCTTTGGAGGGGTTTTTATTTCAGTTCTGTGACTGCCATTGTCACTGTTAATGACCTGGAACATTTTTTCAAACTTTGTACTGTTAAGGAGTTAACAATCTGTGTTGGACAGACTGTACTGACAGGGATAAAAACACCCTTCAGACAGCAAAACACTTGTAGTGCAGCTGTGTCAGGAGCCATGAGAACCACCAGGGACAAAAACACTTTACAGGCTAAGAGCAGGGGACTGGTGCTTCAAAACAAAAGAGAAGCAAGCTCCCTGATAGTATTTGGCTATATGAGTATTTAGTGCTCAGACTGGTGCCAAAGCAATGTTATGCTAAAGCATTAAAGTCACCTCCACTGCGATGGTGGGGCGATAGATGACTTTGAAAATGGGACATAGGAATGGGTTCCCTCCTTTGATTACTGATGCTTCATTAGTAATCATTCATTATCCTTCTACAGCTCTTCTGAGATGTAAAATGTGGACAATCAGCGGGGATCTGTTGGGGGTGGGGAGGGCACAGAATTTAATGTGTGTTGATCAGAGTCTTTAAGAACTTGATATAAAATGAGCAGAAACAGCTCAGCAACATGTTTTATGCATAATCATTCAAAGACTAGATGCTGCTGTGAGCAGCAGAGTCAGGCACAACATTCAGCCTTGGGATAGGATGAAGCTGGGGCTCAAACTGTGCAGGAAACCAGTTTGCTTTCCCCAGGGTCTGGAGAGGCACAGCTTTCTGAGTTTTAACACTGTTTAAATTTGTGGGTTTAAAAATCTGTCACAGTGCACTCTGTCTGCTTCCTACACCTTCAGTCCCTTTTCCTTCTCCAGTAGAAACCAGTACATTAATGTCACATGGTGTTTTACAGGAAAGAAGAAGTTCAAGAGGAGGAAAATCTACTGTCAGATCACTCAGCACCTGCTCCAGAACCATAAGATGTGGCAGAAAGTGATTGAGGATGAGGAGAGGTTAGCTGGGTCAGAGAAGCAAGGCACGGAGCAATCCACACTGCACCAATCTTCAGAACAAATCCAGGCCATCAGGGAAGAGGAGGAGGAGAAAGGGAAGGCCAAGAAGGATGAAGAGGAGAACACAACTGTAGAACCAAACCAATGACAATATTTACAGCAGTATTTTAAGACAGATTGACTCGTGCACAGACTCTTTCTCAAGCCAGCACAGCATTTAGACACAACACTGTAGAAGTATGGGATAATGCGCCTACAGCTGTTTCATTTGTTTCTCTTTCCTTTTTATGGTGAGGTACATTGTTTAAACTCCTATGCTCAAGGAAGCTTTCACACTGCAACACCGGCTTTACAGACTTTCTTTGAAGAGATTTTGGGAGCGGGTGGAATTATATAAATATATATATATATATATATATAGCCAGGGTTATTGGCTGCACACTTCAGCAAAATACATTTAATGATATATTATGGTCACTGTGATATCTACAGAAGAAAGTTATCTAAGGAAATGCTGCTTCTGAAGCACATTTGCAGTTAACAGTAAGGTACCAGTTAAGTAGCTTTTGCTCTTAATGCTGAGGGATAAAAGTTCCAAAGCTTTATATGAATGCTGATATATCCTGCCAACACATATGTGTGAGTGAGGGGGTGTTTGCAAGTGTGAGTGGATGTGAGGAAATACAGCATAGTCTGAGTTCTTATCACACTAGCTGTAGCACACGTCCCAGTATACCACAACAAACAGGAGGCCAGAATTTCAGAGAATTTGTGCCTGCAAGGGAACAATTTTGAGGAGCTTTGCTTTCCCATAGCCCTCCACTCCCAGTTTGCACTCCAGCTGCAGGCAGCAGCCATTCAGCAGTGGCTCAGGCCGCTGCTCTGGCCCTACCCAGCTGTGCCAGCACCACCTCCTCCTCCTCCTCCTCTTCCTCCTCCGTGGCACTTCCCAGACTGCTGGCGAAGGGGATGTGCCAGGAGGGCTGTTTCCAAAGGGGGAACTGCGTGGCACAGCAGTCTGTTCCCCTGGAGGTGCCCTGGCCCTCCCTGCAGTGCCGCAGGCGTGAGCGGCTGCGTGGGGTCAGCACGAGCATCTGGGCAGGACAAAATGGGGGCAGGTCCGTGCTTGGGGGCTGCAGGCACACTGCCGTCACCCTCTGCCTCCGGGCACCCATGACCAAATGTGTCACTTAAGAACAAAGCTAAGCTGTTGTGAGAGAAAACAAGGGGAGCCTGGGGGCCACAGCCTTGCCCAGAAAAATGCAAAGGGTGCATTAGGGGCTGCGTGGGGGACAGGTGCCAGTCGTGCATGGGGGATGGTGCCAGTCCTGCACAGGGGACAGTGACAGTCCTGTATGGGGGACAGTTCCAGTCCTGC
This sequence comes from Aleadryas rufinucha, assembly GCA_013397815.1. Classification (NCBI taxonomy): domain Eukaryota; kingdom Metazoa; phylum Chordata; class Aves; order Passeriformes; genus Aleadryas; species Aleadryas rufinucha. Next base: position 26,304 of record VZTH01000253.1, read on the forward strand.
GTGGGGGACAGCACCAGTCCTGTGTGGGGACGGTGCCAGTCCTGCACAGGGGACAGTGCCAGTCCTGCATGGGGGACGGTGCCAGTCCTGCATGAGGGACGGTGCCAGTCCTGCAGGGGGGACAGTGCCAGTCCTGCATGGGGGACAGTGCCAGTCCTGCGTGGGCCGGACGCTCGGGTGTCCCCGCAACCACTCCCGTGAGCTTCAGAGAGCTTGGGTTTTCAGTGTGAGGTGCTGGATGGGAGCAGTTTGTTGCTGGCATTCTGCTTAGAAGCAGCATGTTTGATCCCACCAATATACTTTTTATTTTCTTCTTTCCTTTTTTTTTTTTATTTTAAGAGAAAGAAAAAGATCAGGCCTGTAAGAACAGCAGATCTTTTTTTGTTGTTGTTGTTGTTTCTGTTCATTTGTTTTCTCTGTTGTTTATGCTGTGAGCCAAATGTCTATTTAAAAGGTTGGATATTCACTTTCAATATTTTATTTCACAATATATTTGTCGATGATTAGCTATCTAGATGTAAATATGGAAAAATTTTTATGGGTTCCTGTAGATAATGATATCTTTAAGAAAAAAAAAAAAAGAAAAAGAAAAAAAGGGAAAAGCTGTTTTGTAAAGATAATTTTTTAAAAAATAAACACAAAAACATTTTTATACAGTGTAGCCATTTCCAAACCCCACAAATGAAGTCTTGAGTAATTTGTATAGACCCTTCTGGGAAGCCAGTGGTCTACAGGATCAAGGCTTTAAAATATTAATGCTCTTGGAGACTGGCAGCACCGACCAGTACCACACAATTTAGAGATTTGTTCCCACAGAAAGAACTATATATATAAACTTCAGTATCTCTCAAAATCATTTGACTATGTATGCTTTTTCTACTTTGATTCTGCAGCCCATTACCAAGAAGAGGGTTGCTTGTGAGAGTAAGATTCCTTGTGAAAGGCAGAGTTTGTAGAAGTCCTTTCTGTATTAAGTTTCTGACATTACACCCATCACTTCTTGCTATTGATACACATTCACCAAATTTCAAGATCCTGTTGACACCTCCCCAAAATGTTGGAAAGCATTCTCTATCAAAGCCAATCACATCTGTGTTATCACTTCAGAGTTCCTTCTTGTTTTGCATTTATGTCAGAATGAGGTTTTGCTCAAAAGAGGATTTTGGGTTTTTACTGGTTGCATTTGCCTGATACTGTCCTGTCCTACTCTTACCAATAGAGAATGTGTTTGCCTTTCAGCAGAGTGACTGGAGCACGCTTCTGAATGCTCTTATCAGCAGGAATGTTTAGGAAGTGTTTTCCAATGAAATCAGGAAAGCAAAGATCCAAATCACACTGCTATTTTAAAGGGAAAGGACATAGCAGAATTCATTCAAAAGAAAAGGTTGTCTCCAAGATCTCAGCAAGTCTCCACCAATTCCAGCTTGCATTGTTTTCACATCTCTTCATTCACTTTGATTGATCACTTTATTTGGGTTTTTCTTGTACAAGTGATATGCATACCTTATAGTATGAGAGGGATTTATTATGCCTCATTCTGTCCTTTAAAAATTAAACTTACAGAGATGCTTTAAAATGTCACATCTCCAAGCACTTCTTTCTCGATTTTCAGTACATAATCACTGCAACTGGATTTTAATATTGGGTTTTATATTACCTGGAAGATGAAAAAATTCTATTGCAAGTGTTAGTGGGTTCCCAGTTGGTAAAATCACAAAGGGGCATTCAAGAATGAGGCAAAATCCTGTAAGTTCCACATATTCCTCTAAACTGGCATATACAGGGTTGAACTAAGAAAAGTTATGTAAAATGTGCTGAAATGGAACCATTGTATTTATCTAGTCATCATTTTTGGTTGCCATTAAGTAAAATTAGTGTCAGCTTCTAATTTGCTTTTCGACATTGCCAATGCAGCTGTTAGAAATTGATACACCATTGCTGCCCAAGCCTGTTTGTGGGAACAGTCATTAAATTGGATCTTTATGGTGAAGAAATTGCTGACAGGCTTAAAATCAGAATGATTGTTGTTTTTGACTAAATTAGAAAGAAATTCAGTGAAGAAGCTGAAGTAGCTGCGAGTGCTCAGCTTGGTAAGAGGTGACTTTTTTCCCACTCCAAATAGTTAGTAATCAAATCCAGTTTCTGCAGGTGGCCACTCCTTATGAATCTGATTCTCTGTCTTTGAAGTGCATGTCTGGCAGGCAGTGATCAGGAAATCTCCAGGTTGGCTTAGATAGAACACAAAAGAAAATACCAGAGAGATTTTATGTCAAGAATGTGAAATTATTTTTTTCTTTTTTTTTTTTTTGTGCTTTGGGGTTCATAGATAATGAAGCAGGTAATTTAGGGAGCTTTGTAATATTTCCTAGTCCAAAGTAGGCAAAACTTTTCACCTGCAGTTATAGCAGCCTTTTGGAGGCTAAATTTTGAAGGTTTTCCACTTTGTGTAGTCGCTTGGTGTTGCAAGCACCAAATAAACCACAGCCTATGAAGTGTTTTAGGAAGAAAAAATAAATAAAAGAAAATTAATTGAATCCAATCAACAAAATGCTCATATTTTAGATATCATGTTGATATGAATTTCTGGTACCTCCCATATGTAAAGCAGTGGGTTAGATACTAGAGAAAGCAACCCCCATTTAAACAGTGTTTTGCAGTGACAAAAACCCCCAAAAGTATATTAGTTTTCTGTTCTTTAAAAACAGGAAGAGAAAGACTAGATGATTTTTTCCATTTAGATATTTTGTTTTCCCCACTTAATGTCACTTGGTGTCTGATCCTGTTCTCTTCTAGCCTAGAAGTTTGCTGTTGCCTGAATTATGGGGCTTTTACAGTCCTTGCAGCTCCCAGTGCAGACAGACAAAAAGCACTCTGTCTGTCACATACCAATCACATGTAAACACTTTTGTCCTTATATTGACACTTTCCTTGACAGCCACATGCTGTTTACCATGGAATATAACTTCTCTCATTACACTTGTGTTGCAGACAGAGCACATGGAAGTAGGGAGTGTGAAAGCCCCAAACTATTTAATTACCTTTTCTTTTAGGAGGAGTGTAAAAGACATTAGCATCTAAGAAACCAAAAATGCTGTGTCTAAAAACAATAGTTTCCACCATGTTCAAAGGGCCATGGTTTACTGTGCTCTAATTCTAAAATCTTGGTTTGTTCTCAGCTAATGTGCAGAGCATTTTGACACTCATCTCTGAAAATCATCTACCTCCTCCAGTAGGAAGATGCTGTTTGATGAGATGTTGCAAGCTGTGCATCAGGAGTGAGTTGAAACAACCTAGGGAAAAGGGACTGTACTGTGCTCTTGGCAGGATTTTGGACAGCTTTCATCTGTGAATGAAATCTTTTACACAAAGCTGTTGGTCACCAAAGGCCTCCCCTGTGACCTTGTGCAGGGTGCTGGTTCTCATAGCAAACATGGTCATGTTATGGCAGGAAATTATTCCCAGGGTAGATGTAATTTGAGAATGCTTTTGTTTCTAATGCAAGGGTTGTTTTCAGCAGTTTTTATCCTGGCATCTTGGGTGAACTTCTCTCTGCATCATCATCAGCCTAAAATACAAGATGCATTTGGGTCTTTTACCATTAGTATACCACTATTAAAATTTCTTAAGATCCTGGTGGTCTGAATCTGGAAGGAAGTTAAGGCTGTAGAGGTTCAAATAGATGCTTTTAAAAGTACCATGTGGCACGTTAGCAAATTCCACTCCCAAGTCCCTTTCTATGCATTCCATGCTGGACATTAAGTTCATTTGTTTTCTTTAAAAATTCTAAATTTCTGTCTGCTTTTTTGCTGGAATTTTTTTTTCCTTCTGAAATTCTGCCCTCATCTTTCTTCAGAAATGCTCTGGAAAGCAGAATGCAGTGTGAAGAAGCAAAGGATCTTGCCAAATTGAGCATCAGTCAGTGGTAGAGCCTATAAGGACTCTATGTGGGCTGTGCCCATGCTGCTGATCTGTGAGCTGAGTAGGTGTGGGGTAGCTGTCAGCAGCCTGAGCCTAGCTGGACTTGGAATCCTAGAGAATTTTATCAGTTTTCAACATGAACCCTAAGCATTTTTGAAAATTTAGCCATAAGTCACATGTGGTAAAAGGCCTGTGGTTGGTCCTGGTTGTTAATGAAGCACTTGTGCAAAGTCTCTGAATTATCCTGCTCAGTCTGTGTGGTGTGATCCTGTGAGGGTTTTGCTGTTGATGAAGATGGGTGTGCAGGTCTGAGTCCACCCTCTCACCAACCTTCAATATGCACAGCCAGATGTGCCAGCCGGTGTGAGCCTGGGAGCCCAGCAAACCCAGCTGTGCTGGCACTGGGATCCAGGGAAGGCAGCGCCTTCAAATACCCCAGGCAGGGCACCAGATGGTTCAAGTGTGGGAGAGGCAATGCAGATGCTCTGTGGCCCATGCTAGGGCTGATCCATCCCACACACACAGCGCTCAGTGGGCTGGGAGGACAACAGCCACAGTCTGTGGCTTTTGGTTCTCTGAAGAAGAGGCTTTTGACTGTTGGAAAACAGAAAAAAACAACATGTAATATTTGCTATTACTCATGCAAGTCCTGTCATGATCGAGATGTCCCAACATCACGTGTTTAAGGAAGGAAGGGTTTTAATTTAAGGATGAGTATGAGAAGTTGCTGAGCGTCCCACGGCCCCATGGGCAGAAGATTAGACAGAAGCACGCTCCCAGAGTGAAGAACACACCTCTCTGCAGGCACAAAGGGTTGCCTGCTCTTCCCAGCCCCAGCCCTGAACATTGGCCTTAGAACCTGGGTATTCCTCAGCTGAGAGCTCAGACCTGGTGTGATCAGTCCTCGAGCTGATAGGGTTGTGCACATGCAGGAAGGAAGTCAAATTAGCATTTTGTGGGAAGGAGAAAAGGAAATTGTAGTCCAGTATCAAACAGATTTTATAGAACAAAATTTATTTTCCTTTTCTTTCAAAATCAAATGTAATCCTGCAGAAATGGAGTAAACATAAAGTTTCTGGGAGTTTAATTGCTGCTTGATGTTGCAGTGTTAGTCAAAATGATGGCAGTGTTAAAGAGAAGATAATTATTCCCATTAATTAGAGCGGGGAATCTTTTTTTTTTTTCCTATTTTTCAGTGAATCAACAAATAAGAATGTCAAGGGATCTTGGAGAAAAATACATGTTAAGTGATTTTGAACAGATGAAAGAATAATTGAAATTAGATGACAGCTGCCTGGAGAAACATTGAAAGAGCTTGCAAAATTATTGATTATTGGAGTCAAACTTTGATTTAGAGCAAAATAGCACCAGTACTTTCAAGAGCAATTTAGTATGATAAATCTTTCTTTGAAATTCATCACTTTCTTTTAGCAAAACAACATTCCTCTGCAGGTAAATCAAAGCAGGGTTTAGCCCCTGCTGTGGTAGTTATTGAGTCCCAGTGTTGGAGGGAGCAGCGTGAGAATTATTCTCCATTTACAACCTAATTATGATTTATTCAGAGGCCATTAGTGGGATTTTCTGGCAGGCAGGTGTTCTTTTGATGAAAAATGCATCACCACCTCAGCAGGATGCAGATGTCACCTGAGTGAGCACCTGCCTGAGCTCTTAGGACGATACAAGCTCCTCAGGAGCCTGGGGGCAGAGCAGTGCTGGTGTGTTTCTGGAGAGTTCATTTTCACAATCACAAAAAGGGGCAAGAGCTCGAGGTAGTTAACAATACTTCTTTGATAAAACTGAAAAGATAAGCATTGTGCAGTCTGAAACCTTGCCAGTGTCACTTGAGGTGTTTACAGACATTCCCTCGAGTGCTTGCTCATGTAAAACTGCTGATGAGTTCAGGTAAAACCAGCTGGCCTTAGCTCTGGTCTGTCAAGCTGAAGGATGGAGTAAATCAAGAAAAATTTATGAATTTGAAGTTGTTTAATTCTCCTTCATTAAGGAAAGCTTTGCTTGGTGCAAGAGGAGGAAAAAAAAAGAATATTTCATTTGAGCTTTTCAGGTCGCTGGTCTGTGCCAGTGGTTTCTTACTTCCAAAGTGATGTGTGTAGTATGTCCGAGGTGTGGGAATGGGGCAACAGATGAGAATTGTTCTGCCCTGGATGCAATATGGAATCTGTGTGCTCCAGGGAGCACCACTGAAATCTGCAGGTGTGGAAAGGGGTGGATCCCAGCAGTGAATTAGCTGGGGAAACTCAAATATTTCTGTGTTCTCTGTGGAAGCATAAGAGCAGGTATAGAGGACTTTGCCACAGCTGCAGGCCATGTGTCCTTTCATGACTGAATTCTCTTGTCCTGAGGCAAAACCATAGAAATCAGATCAAATAATAGCTCCAGTTTCCAACGCTGTCTTCCTTTACTGCAGTGAACGCTTAGAAACAGTTGATGTGAATTAGCAATTGCTTAGTGTTCTTTGCTTTTAAGTATTTATTTAAAGGAGCTGGGAGGTTTTGTGGTGGGGCTTTTTTGCCTCCTCTGACCCTAGTCATGTTTCCCCCATGCTTTCCTAAAAAAAAAAAAAAGAAAAATGAAAAATCTGTGTGATCTGGTCAGAGAGTCACCAGTGAGGGGCTTGCCGTGTGTGTACATACTGCTTTAGGTAGAAAGCGTGCTGAAGTCTGTTAAAGCTGACTTTCCTTTTCAAAATTCCTGCCTGATCCTGAAACACAACGAAAACCTGTATTTGAATGCAAAATGTTGATTTGTAGGTGTTTGTAAACCTTGATGCAGTACTGCAGATGGTGTCCCAAAAGATCAAAGACGACGTTAATAACTGCTGTGTGATGTTGATGGTATCTTTAATATTTCAACCACGTCAGCGTACTTTTGGTCATTACTTTTCTAAAGTTAAGTCTTCTTTTCTTGAGTAATCAATATAAGATGTTTGCATGATGGAAAGTAATTTAAGTTCACTTCTAAAAAAGCAGTGATTCATACTGTGGGTTACATTTGTTTAACAGATTAACATTTTCACTGATGGGTGGCAGTTTTTTTTTTCTTTTTAGTGCTTTTGATAGAAGAACATCTAGGACATTTTCCAACAAAAACACTTTTTTTTCACCTTTGCCTCCAGTTGTGGAAGAAATGCCTTCCAAAATTAATTCTTTTCCAATACAGTTTGGCCTGTCTGGGTAACAATATGCAAGTGTGTATATAATGTAGAAGATATGATTAAAAAAATTAAAAATTGCATTTTGGTAAAGTAATCAAGAAATTAACCTGGCAAGATGACAACCCTTTCTGAATTAAAATCTTGGGTGTGCCAATATAATTGAAGCACTTGACCCCCACCAGATTTTAGGGCCAAATTATACAAATTTTCTATTTTAAAATTGACAACAGGCCAGACAAAGTTTTTTACTTCAGGAAACACTGAGGAATTTGGTCATCTTACATCCTATCCTGTGAGGTTTGACTGCTGGCCTGGGACCTCGGGGCAAAATTATTTTAATGATGCTTATTCAGATTCAGCTATAGTAGCAAGTTTCCACAAATCACTCGTGTACTACAAATTTATTTCCCTCCTTGATTTTTTTTCACTTCAAAAGGTGAGAAAAAGGTGGGGGGAGTGTAATTTTATACGGCTCTATTTGAAAAGGGTTTTGTGTACCTTTATAATTCTTTTGAAGCAATATTTTAAAAAACAACTGCCAGCCAAAGTGGCAATGCAGAAAAGTGCCATCTTGTTTAGGATTTGTACACGCCAGTTTTTAACACAGTGTTCTTTTCACTAAGTACTACATATGTTAATTTATATTTATATATTGTCAATATTGTTGTAACCAAGCTTCTCCTTTCTAAACACTTCAGGAACAAGGCCTTGTATTTTTAGGTGATTTTCATAAACAGAATAATTCTTTTCCTTTCACTAGTATCTTGCACTCGATACATGTAGCAATACTTAATATATTCTCTTCACAAGTATTTGTTAAGTGATTTAGTTAATGGCTGATAAATGTTTTGTACAAAATAGATTCTGTACAGGAAAAAAAATCTTTTAGATAAACATTATTTATTTTTACTGTTTTGTAAGTTAGACACTATAATGAAGCTCCTTTTTGCCAGAATTACTGGAAGTGCCTCTTGGTAAAATGTATTATACAGTAAATATGTATTCAAAATTATTAGAAATACTTGTCACAAAATGAACAATGTGGATGTTGCAATGTGAAGACAAATGTACAACATAAATATAATTCTGTGGTATCCTGTTGGCTGTGTTTCTTTTTCCTTTACTGAACAAATTTGCTTTTGGTGCCCAGCTTTCAGTTTAAGTGTCAAACTACAAATTACTTGTACCCTCTTTAGACTCTGATTCAAATCCAGTAAAAGCTTGTATATATTGAAGTACCATTTCAGCTGCCAGCCCTGCTTGGTATGTGTTGGTGACCCAAGCTCATGTTGATTGGTATCTGATTTCCTGAGACTTTTACCTGCAGAATTCTGCGCTTTGGTTCAGGTTCCTAATAAATCCCATGCTAAATACTTTGTGGCTCAACCAATCTGTGGAAAGCCTCATTATAACCATTCTTCTTTACTGATGACCAATATTTCAGCATCCATCATCTGTGTACTCCTCAATCCAATTAATATTGACCATATGGATTGAATGTGGTCAGTGTTACATGGCAGCATTCAGCCACAGCAGTGCAGGGTGACTAATGCTTCTGGAGAAAATGAAATGTGTTACCTTAACAGTTTCCCATATTAATCATATTAGTAATCTGTTAAAGTGGGAAATCAGTGAGTGAGATCAATTTTCTTGCCATCATATTGGTAAGTATGCTGTCATTTTTCAGTGAAAAATTTTACTAGTCTTTTATGTGGGCTAGAATTGACATCCAGCTACTGTCTTTGCTCAGTTTATAATTTCAAAAAAGTATCTCACAGCTGTCAAAAATTTTACCCATCTTCAAAGTTTTATTACCTACTTTCATCAAAGACCTGGAGATCTCTTCAGCTAATTGATTTGAAATAGCTGCATAAAAATTACCTAGATCGACCATGTGTTCAAAGCCTCTTTTCCTATAACTGAAAATTTAACAGATTTCAAAATCCCCAGGAGTATCAGCCACATATCTGGCTCTCAGTTTTCAAATCCCACCAGTTTATTTGTCCTCTGGGTAAAACTCTGAATGGAAAAAATGTAAGGAAATTTGCACCAGGCAGTGATTAGGAAGATACAAGTCAGGACCATTGTCAGTAGAAAAGTAAAATATGTTTATACCTATTCCAAGGGAACTGCTTCTACGCCAGCAGCTGGTCTGTCCCAAACACTTAACAACTCAAGACCATGTAATTATTTGATGTTAAAATTCCCAGAAGAGGAATGCAACTGGAGCAGCAAAGAAAAACTTTTCCTTCACTACTTCTCACCACAAAGAGTAGCGGCTACCACAGTAAAGAATACACTTGTCTGAAAATCACCAAACTCTCTCTGGAGCTCTTCGAACAGCAAGAGGTTCCCATGGGAAGAGACGAGCAACAAAACACAGGGCAGAAGCAGTGAATCTGCTAATGAGACCACACATGAGCCTGCCTCTCCTGGGGTCCTGGTGAAACATAAAGGAGGCCATGAGGCACAGTCTGTACTGGCTCATTTAAATGTTGCATTTTCCAGGTGTTCAAATTACTCTCAGTTGCTTGGGCAAATCCACTTGCCTAAAAGCACTTGAAGTGTTTCACTAAAAACACATTTCTCAGAGAACTCTTGGTGCTTTGTTTAGCAATGCTTTCTTTTAATGTTTCTTCAATTATCTCACCAAAATCTCGTGGAAATCAACCTCATGCCACCACGGACTCCCTGGATGTTGTCAGTGATTAATGCAGGGATGGAAGAGCAAACAACTTTGACAGGTGAGTAACTTGCAGGTGCTACCCTGGCTGATGGGGTCTGTAGCTCTGGGGTTGCCATCTCTCCCCATCCCAAGGAGATTTTTAACCACCCCACATGGGATTCCCAAAGACCTGGCATGCTGAGGTGGCAGCTGTCAAAACTAACTGCTTTGTGGAACAGCTTCACTGCCAAGAGGTGATACGAAACCTTTCATTAATTCATGAGAAAACATGCAAGTTTCAAGTTTAACTGAGGATTTCGGTGGTTTGTGTCACACCCAATGTGAATTGCTAGTTATGATCACTAAACAGCCTGGGATAGACACAGGCATAATGGTTTGGAAGTCTGATACAGATAAAAGGTTGCTGCAGCCCCTGCTTGTCTTCAGCCAGGAAATACAAAGCAGAAGGTTCCTGTTTGATCTGCGAAATGGCTTCATTTAATGTGTCTTTTGTTGTTGTTGTTGATAAATTACTTCCCTTCACAATCCTTTGCACATGGTGATTGTTTATTACTGTTCTTGCCAAAGGCATCATATACTACAAATTCAATGTCTTCTGCATAATCAGCTCTTCTGCTCAATTATTTGCACCTTCTCTTTCCACATTTCTAGCCAAAATCTTTGGGTTTAGACCTACTTCAAAGAACTTACCATCATTAAGGAAAGTGCTACGGGATTTTTTTAAGATTAATGGTATTAATCTCTAATGGCTGAACAAATTCCAGTTTCACTTATTACATCTTAATACACAGAAATTCTCCCCAAAGCTCCAGCGGGTGCAAATGCTTCCTGCCCTGAAGAATGTCAAGTCACTGGATTCCTCATTCATCCTGTTATACTCCCTCAGAAACAGGTTTCACAGGCCCCTCTGCAATCTTTGCAAGGTGTGGTGCTGTACAAAAATACATAGTACCTATTTTCAAATTTCTCATTAAAACCTGTCTGACTCTGTCATTTGAGTTGGGGTGGGTGAGGTGGAGGGGAGGGCTTGGTTGGGTTTTTTGTTTGGCTTTTTTTTTTTTCACTAATCATTCCGGAAGGAAAACCTCTGAGCCATCTTACCTGATCTGTTGCCTTCTGCAAGTGCTTTCAAGGTAATGTACAGCCACTGACCACACTCCTGAACATTGCCTCAGGCACCCAGCATGGAGAGCATACACAGAAGAGGTGATACTGTTCCATGGTCAGGGTACAGCAAAGGTTTTTACCGCCACTCCTATTTTTGAAAATTTTTCTTCCTTATGTCTCATGCAAGGGGCTGAAAATGTAAATATCAGGAATAATTTACCTCAAAGTAAAGAGACTATTCAGTAGGACCTTTGTATATCCTGATAACAAGAAGTTAGGCAGTCCAAAATATAATTAGAACAATTTTCTATTGCTTTGCTGTCCTTTGGTAAGAAAACTGTTCTTTTAGGATAGATCTGGAAGTCCATAGCTGGACAAGAAAGTCCCTAAGGCTAAAATTCTCACAGCAATCCCCAAGAGCTCCTAACAGCCAAAGTGTTTTATTTGTCTCTGGTTCTTTGATGTGGAGTGGGTACCCAAGGTTTGTTCTGGCAGTGGGTTTCCTACTCATTTATGTTCTTACCACGCCTGTTCCTAGGACTGGCAACAAAAAGAAGGGGAAAATGTATATCATTAAATGAATAATCCATAGCAGTAGAGTAGCACAGCTAAAGCAATTAAAATTTTATGGGCAGTGAAACTGGAAAGCCTCATTAGTTCACTGCAGATGTCTTCCCTCTTTCTACCTGCCATTGACTGCAAGCTACACATTTACAGTAACTGCTGCTGTGACTGGCTGTGCTCTGAGTCAGTCCAGGCACTGAGTGGCCCAGGGTTGGGGTGTTCACGTTAGCATAAATAAAATATTAAAGGAGCATTTGGCCAAGTCTCAGTGAGAGTAGTTGAAGAGTCATTCCACCAAGTTTTTAAGTAACTTGGCTTTGCAGCACAATATTAAGGGTTGGAAATGCATTCTCTGTTGGGCTATAGGAATCATTTAAATTCGGATTTTAAGGTGATGTGGTATATCCTAATCCTATCTATGCGTTTTGATTCGCTCTTTTAAACAGTATTTTCCTTTTAGCAGATGAAAATGCATTCTGTTGGAATACATTTTTTAAAAATGTCTTTTAGAGAGGAAAATATTTCATGCTTCTAAACACTTGGCAGGGTGGGGGGGGGCAGCTTGTTTGTAGGGGGTTTTGGGAGGCTTTGGGGTTTTTTGAGACTTGACAAGGTTAGCATCTGCTCATGAAATGTGCCTGAAGAAGCAGCAGCAGCTGGTTTCCTGGAGCTGCACCTCAGAGATCTGTGGTTGTTGGATGGTTTAAAGACTGGCCCACAAACCTGCTGTGTTGTCAGTCTAAAGGTGGGTCTGTGAATGGAGATTACTCCTGTCACAGCTATTCACTCTGCCTAGACAAGGCTTTGCAAGTGTAATGAATGTAACCTGTGCTTTAGAAATGAAGGTGGTCTGGCTTCTCATTTCCTGTAACTAATACAAAGTAGGAATGTAAAGAAAACAGACCTCAAGGAGCAAGCTTCAGTCTGATTCTTTTTCCTGTAGCTGCTTTAAGGGCTTTGTTTCAATTACAGAATAAGTAGGCAATTTCTTTTAGGACTATAGGAAAGAAAAACCTTTCTTGTCTGGTTGATTGTCTAGCAAGCTTCCAATGGGTTTTGTGTCATTGTGCTGTGGGAGGCACTGAAAAGTGACAAGCAAGAGGTGTCATGTCCTGTATTGAAATTGGTAGTGGTTTGTTTCTCATGTCTCAGTTCTTGGTAGTGAATTGTGGTAGGTGATGTACTTGCCTTTCCATGTGATATCCATGGCCTGCAAGGCCTAGAAGACTAAGAAAATCCTACCTGGATGAGACTTCCTTTTCTGTCAGATTAACTTACTGAATTTTAGAGAGGATCCTTTTTTATTTACTCTGAGCATCTTGAAAAGTATTGTAGAGGACATAAGTACAATCATTTCTGAGGAACTGCTATAATTAGGTCATAAAGGAATGATGACACTCTTCTGGAGGTGTATGAAAACTTTCCATAATGGAAAATACCTCCCCCAAAGTGGTTTTGGGGAAGTTCCAGTTAAGATATCAATACCTACAAAGAAGTCAGAGAAGGCTCTCAGATGAAATTACAGTAAAAGCCCAACTGTGGTCACAAACTGATACTGAGGTTTTACAATGAACCAAAAATCCAAGAAAGATGAGAGGATTGCACTAAATCTTGTGGGCCTTGTTCTTCAAAGCACTCCTGCTTTCTAAACTACATAAAACCAGTCCATAGGTATTTTTCTGTAAGTGTGGAGGACAATGCTCTGGTGTTCATCAATACAATTTGAAGAATAATGGGGTCTTGGAGGATTACGGGATTAAGGGATTTTTATAACAGATTTACAGATCTGATCATGAAACTTCACTTATTTTAAAGGACAATGTGGCAAAAGTTGCCAGTGGCTGGATAACTGGAATCTGTGTCAGAAATCTTTGAAAGCAACAAGGTCAGCAGTGAAGATTAAAGGTCCTGCAAAACCAGTACAGGTCCCGTATTGTGTAAACCCAGTTTTCCTAATAATTGAAGGAAATGGCCTGGAAGCTGTTCTCTTAAAGAGGCTGAAACAGCTCATAATCACTAAGTCTCCTAATCACTAATTACTGTGTACTATTAGGCACCCTGATATCTCTTAGAAAAGGGGAAAATAGAGTTCCAAGTTTCCAAACCAAAGAAGGACATAAGACACTTTAGAGTACAAAATGTGAATTACGTGTGGTGTAATAAAATTCCAGCCGCATTAAGAACCCAAAATGGAGAAATAACGAAGGAAAGAATAATTTGTATTAAATCCAGGAAAGCAGAAGCCTACTCTGTGTTTGGCTGTGTGAGTGAGGGTTTAGCTGCCATGGAAACCTGTTGTACTGAAGAGGGTGGGAGAGAACAAGAAGGGAAAAGGAAGAAGAATTTCTAACTTTTATACCTTTTCTGTGTATATAATCAAAGCCTACAGGGTAGAAGAAGACAGGATTTACAGCCTCTCTCTGCTCAAGAAACTACAGGGGGAACTAATCACGTTCTTCACCTTTACTCAAACTTGCAAATAAATGTGTCCGTAGCTGTGACCTTGAGGCAGGAAAAACTCAGGGTGGGAATGAAGTCTGCAAAACTTTCCTTCCTTTTCCTTATGACAAAGGACTTGACTGACTCTCCCATGCAATTCTGTCCTCCCCTTTAATGGACCTTTTCATTCGGGTTTTGCATCATGTTGCTAGGGACTTTTCCCTGTGGATTTTGGGGAGCAGGGCGTCCTGGGACCAGGGACTGGATAAGGAGTCTTTGTGAATCACCTGTTCACCCTCCAGTATGTCTTCTTTCACACACTCCCCATTTTCTTTTTTTTTTTCAAGTCCATTCCCCCTTGAAGTCTTTTGTTTCCTGGGACTGAGCAATTAAGAAGATCAGAGTTTTGGGTTTTTTCCTCTCCACAAAGCTTTGTCACGTGCCTCATCAAACTTACAGCAACTTGCAAAGAAAAATACCCCCTGGGAGCTGTTTAGATGCTCTTCATGATTCCCATCTAGGCCACCCGGCATCTTTGCTTTGCTGGTGTGCCCAGTGTCCTGGAATTGATAGGAGGGGACAGAGGAAGAAAAACCTGAGAAGGTGGGGGAGGAGGATGGGGGGCCAGACAAATAACAAATGCTCAGGCAAAACAAGAGACAAAACAAGTTCCCCCACCCCTATTCTTTTTCTTTCTCTACTTCCAGTATAAGATGTACATCCCCAGACAGGATAATTTCTAAGGGGAGGTTTTCCCCTTCAATTTTTCCCCCTTCTAATCTGGGACCAGTGCCTGTGCATGCAAGTGTGGGTATGCATAAGCAGTAGAGGAAGCTTACCTATGAAAACTAGCAGGCACCATCTCTGGGGATTCCTGCTGCCAGGTAAGATTTGGCTTTTCTTCTTCTCTTTGTTGCTTCACTTTTCAGAGAGGATGTCCTTTAGCTGGGTTCATGGGTGAACAGTCTTCTGCATCCAGCGAGTGCAGCTCCCGTGCCTGTGGGCTGACACATGGCAAAGGCATGGCTCAGGAGGCTTACTGCGGAGTGGAGGAGTTTCCAGAGGGGGGAAGGAGGTTTTTTCATTGCCTGGAGGTTGGATGAGTGAAGGGGCACTTCAAGAACTGCCTGGAGGTGTCTTAGCCTGCTGAATGCATGCTCAGGGACAGGTCTGTCCCTGCAGCTGACCATCAGGCACAGGTCTGCATGTCAGCCCTGGGGAGGGTGAGTGCCA
This sequence comes from Aleadryas rufinucha, assembly GCA_013397815.1. Taxonomy (NCBI): domain Eukaryota; kingdom Metazoa; phylum Chordata; class Aves; order Passeriformes; genus Aleadryas; species Aleadryas rufinucha. The sequence continues at coordinate 41,423 of VZTH01000253.1, forward strand.
CTGCCACCCGAGCTGTGTCACAGGTGAGCTACCGGGCGTGCTTTTGGTGGGATGGAAAGCAGACCCACCAGAGAGGGCTCCCACACCCCAGGCAGCTGGAGCCAGGGGTGGAAGGAGGGATCTGAGCCCCAGCTGTGAGCCTGGGGGATAGTCAGGGACAGGGTGTGAGTAGCTGTCCTTCAGGAAGAGTGTCACCCACCTGCACTTCCTCACTTGTTACAGGTGTGATGAAGCACAACTGGAGTGCTGCAGTGGATGATCATAAACTCTTCAGAAGAGACAGGCACAGAGGGAGAGGCAGTGGGGTAATCCCTTACATTAGGGAGTGTTTTGATTTCTAGAGCTTAATGATGGTGACAACAGGGACAACTGTTTATGGGTAGGAGTCAGTGGAAAGGCCAGCAAGGCAGATGTCATGGTGGGAGTCTGCTAGAAGTGCAGCACAGCAGAGAGGAAGTGAGGTGAGGTCTAGGAGGTCCACACTGTCTGGGAGGTTCCTGCAGGGTGTGGAACAAAACTGCCTGACACAGTGTTTTTTGTCACCACAGCTGGTGACAGCCGATGAGGGCAGGTGTCCCACTGAACCTGCTTGTGACCTGAGAAGGACTGGCAGGTGATGTGGCATTTGCAGGCACAGTGATCTTGAAATGAAGGAGATTTAATCCTTGGAGAAGTAAGGAGGGGAGCTCAGCAAACCGCCACTTTGGACTCTGGAGGGAAGACTTCGGCCTGTTTAGGAAACTGGTTGACAGAATTCCTTGGGAGGCAGTTCTGAGGGGAAAAGGGGTCCAGGAAGGCTGGACACTCTTCAAGATAGAAATCTTAAAGGTGCAGGAGCAGGCCAGTGGCATCATGGCCTGTATCAGCAATGGTGTGGCCAGCAGGACCAAGGCAGTGATTGCCCCCTTGTAGTAAGCACTGGTGGAGCCACACCTCAAATCCTGTGCTCAGTTCTGGGCCCCTCACTGCAAGGACATTGAGGTGTTGTAGTTTGTGCAGAGAAGGGCAACGGAGCTGGGGAAGGGTCTGGAGCACAAGTCCTGTGAGGAGCAGCTGAGGGAGCTGGGGGTGTTTACCATGGAGAAAAAGAGGCTCAGGGGGGACCCTGAAAGGAGGCTGTAGCGAGGGGTGGGGTCAGGGTCTTCTCCTGAGTAACAAGCGATAGGACAAGAGAGAAGAGGTTCAAGTTGCACCAGGGAGGTTTAGATTGGATACCAGGAAAATCTTTCCTGAAAGGGTTGTCAAGCACTGGAATGGGCTGCCCAGTTAAGTGGTTGAGTGATCATCCTTGGAGGTATTTAAGTGATGGGTGGATGTGTCACTTAGGGACAGAGTTTAGTGGTGGACATCTTGGTGCTGGGTCTACAGTTGGACTCGACGACCTTAGGGGTCTTTTCCAACCTAAAAAAATTCTATGATTCTATGATTACATTTTTCTGACATTCTTGCCATGTTTAGGAAGGAAATGCTTACACANGTGTATACTGCTGGCCATAAGTTTTATTTAAGCTCTGCTGTCCATTTGAGGTTTGTACCAGCTCAGTGGGACACAAACTTGCATGCTGCTGTCAAGCATCAGAGCATCATATTCAACCCCCACACCACCACAGCAATTTTTTTTTTGTTCTTACCAATCCTGCAAAAAGAGTGCAGTGGAGGAGACCCTCTGCACCTCTGCCAGACCTTCTCTATTTGGATATTGCTTTCCTCAGAGATAAGGACAATTCATTTAGCTGTGGTGCATATGTTTGCCTTTTCATGGTTTTGGGGGGCTTTTTATTCCAAAATGGCTGTAAATATGCAGAGCATTTCAAACCTTACAGTAAAGGCTAGTTGATGTGCTTACATGGCAGCACACCTTATGTGATTGTCATAAAAGAATTTATCCTCATGCAAGTGCTGTGAGGTATGTGCTGTCTTTCCCCATTGTACAGGTTCAGAGGTGGGGTAGAGAGAGACAGTGCAACTTTTCCCAAGACATCAAGAAAGTCAGAAGCAGAACAGGAATATGTGCAATAAGTGTTCAGCAAGCACAAAAAAAATTCTTTTTTTATTGCAAAAAGGTCTCTATACTCCTTAGTGTTGGTAAGGAAATACATTAGAGTTCCTGTCGGGACAGTGTCAAATGCAAATATTTCTCTTACATGTAGTTACAGCTCTTATTTTAAATGATGGAGAGATCTCGGTGAAAATTTTGGCACCACAATCAAAGTCCTTTTGTCTTGTTCATATAGGAGCAGAGCCTATGAGCAAATCTTAGCATCTAAAGATCTACTTTTGTCATTTTCACTTGTGTTTCTGGTCAAACAAGTGCCTATTTGGGAAGCCATGAAAACACATGTGTCCTGAGGTATATACATATACATAAAACCATACATATTTTTAACTTATGTAAGATCTGTGTCTTCAGACAAACATAAAAGAACAGGAACTTTTCCTATTCATATTTTCAGGCAGCCGTTCTGTGAAACATAGGACTGCCTAAGAGTGAACACAGAAGCTGATTTCATAAATATTTTCAGATCTGATTTAGAGATTGAAATTAAGAACAAAGTACTGCAGTATGTAACTAGAGATTTAAGAATTACTGATATCTTTTGTTTTCAAAGTGCAGTATTTAGGTTTTCTTTACTTCTTTGTATTTACCTGCAAAGAAGAAAATTCACATTTTTCCTGAAACAATTGACCACTGAGCCCTAAGACTCTATGTGAAATGGTAAAGGGAACTAAACCTCTTTATTCTTGTGTAACTCATTAGCTAAAATCAGACGATTAGAGCTAATGTTTCCATCTAAAACAATTCAAGTGCCTCATTAACAGGGATAGATTTCCTTTGATCTAATTACTTAATGTCCCAGATATATGGGAAATTCAGAGATCAGTGCTGAGAAATCTCTGCAGACCAGGTCACATCTAGAAACGTGAATTTACATGTAGACTTCAGAAATGTTGCTTGAAATGATAATGAGCCTTGTTTAGTCTGCTGGCAACGCTTGGCCAAATGTTTAATGAAATCACATTGATGATAGCTAGAGAATGAAGATGATGGATGTTTGCTGAGTATGATTTAATCTCCATTATTATAGGCAAATGGATTGCAAATTTCCATAATTAAACATCCAGTGCACTGGTCAGATTCTGTTGTAAAGTCTGGTAATTGCTGTTGTTGGGAAAACAGTCCAGCGGGGTGTTGCTGTCACATGATGAGCTTTTGAGGCTGAGCTAATAGGATGCCCTTTTAAAATGTTCTCCATGTTTTCTGCTTTAGAGGCAGAGGATACCATTATGGAGATTTCATCAAAAGAAAACACTCACTTTTTCTCAAACAACACAATCTTGCCTGTGGACCGATCTTCATTCAAATCTGAATCATCCACATCCAAGGAAAATCAGTCGTGTTGTGGAGGTATAAAGGTAGAGTAAGAGTTTTTGAATATTCCAGTAGGGACTTAGAAAATCTCTCTTTTTTTTTTCTTTTTTTTTTTTCTTTCTTTTTTTTTTTTAATGAATGATCCCTTTTTAAGTTCTGATTATGTCTTGCTGAGTCAGTATGTAATTATTAGAAATATTTCTAAGTCACAAGAAAATCTTTTTCAGATCTGTATTTGCCTAACGTTTTGCAGTCATCAAAATTTGTCAGTTGAGGTTTGCATATTATGAGATCTTCAAGAGCCATCCTGAAAAGTCCCTCTGTCTTGCTTATTGCACCACCTCAAGTTAAGAACAGAGCAGACAGATACCACAGGCAGCTGTCAGTACAGATTGCTTTTTTAGGACCGTAGCTGTGGGCTCTCCAAAGTAGCATTTGTATTATGGTCTGTGTGTTTCGAATGCTATATTATTAAAGCATTACTGTAATATTCCTTATTCAAGAGAACTCTGCATGAGGTGACTTTGAAATGAAACTGAGGAAGTGTCACCACTGCATCTGCATTTCTCTCACCCACAAGAAGTTTTTCCTGGAGGTAAAGGGAGGTCCCTGCTTGGAGCCTCTCAGTGTGGCTGTGCCCAGCTGCTGGTGGGAGCTGCACCGGGGAGGAGCACTGCTCCCTGCTCGGGACACGGGGCAGCAGCAGGCAGCACAAAGCTTTGCCTGTTGCCTCTACCCGATTTCCGAAATGCTGACACTCTCTTGGGTGAGGTCTCAAAAATCACCATGCAATGGTGAGATGGTTTGAGTTACATGGAAAATGAGGGGCCTTGCCCCGTTCTTTTCATCATGCAGTCTTTATTTCTGTTGTTTTTTCCCCTCGCTCACACACACATCTACTTTCAGATATTAATCCAGCTCCCAACAGCCAATGACATCAGCAACAGTTGCCCTGAAGTCTATAAATTTCGAAATTTTTTGTTTTGAAATAGAAGATGAGTTGTACTAATTAAATGTTGTGGCATAATTCTATCATTGCTCCTCCATTTGCTTCAACAATAATCCAATCCCCTCAATGAATAAAACTTCAGTCACAGATTATCCAGTCAGGAGTCAGCTTATTAGCTCCAGAAATAGAAAAGCAATAATATTTCAGCTCAGTTTCTTTCTCTTTAAAGAAGTTGTGTCTTCTGGGAACCCAAACCCATACAACTAATGTATTCCTGTAGGAACTCAGAAAACCTCTCCTTTTTTGAGAACTAGCCCTTTTGAGTCCTGATTAGGTCTTGCTGAGTCAGAATGAAATTATTAAAGATATCTCTAAATCATGAAAAAGTCTGCTTCAGGTTTTGCCTAACATGTTAAGAAAATAATATGCAGATTCAACAGGTTGTTTTTACCAATTATTGACCTTCGTTATCAACCTTCCTGTGTCTTAAAATT